>CM076574.1:1079342361-1079526945 GCA_034641835.2 Pinus albicaulis
TTACCTCTCATATCCCTGCAAAATACCACTTTTCCCCTCTCCCCCTTGGAATCCCATTCCTGCCCCTGTTCTGGCCTCTCCTACCCCTCATTTCCCTATCGTTACCCTGGCTGGCCTCAAATTGCATTAAAAACGAATAAAACCCATGTATTTCATTATAAAAGGCCTAGCACCTTTGGCCAAAGCCCCGCGCCCTTCCGCCTTCCACAGGACCTAGCGCCAGAACCACCCGTTAAATCCGTCAGGCGCTTGCTTTCCCCAATGTTTTCCCGCTGCGGTGGTGAATTGGTGGCGCGTTGGCGGAATGTGGTGGTGCATAGGCGGAGCCACCACAAAAATGGTGGTTACGGGGGTTGCCATTTGCCCGTACACATCAAAGGAGGTGAGGCCCCGTAGTCATTACTGACCGTTGATTTGCAGTCAATGCCCGATCAACTGGTCAACTACGGGGGGTACACATCCCATTAACCTCAGCGTTGTTCGACCTCCCGTACTCCGTTGATCACCACCAGCTTGCTGCCGAGTTAACCCTGCGCTGTTCAGATCTCTGCCGTCCAAATTAATGTATGATCCGACGGCACAGAGCCCTTCCGATCAGTGGTCCCCACTCCCGTCCCTGCACACTGTTCCAAATCCACCGGTATTTTCCGCACCACCATTTGCGAGCTAGCGGTTTTCTTCCATCGCCTAGCGATTCCACTGGGCGCCCGCCACGTGTCCTCTGTACGGTGGAAAAACCACTATCTTCCCACGCGTTATTGTTCAGCCCAAACCGTGCAGCGAAATCATTGTGCGTCGTTGGATCTCACGCGCCCCATCCGACGGTCAACATTCACCGAAGTTGCACACTGCTTAACCCCGTCCATCGTACCCACTGGCCCACTATCCGTTACTCTCCGCCGTCGATCTCCACCATAATCGACGGTCCTGATCTGTCCCTCCATTGTTGACCACTCCATTGCCCCGGGTCTCCACATTGTCCGTCCACGTGTCTTCATCGTACGCCACGTCACCCCACGTGCACCCTCCATACATGCACCCATTACATTATGTATAATTGGTTCGTTTCGTGCTTTTTAATGTGTTTTCGTTTGTTTTCCACGTATATTCGCTCTGCAGACCGTCAACCCCCACCAGAGCGATTCTCACCGTTTCCTCTGCGAGTTTCACCTCCATCACTCCTGCATGGCCATCTCCTCCATCCGTCCACATCATCCATTGCCTGTCCATGGTTTCTCTTCACAGGTTTCGTGTCTCGCAGGGTTTTCAACAGTGAATGACCGCCATGATGTGTGATCTCTGTTACAGCGACAGAAGCATCAATGAAGACCATGTACAGAGGCTGTATTCAGATCCTGATGTTACAGGAAGCGTCTGAGGTCCACTTGCGCCATAAATTCATCAACAGACAGAGTTTAAACTCTACCAACCCTCCGGCGCCATTGAAGCTCAAAATTCACAGACAGAGACAGCACAGGAACATCAGAGAGCTCGAGGAAAGAAATAGGAGACTTCTGCAAGGACTTTTAGAAGGAAAAAGTACAATTTGGAAGACCCCGTGGATCTCTTGGACGGTCCTATGCACAGAGAGATAATATTATCAGGTTTTCCGTATCAACAAAGCGTTCTCCCATGAAAGGACGCGGTACACATCATTTTTCAGTCTACATTGTGCCTCAAATGAAGATCTACGCCCTTTCAGCAGTCCTACATCATCGAAAACATTGGTCACAGCATGGATACCTAGCATCATTATGTTACCGGTTTGACGTCGGTCGAGAGAATGGCGGTGATTCTGTAATGATGCCAGTAATTACTGATTTAAAGCAGAATAGGTTGCGGCCTTCCTCCCTTCACAGCGTTAGTTCTTCATTAATTCTTCATATACATCATACCTCTGTTTTTCCTATCGGAAATCTGAACATTATTGGTGGTTTGTTGTTCGGTTGTTCGTTGTTCTTTGTTGAGATTGACTTGTACGTTAAAATGAGTCTTGGGAGGAGTTACGGTGGTTGTATAGGAGGATGGAGACAGAGTTTATAGATTGTTCTTAGCCATTGAGCTTATTGTACATGACTGGTTTTGCACCAATTAATCAAAGCACATTTCGCAGGATCCTGGTCTATTACTATTGGTGATGTCTTTCTTAACTCTGTTATTTACATTTTCATAATGTTTCATGTTCTTCTGGTAGGAAACAGAAATATAGCATAGGATTCACCCTTGTTAGGTGCCCTATGTTCCTGCTCTCCCTACCTTTAATGTTTTCTTCTTTATGTGTATCTAAGAGTGAATTCATGTGGTTTAACTAGCGCAGTGGATGTTATTGCCTGCTGGCTTATGTATGAACTCAGGGGTTTGCTGCTTGGATGTTTCTTTGTTATCTCTATTTTTCCCTTGGAGTTGCTAAAGCAGACCTGGAGTTAAATGACCTCTGGTCTGATCTATAAGCAACCCCTTTGTCCCTCTTTGAGAGCTTCCTTAGAGTACGTCCAAGCAGGTCTGGAGTTAAATTACCTCTGACCTAATCTATAGACAGAAATTTGGTTGTCTTTCCTTCTTCCACCTTCTTTCCTTAATGTTCCATCCCATCATCTATCTGAAAGATCCTTTAGTGTAGATGACTTGCCCTGTGGAAGCCTTGGCTAGTTGTTGCATGTAATTACCTTTCATGACTCCATAGCCCAATGGATGGCACTTTCTTGGCCTATCCCCTTTGCTGAAATATCTTGCTGCCTTGCTCCTTTTCTCCCATTACCTTCTCAGTTTATGGTCTCCTAACCAACCCAGCAACCAACCAACCAAATCATTTAAAACCCCCCTTTGTGCTTCATACCTAGCCTAACATCTCATCTTGAGCTTCAAAGACATATCATTCTTTTCTCTATTTGGAGAGATCCCTCTCCGGGTCCAGGAGGGCTAGATCCTAGGGCCCAAAATTGGTTCTGATGTTGTCTCATCTTTTGGTCTTGCCAAGCTGGCCAAAACATGGGAACCCCAACATAATGGCGACTCCACTGGGGAGAGACCACTTTGCTTTTAGATTGGCGGTCACATTGCTGATGGTGGACAACAGCCTGCTTCAAACAGTGAAATTCATCCACTTGGCGACTCCACACTCCCTATGATCCAAAGACCAAATGACTCCACTGGTGAAGGACACTGAACTGGTTGAGAAGAAGTAGTAGCCTTCTTTGCATAAGCATGAATCCAAACATGGACCGGGACGCAAAGTATGATGCTTTGTGCGATCAGTTAATTGAATTAACAGAAACATTTGGTGAAATGCTAAAGATGCACATGGCTAATATGAATACAGATGATGACTATTTCGAGCAGCCTATGCATCTTTCAGAGCAAGAACAAACTCAAGACCGAGAAGGTGAGCAGATATGTATGATACTCAAGAATCTGTAGGAGATGAGGAGGAAGGTAATCAGGAATTGCCTGATTGCTTACCTATGCCTTGTGTTACGCTGATCAAAGAATATCAGGACCTTTTAGCAAAGGCTGATAGGGAAATCTGCCTTGAAGAAACACGAGACCACATAAAAGAGGTAGAGCCTGATGTGGAAGAAGAGGCTCAAAGAAACATCCAGCCTCCAAATCAGCTTACACAAGAGAAAGAGGACTGCTGTTTTTCTGTCCGTAATGAGAGGGAAGCTCCTTTTTTGACAGAAGAGGAGATTTATCAAATATTAAACCAACAATCCACCCCAGAATTCTTCTATAGGACACACTCTCTTGCTCACTCATCTTATGAGTTTGACGATTCAGTTTCAGAAAACTCCTATGTGGATCGGGATGAAGAAAGACCTGCTGAAAGTCCGATAGGTTTGAAGGGTGATATTACTTACAGTTATGATTTTCCTTTTCATGATCTTTTTGAGGGTGAGTGCTTTCAAAGAGAAGCCGAGCTTGCAGGACCATCATCCTTAGATTCATGGGAAGAAAATCAGAGCCAGCAATTTTAGAGAGGTAATGAAACCAGTCAGCCTATCTATGACACTGATGAGGAGAGCTACGACAATATATCAGCAGATGAAGATTCTTTGAATCTTCATTCTGCTCTACCACAGATCATCAGTAAGGTCGGAAACCAGCAGTCTTTCCTTTCAGAAGACGAGGAGGAAAGCAAAGAAGAGGTTTTTGAGCAGGTTGAAAGGAAAGAGCCTTCTCTCAAAAAAGAGGAAGAAAAGGGGTACACCCCTGCTCAAGAATACATGAATCTTTTCATAGAGCTCAGCACACCAGATCAGAATATGTTAGAGCTCCAGGAGGACACAGCTGCAGTCTATGATGAGTCCTCCAGTTCAGAAAATGAAGAAGATGAAGGAGATTCTCTTTGTCAGGGGAGTCTCATTCTTGATCCAGTGGAAGAAGAAGAGATCCTGGTTGAAGCCTGCCTGCCAGATACTCATAGCTAGGTATCTTTTCATGATCCTTATGCACATTTCCTGCATACATTTGAAGAAGGATCAAAGGTCTTCTTGAGCAGCGTGTTGCAAACAGAAGGAAAATTTTTCAAAGCTGCTGTTATTGAACCAAAAGAGTGGGAGCTGCTCTACCTATCCAGCGTGCTCAAGGAATTGAGCAAGAAGGACCAGCCATGGGATCATTTGATGGACTGGTTACATTGGAAGACATTGTTTGTAAGCTAGACCTGTAAATATTTCAGTAAAGTAGGGTAGGTAGGAAATCTCAATAAGGCTCAGTCTATGAGCAGGTAGTTAGTTGTTTCAATTTCTGTCTTAGAATGTAGAGAAGAAACCTGCTAGACATTCTAATCCTAGCAGGTAGTAGATTAGGTAGAGAAACATGTGAGACCAACAGTCTAATCTGGTCTCATGGAGTAATAAGGGTAGAAGTAGAATAGGTTTGTTTTCTTGTTTACAAATAAAATGATGTAAAGGTTCTGCAAGCTCAAATGCACCCAAAGGGAACAGTTAGGACTACAGTTGGGTAGGTAGTTTGGTTGGGAAAATGTTTCTGCTGATATATCATGTTTGTGGCAGCTGAAAATCAATGAAGAAAGATGGCTTATGATAGCAGGCATCTGGCCTACTCCAAAGATCATATCTGGTTTCTTGACTCCTCCAAGGAGAAGCCATCCCCATGTGGAGCCACTGTTAGCCCCCCTATGAAATTCTTGACAAGCAAGCTGGGGGCTAGATTTTTTGGGAGCCTTCAAGGAATGCCTTTCCCCTAAAAACCCATCCTCCTTGAAGTCTCTGTGTACTGTGCCTAAAATATAGTCCCTCTGCTGATCCATTTCTCAAAAGGCCCATTATTACCTCTCATATCCCTGCAAAATACCACTTTTCCCCTCTCCCCCTTGGAATCCCATTCCTGCCTCTGTTCTAGCCTCTCCTGCCCCTCATTACCCTATCGTTACCCTGGCTGGCCTCAAATTGCATTAAAAACGAATAAAACCCATGTATTTCATTATAAAAGGCCTAGCACCTTTGGCCAGAGCCCCGCGCCCTTCCGCCTTCCACAGGACCTAGCGCCAGAACCACCCGTTAAATCCGTCAGGCGCTTGCTTTCCCCAATGTTTTCCCGCTGCGGTGGTGAATTGGTGGCGCGCTGGCGGCATGTGGTGGTGCATAGGTGGAGCAACCACAAAAATGGTGGTTACAGGGGCTGCCATTTGCTCGTACGCATCAAAGGAGGTGAGGCCCCATAGTCATTACTGACCGTTGATTTGCGGTCAATGCCCGATCAACTGGTCAACTACAGGGGGTACACATCCCGTTAACCTCCGCGATGTTCGACCTCCCGTACTCCGTTGATCACTGCCAGCTTGCTGCTAAGTTAACCCTGCGCTATTCAGATCTCCGTCGTCCAAATTAATGTATGATCTGACGGCGCGGAGCCCTTCCGATCAGTGGTCCCCACTCCTGTCCCTGCGCACTGTTTCAAATCCACCGGTATTTTCCACACCACCATTTGCGAGCTAGCGGTTTTCTTCCATCGCCCAGTGATTCCACTGGGCGCCCACCGCGTGTCCTCTGTACGGTGGAAAAACCACTATCTTCCCGCGTGTTATTGTTCAGCCCAAACCGTGCAGTGAAATCATTGTGCGCCGTTGGATCTCGCGTGCCCCATCCGACGGTCGACATTCACCGAAGTTGCACACTGCTTAACCCCGTCCATCGTACCCGCTGGCCCACTGTCCGTTACTCTCCGTCGTCGATCTCCACCATAATCGACGGTCCCGATCTGTCCCTCCATTGTTGACCGCTCCGTTGCCCCGGGTCTCCACATCGTCCGTCCACGTGTCTTCACTATACGCCACATCACCCCACGTGCACCCTCCGTACATGTGCCCATTCCATTACATATAATCGGTTCGTTTCGTGCTTTTTAATGTGTTTTCGTTTGTTTTCCACGTATATTTGCTCTGCAGACCGTCAACCCCTGCCAGAGCGATTCTCACCATTTCCTCTGCGAGTTTCACCTCCATCACTCCTGCATGGCCATCTCCTCCATCCGTCCACATCATCCATTGCCTGTCCATGGTTTCTCTTCACAAGTTTCGTGTCTCGCAGGGTTTTCAACAGTGAATGACCGCCATGATGTGTGATCTCTGTTACAACGACAGAAGCATCAATGAAGACCATGTACAGAGGCTGTATTCAGAGCTTGATGTTACAGGAAGCGTCTGAGGGCCGCTTGCACCATAAATTCATCAACAGACAGATTTTAAACTCTACCAACCCTCCGGCGCCATTGAAGCTCAAAATTCACAGACAGAGACAGCATAGGAACATCAGAGAGCTCGAGGCAATAAATAGGAGACTTCTGCAGGGACTTTTAGAAGGCAAAAGTACAATTTGGAAGACCCCGTGGATCTCTTGGACGGTCCTATGCACAGAGAGATAATATTATCAGGTTTTCCGTATCAACAGAGCGTTCTCCCATGAAAGGACATGGTACACATCATTTTTCAGTCTACATTGTGCCTCAAATGAAGATCTACGCCCTTTCAGTAGTCCTACATAATCAAGAAGCATTTGTTACACAGTATGGATACCCTAGCATCATTACTTCACCAGTTTGTCCAGTCAACAGAGAATGGCAGTAGTTCTGCAGCCAGAGTACCAGAAGTAATTGCACAGATTTAAAGCATAATGGGTTGCGGCCTTCCTCCTCTTCTGAGCGTTAGTTCTTCATTTAATTCTTCACCTACCATCTTCTGCTCTGTTTTTTCCTACAAGAATCCAGAAGACCACATTGCAGTGGTTGTTGTTCAGTTGTTCAGTTGTTGCTGTTAGAGGGATTCAGCTTGTCTGTTAGAACAGTCTTGGGAGGGAGTTACAGAGTAGTTTGTATGTAATAGGCTGGGAGGACAAAGTTTATATTGTATTAGCCATTGAGCTTATTATACATGACTGGTTTTGCACCAATTAATCAAAGCACATTTCGCAGGATCCTGGTCTATTACTATTGGTGATGTCTTTCTTAACTCTGTTATTTACATTTACTCTTTCATGTTCTTATGGTAGTTTTATTTTATGTTCATGCTCTCCCTACCTTTAATGTTTTCTACTTTATGTGTTATCTAAGAGTGAATTCATGCGGTTTAACCAGCGCAGTGGATGTTATTGCCTGTTGGCTGATGTATGAACTCGGGGGTTTGCTGCTTGGATGTTTCTTTGTTATCTATGTTTTTCCCTTGGAGTTGCTAAAGCAGACCTGGAGTTAAATGACCTCTGGTCCGATCTATAAGCAGCCCCTTTGTCCCTCTTTGAGAGCTGCCTTTGAGTATGTCCAAGCAGGTCTGGAGTTAAATGACCTTTGACCTGATCTATAGACAGAAATTGGGTTACTTTCCTTCTTTCATCTTCTTCCTTAATGTTCCATTCCATCATCTATCTAAAAGATCCTTTAGTATAGATGACTTGCCGTCAGAAAGCCTTGGCTAGTTGCTGCAAGTAATTCTCCTTTCATGACTCCATAGCCCAGTGGATGGCACTTTCTTGACCTATCCCCTTTCTTCAGTATCCTGTTTCCCTTATGCTCATATATCCCCATTACCTTCTCGGTTTATGGTCTCCTAACCAACCCAGCAACCAACCAACCAAATTATTTTAAAACCTCCTTTGTGCTTCATACCTAGCCTAACATCTCATTTTGAGCTCTCAAAGACATATCATTCTTTGCTTCATGGAGAGATCCCTCTCCGAGTCCAGGAGGGCTAGATCCTAGGGCCCAAAAGTGGTTCTGATGTTGTCTCATCTTTTGGTCTTGCCAATCTGGCCAAAACATGGGAACCCCAACAACATCAATGATGAACAGTGTTATTAGAATATGCCAAAAGAGATCAAATAATATGCAAAAAAATCAAAACGTTGGGGCTCCTTACTCACCTACAATGTCATGATTCTCCTATAAAATATAAAAAAGGTATTTGCATCTCCACACATACATATAACAAAAGGAAATAAGAAAAATGAGGGAAAATATAAATCTAACTAGGATATAAAATATTTATTTGGTATTTGGTTGAAGGATATCAATCTCACACCTCACAAACATAATTGAATCATTCCTTTGAGGTCATAATTTAAGTAGAGGATCAAACAAAGTCTGAAGAAAATATTATTCTCAACAGTCAAATAAGCTTGTGAGTGTAACATGTCACAGTAGGCTTGAATATATTCCTTTCATTGCTTACAGGCTTTGGCAATAGAATGTAGCTCATTGTTATAGGTTGGACATCTATGAAAACCATCATAGAGTGTCTGGCTACGATATACCATCAAATGTTTGTGTTGTGTGGGAACTACATCAACAACACAAATGATTGGCTCATAGGATCCCTTTTGTGTAGCCACTAATCGACAAAAGCTACTTCCCTGATGGGATAGAAGTGAAAATTGATAGTTACAAAGGTAGGAATAATGGCGTCAAAGGAAATATTGTTTCCATAAATAAGAGAACCATAAATAGGCTCATGAATACCATTAATATCTATTTGAGGTGCTACAATGAAATCAATAATTAATACAAAGTTGCGTTCAATAGGATATGGATCATCAAGATATTGAACCATCCAATGTAAAGATGGTTTTCAGTGCTAATGATCTAGTCACATAAAATACCTTAAAAATTTGTGCTTTGAGATACCCCCAGGATTCAATAAGTAATCCAAAATGGGAGGATTTGTTTCTAAAGTTATTGGTTCCATATCAAAAACCATTGTGTTTAGCTCGAACATTTTAATAAAGCTATAGTGATATCCTTTCACATCCTTAAATTGTAGCACCCCGAGATATATGCTTTCCATCATGTATGAGAATTCAAGTAAATCCATATATATCATAAATCAGGGAATATAGTATACTATCCTAACAATATCTACTAAAACAAAAATTATTATAACAAGTGAAAAATGACCCAGTGGGTATCAAATTATCATCATGAAAGAGAAAAGTAATAGAAAATATATTGCCAATGCAAGAAAGTGATTGTAAGATTTCGAGCAAAACTAAGGCAAGGATGTTAGCATACCAAGATTCTAGGAATTCCCAAACCATTTGTTCATTATATTCGCTAGTATTACATTGATGATCCACTAGTACAAAATGGCTAATTAGTTACTAAAAAAATGACTAAAAATTGCATATAAATGACTATTTTTCAGTCGGTGACCAATAGTAACTAATTTACAGTATCTTATAACACGACCAAATTTTAATCGTTTTTAGCTCAGTCATTAATTGGTTGTCTCAATTTTATCATCTAATAGTATATTTAGTCACAAATTTGGTAATTAATTTAGTCATTGATTTAGTCATTAATTGTCACAATTAATGACCAAATATACAACAAAATATATTACTATATGATCACCCGAGAAAACTAATTAATGACCAAAGAAATATGACCAAAATGTTGGTCGTGTTATAAGATATTGTGAATTAGATACTAATAGTCATATATATGCAAATTTTAGTCATTGTTTGAAACCAATTAATTACCAAATAAAAATGACTAAATTTTGGTTGTGTTATAAGATACTATAAATTAACTACTGCTAGTCGTATATATCCAAAATTTAGTCATCATTTTTAATCACAAATTTATCATTTGCAGTAGCCATTTATCTTTTTTGGGTAGTTACATATACATTATATAAACGACTAATTTAGTAGTGTATATTCATTTCATTTACTTTCATTAATAATCATTATAAATGACTAATTTAGTAGGTTATATTCATTTCATTTACTTTCATTAATAATCATTATAAACGACTACTATAGTCATATATTAATTTTATTTATGCTCATCATTAATCAATATAAACTACTAATTTAGTAGTTTTAGATTGATTTTATATGTTCATTATTAATTAATATAAATTAATTAGTATGATTTTGCAACTAAATTAAAAAAAAATGTCATACAATGTGCATGTTCATCTAATATGAAAACAAAAAGTTATATATGTTAGTTACAATACTAAACAATATCAAGTGCAACTATAAATAATTTCAACCACATAAATTATATTATATGAAATTTGAAGTATTACAATGAATTTCCAACTTAATATTTGTTGGACTACAATTTACACATGAAATGTTGTTTCATCACTTCAAAACATTATCATTGTGTTTCAAAGGAATTGCAGGTGAATTCACCAAATATGAAGACTTGACCATTAGTATCTATGTGTGTGTCTTATGTGGGATGTTGGCTCTAAGGGTATCACTCAACTGGTTCTCTTCTCTCTCTCTTTTTGCAAATTTCGCTCCAATGTTATTGTTCTCCTCTTTCTTCAATTCTTGCTTTTTACCATCAATACTGAGTTCCTTTTCTGAAAACAAAATAAGTTACAATGTTAAGTGTAAGACATGAAAGACGATGAACACTAGAATATACTAAAGTAGGCTATAAATTATGTATACAATATATACCTCAACATTAGCAATGTCAAATCCATTTTCCCCATAAAAGCAAGAAACTCTAACAAGTTTTCTTCAGTTGGGCGATAGTGGCCACTATGTGGCCAGATGAACTATATAAACAAAGAAAATAAAACATCACCATACAAAATAACAGCTTAGTAACTTAGTATTCAACCTTCAGGTAAATCTTAGACACTATCATTCCAACTAAGTTACATGATAAAAAGTTCAAGTTGTAAATAACTTGTGAAAACAAATAATCTGTGGTGTGATGTCGAATCCTTGTTTTATTCGCAACATCATTTCATTCTCTAAGGCATGAACTTGGTCAAGTATATAAAGAACATGTGCTCAAATAATAACATGAAAGAAACTTTTCTAATAGTCATGAAAATATTTTAACACAAAACAACTAAAATTATTTCAATCAATATCATGTAGTACTAATTTCATCTCTGGGCTTTGGTTGTTGTTTAAATGGACATGATACCAAGTATTTCCAATTTCATATTTAAAAGACAAAACAAAATCAAAAGAAACGTTGAAAATACAATCAAACAATAAATAGAGGATATCATGGAATGGACATTCCAATTATAAAAAAACTATTTACCTATCCACAAATGTCTTGTCTTGCATTTCTAAAACATTTTCTTTCCCAAAATAACCATGAGGTGAAAGAATCACAACATTAGAAACCATAGGAATCCCTACTAGAAACATTTCCAAAGTCGATGGCTCGGGTGCCTAAAGGATCTCCAACATCAAATGAATTATATTCTAGAGATGTTATGCATTGTCTCCTCATCCTTTTTCTAGGCACATTTCCTGTAACCTGCTCACACCAAAGTCAAGTAACAATCAAACAAAGACATTTCCATTTGGATTTATATTTTATATATATAAACTTTAAATCCAGTTTGTTTCAAAAAATTAATAATTCATATTTAAATTCTTCTTGTCATGATAAGGTATTAATCAAGTAGGAAATCAGAAAAATCGACCTTAATGAGGTCCTCAAATAATTTTTACAATATCGATATTTTTCTTGTTGTGATATCTTGGGTAGAAAAAAGAACATATATGCAAAATAAAAAGCCATATATTACTTATGTTCAAACTCTGTATATGGTGTATGCTTAGGCAACTTTTTAAGATGTTCCTCTGTCTTTACCAAAGTGGATTCTATCTTGGTTCAACTTTGTATCCTTTAATTCAACATCAATTTCTACAAGATAAATGTTCAATATTATTCTTTCCCATTTATCAACATGCTACATATGATAAATTTAAATCCACATAAAACCAAGAGAAAACCCTTTTCTAACCAAAGAAATCAAACAAACATTACCTCTATTAAAACTTCACACCTTAGAAATTACTCTACCACATGCTTAGGCTAAAGTTGAGATTCTTTGAATCATCTTTAAGTCATATTTAATGGGCTATTTGTATGTTTACCGTGATGTCAATTTGGTGCTAAAAGAAAAATATAAATCCATGTTATTATCAATGAAATTCAAGTATAATTCTAAAATATAACGTCATTGCAAGGTAGTGGAGAGAGAAACATATTCATAATTAGGCTTATCTATTTTAGTTTGATTTGAGTTGAGTTTGTATTTGAATATATATATTTCTCTATAGAATTGAAATAGAAATATGAGAATCGAAATAGCCTTGTGAATTTTTAATCAATTCCTATTACATATCTCTAAAACATTCGTCCATCCTTCTCTGTTATTTGATAGAGATTTACTATGCATAGAATAATAATGAATTAAATATCAAACAAAATTATGCAATATATTAACCAAGGAAAGAAAAATGACATGGTTGTGGTATTTGTGTGCTCGAAGGAAATCCAAGAATGGTTGCATGCTTTCTTTACCATGAAATAGTCTTGAAGACAGATGTTGGTTCAAAAGTTGAATTCCATTACCAATGGAACATGGTTGTATTGGGAAAGGAAAGGATGCATTTAAGGGCTCAAGGTCCAGCTCCAATACATAGTTATCCTTGTCACTGCAAAATACAAAGTTGTCATCATTTTATTATCTAGGTAAAAATAAGGGTGAATATGTATTTGTGCAATTGTCATAGTATATGGAAAAGAGAGCACTAGTCACCCTAGAGCACCATATATCTCACCTCCACAAATACTAGTGTACCATCAACACTATTGTACATACCACTAAAGGATGGAATTATTTATTATACTTAACACTATTGTACAATGTTCTAACTACAACTCTCCTAAAGGAAGAGCATTATGGTTGGAACATTATCTAAACCACATGGATAAGCTAACTCTAATGACATGGAAAAAACAAAACCTTGAAAAGCCATGAATTTTTCCTAAGGGACATGAACAACACCATTTTGAGAATCAATTTACGAAAGAAATAATTTCCCATAACCTTCTTCTTACTTCCCATAATTGTCCTCTTTTGAACATGCACTAAATCCTACTCCCAATGCTCCAAAGCATAATTAAAATGGTTTTCATGGTTGTGGTAGCTCTTGTTGTAAATAAAATGAGTGATAGGAAGAGGCTTCTTATAGGAAAAAAAATAACCAAGACAACAAATGTTGATGTCAGTGATAAACTCAATTCAATTCATTTCTAGATGAATGATTGAACAACATAAAGACATCTTAACCTTAGATTTATTAAACTTGGAGAGAGACATAAACCAAAATACAAATATTTTAATACTTTATATATATAAATATATATACAGAAACGAAAATATAAATATTTTAATACTTTATATAAATGTGTGTGTGTGTGTGTGTGTGTGTTTATTTATTATTTGTCGGAATATTGGCTTAAACAATTATTATTTTTCATTTATAAGCTTTAACCAGTTACATATCTCAACTATGTTTTCCATAGCATGTACATAACCTCTTTAAATTCAGTTATAGAACCCTCACCTAGTTACTTATTTCATCGATATTGAGTTGTAAAGAGGACCTGGCGACTCTAGGTGAAATTATAGATCCTTCATCAGACATAACTAACCTTTGACAAGGGTAAAGGCTAACCTATATAAAGGCACCTCCTGTGTCACAAATGTAGCAATACAACTCACCATTATGTACTCTATTATTTTGTGCACATATCCATCAGAACTAACCATTCAGGTTATACTATTTTATAATTTTATGCATTTTTAAATTTTGGCAACTTCTTCTCTTTCTTTGGACGTCAATGGGTCAATATCACCAGCAACCACAACAAGGTTAGAAAACTTGGGGTTATCATATATATATTTTTCTTCTCTCCATTCTCGATGCACACAAAGTGATCTTATATTAGTTGGTCAACAAGTTTCCATTAGGAGCAAAAATTCCATCATTTTTCATCAAATGTGTCCATACAACCTTTCATTGCTTGCCTTGACAAAGCAACTCTTGCATTATTATATCAAAAATCATGTTTCATGTGTCATAGAAAATATGAATTACAAGATATTATGAGTACTATAGAAAAATCTAGAGTCAATATTACTACAAATGAATAATGAAGCAGAAGTGGTGGACACCATAACATACCTGTAAAATTGAGCTTTGAAGTTCTTTAATTGTTTCACTCTTCTTACACATGTCAGCAAAATCCTTGTAAACAATTCCTTCTTTCTAAGCCCAACTTTCAAGGGCTTGATGGGATGGAAAAAAAATGTAACTAAAATTACTCCAACATTCAAAGGCACTATCAAAAAATTGGTGAAGTTATAAAATATACCTAGAGAATTTGCATCAATTTGGGTGTTGTTCCAAATGCTTGTGAAGTCTTTCTTGATCGCTCAATAGAGGCTAAGTGATAATAGTAGAGATTCAAATTTACTGGAGGTGGAAAATATGGCCCTTATACATCCACTTTTCAAATAAATAAAATATCCAAACATGTATACATACCTGAATGGCTTCAAGAGAACTAAAACATTTTTGTAGTGTCAACCCCAATTCTTGTTGTTGAACATTTTCAACCTGTTGGCGATAATATTGTGGGTGAACATGTTCCGCTTGATCATGGTGTTGTTACTTATGTTCCTGATGTTGATGTTGATAATAAGTTTGTTGGGCTTACTGCTGAAGCGGGTGTGGGTATTGTTGCACACTTTGTGCTGGATAATTTTGTTGCACATGCGGTGGTTGTGGCTAAAATTGTACATGTTGTTAATTTATTTATGACTGAATATGAGTTTGTGGCCTCTTTTCTAGTGTTTGTTCTGGCTCAAATGGGAGGCATGGATGTTGAGGAGGCTGAGGTGGAGGCGGAAGGGGTTGTTTTGGTGGTTAAGGAGGCTATCATGGTTGCAGAGGTGGCTTCACTAGTTGAACATGTTGGGGATGAGTTTGTTGGTTAAGTCCTTATTGTTGAGTTGAGACACTGCTAAGAAGGTTTCCTCGAAATGTTGTTGGCCTACCAGGAGGAAAAGGAGGTACAAAATAAAGAGGTAAAGGATGATACTAAGAGAAAAAAATTTGATAAATGTTGGATGTATAAAATCTTCCAAATACCTTATCACCAGAGGATATTGGTGGAGGTAGTGAGATAGCTAGAGTAGGCTGAAAATACATACCAGATACAAGATGAACAATTGATGTTTGTGGATATGTCTACACAACTTAGGGCTCATGGGGCTGAAAATGGTGGAGGTGTGGGAGGAATAAGTAGAGGAGGGATTGCTAAAACAATGGTCTCATCGGAAATTATAGTAGTATTTGAGACACTAACCAATGGACTCATTGAAGTATCAAAACGAGGGAGAGGAGGGGTGGCCAGGGCAAAGAAACCATAATTAGTTGTTCATTTTTGTTCTGGATGGAACTATATAGGTGGAGGTGGATGAAGAGGAACCTCTTAGAGAGAATGAGTAGTGGATGGAGGTAATGGTGGCACCATATCAATATTCATGTTGGTTCATGTCCCTTCCATATAGTAATATTTTGGAGAAGTTGGGTTTTGATCTCTTCTAGTCAATGGTGGAACTGCACTATTTATAGCAGAGTCAAATGTCTGGAAAGGTGAAATTTTAAGGAAGAGGAGTTTGGACATCGCTTGTGGAATGTATGTAAGAAGATGCATGGCTAGGACTGGCTTCTACCACTTGAGGAGTTACACAATAAGAAATTGTTGGAGGTGTTCGCAAAGGTGGCAGTGGCAGTGCATGTAAATGACCTTTCTATTAAAAATGGGGTTGGATTACAGTTAACATCAGGCCAAGACCAACCTGTGGTTGAGTGGATCTGTGATGAAGAATAGGGAACAACATAGTCCCCTATTCTTCCGCTTGCATAACTCTCGATACATATCTTTGATCATAAAATGGTATTGTCATCTCTGATGGTTTAGATGTAATGGGTGTCTCATAGCAATTAGATGTTATGGAAATAAAATTTGGTATTCTATTATCAAATTTCTCTCAAGGGAATTTTGTTTCTTCGCTTGGACTTTACTTTATTTTTCCTTTGTCTCTAGTAAGGCTTTCATGTCTGACAATACCACCCTCAAGTTGTGTAACAGGGTCCCTAGAAACTGGGCCTATAGAATTAACACCTTAAATGTGTCCATTTTTTTATCCTTTCTCTCCGGAATAAAATTTGGAGAACTACCAGGGTTATGTTTTGCATCATCAACAAGAGATTCAAGTGAATTCTCTCCAGGTAAGTTCACTAGTGCATATGGCATAAATTGATCAGATTGTGGGAATTGCAATAAGTATTTTGATTCATAAACAACTTCCAACTTAATTGATTTCATGTAATTCATATTCAAGGTGGGACTTCAATTATCTAGATTTAGTATTTTTAAAAACACTAATTTGTCTCATGTGGCAGTGTTTGCAAAGGTTTCTACAGGTCTCCACTAGATGAATCTACTGGTTGTTTCCATTCCTATTGTCTAGCCATAAATTCATCCACATGAATAGATGGTGGCCTACCACTAGTAAACCCTCCACACTAAACATTAACAACATTGGAGTTGCTACTCATACCATCATTGTTTCTCCCTCTTGAAACATAATAATCAGCATGCATAGAAGGTGGTCTACTAATATTAGTTTTGTGCTGCCAAAATGTTTCTCTTCTGGTTGGACCAGATGAGCAAACATTTGTACCTCATGTATGAACAAACAAGCCAATGGCTTTGGCTTCTGCCACAACTCCTAAACCAATTCCATCTACTCTTTGATGCCTATTTGGGTCATCCATAGAAGCCAATTTTCTCTTTAACGAAGACACATGCAATGTAGGCCTATTTGATGATGAATCTGGGCACTCCCACATAAATTTGTCCTCAATACACCTTACAAAATAAGAATCATCAATTATTTTTCATAGGAGGATGTTGACTCTTTTGAAATCTTCATTAGGATTAATAGATCGATGAGGTGGCAACTCCCAAGATGAAATTGTAAGCTCAGTTGCAGAAGATGGGAGCTCTTTTTTTGGCACTATTTTTAATAGTTGAATCATACCTATAGGTTTCTTTAACAAACGAAGCATTTCTCTAACAGTTGTCCTAGTCCGCCATCATAAAACATTAGTTAGTATAAAGAAATAAAGAAAATAAAGAAAAATATTAAAAAAAAATATATGCTTAAAGAAACACATAATCTTCAAGGTTTGTTACCTTCTCTAAGGTAGTCCTTGTGTACAAGGAAACTTTTGCACTATGGCCATTTATTTTCTTTGTAAGAAGGTTCATCATGGCAAACACATATTTCAACTTTTCTTCAATTTGATGGTCCATGACCCAAAATCAAGTCCAAAAAGAGACTTCAAGGCTACAACACCATGTGTATTGCATTTTTGGACAATGGCATTATGGATTATAAGTATCCAATAATGAGGAAAAATTATTTAACTAGCTCATGCAGGAATCTACATAGCACATACAACAAATATTAACGGTCTATGTGGTTTTTTTTTATGTAATGGAAAACATGTGATGCAATCTAGATTATACATATAGTGAGAAGATGCAACAAAAAGCACGTGATAGAAAATTTAGAGAACGTATGATTACAATAGATTGAAAAATGGGTAAATACAGCAAGATGAATAATGGTAGACAATTAATCAACTAGAACCCCATCGAGGATAACATTCTTTGTCGATATGAAAAATAACCTTTTTTTATTATTGCTTCCAAACTCAATTTTTTGTAAGAGTATGTGCTCCTCTGTTTCCTCGATTTTTTTTCCAAGCGTGACGTTCTTGATCAGAGAACTGATGATGGGAACAACATAAAATCCGTTGTTATGGTGAAATACAATGGTTGAAACTGCTAAGAGAAGCTCAGGAATTTTTTGCAAAATGCAAGAAATATCTACAAGGCCAAACACAACAATTGAATTTTCTAAAATGTCTGAAATATGAAATGGAGATTTTACTTTTATAATTGAATCTTGAAAATTTTGATGAGGAATAAAACTTTGAAATATTCCCAGAAAACTATCAAACAAAAGCCTAATATTCGCTTTAAATAAGTTTCAGTATAGTTTTTCGAGGTGTGGACACCAAATCAAGCTCAATAATCTCCAACAACAGTATAGATGTTGCACTTAACCAAGTTTTCTAGCTCTCTTATATTAACTGCAACAGTTAGTTCTCAAAAACATGTTATGTTATAAGGTTTAGAAGCATATTTATTAGAAATATCAATGTGAAAATTGCGATAGATGACAGCCATGGTAATGGATGTCTTCAAATGCCAATACATATCCAAAGCTTTAGTTATTTGGTCTCTTTGCTATGAGAAAAACCAGATTCTGTAACCCAAGGCAATATTTCCTCATCTACTTTAATACTAGAAGTCATGACCCGCTTTTCTCTCACCCTGGTTTTCAATTTCCTCTACTTCTCTCTTTACCTCAACAAAAAAATGACTATTGTCAGCTCTTTTTTGTTGTCATCACAAAGATATAAACCTATTCAAGTGATGGAGGAGGGGCAGAGTACTACATTTCCTCAGCCTCCCTATATATAGGCCCTAACATATATCCCCTTAATCAAACTGCCACTTGCTTGCCATCCTTTCCAAAGAGAGAATCCACCCTTAACGCCACTGAGACAGACCCAGTTATGAGCCAGAAGTGGCTACCCAAGGCTAGCAGGATGAGAGCCAAAATCAAATTGATAGTGAACAAGACCATGAACAAGCCTTCCTAGCATATAAACCCACTTCCTTTGGAGCATATAGTGACACTTCTCTTGCTTGATTCTTCTCTTTAATGACACTTCTCTTGCCTTAAGCTGGATTGTATCACTCCTACCATAATATTCCTACTTAAAGGTTTTCCTGGAAGGAAGTAAGCAACATAAAGTTTAGTACATGGACGGTGAACCATAATTTCTCCAAGCCTCCACCACTATCTTTCCTGTCTCCCCATAGCCCTCAACCATGTCAAACATCCCTTCTATTTTTACTTCACAAAAACATGAACATCCCTTTATTGTCTCCCAAATAAATCCATTCTGGGGATTAATATATCCATGAATAATATAATATCCCTTTTTACTTTTTTCACTTGAGCACTTTTTTGCCTAGAAAACACGCTTTTCAATATTTAACTTTACCTAATTTAAAATAAGATTAATAACGTTACTTATTTATCTCATAACCTTCATATCACTTAATTTTACCAAATTAATATGGTATTAAATCTGGGGTCATGAGTAGAAGTTGTTTATTTTACACCCAGATCTTATAATTTCCATTAAATTATATTAATAAAACAACCTACAAAGAAAATGCAGGGTCGTTGAATGGAAATGGTGCACAACTCTGTTATCTCATCATTAAATGGGAGCATAGAGGTGAGGTCAGTGTTTATTATTAAATAATAATTTCTATATTTGAAAGTGATTTTTGAAAGTGACTCATAAAGAAAAGCAGGATTGTTGAATGGAAATGGTGCACAACTCTGTTATCTCATATGGAAATGGTGCACAACTCTGTTATCTCATCATTAAATGGGAACATAGAGGTGAGGTCAGTGTTTATTATTAAATAATAATTCCTATTTTTGAAAGTGATTTTTGAAAGTGACTCATAAAGAAAAGCAGGATTGTTGAATGTAAATGCTGCATAACTATGTTATCTCGCCATTAAATGGGAACATACATGTGAGGTCAGTGTTTATTATTAAATTATAATTCATGTTTTTGAAAGTGACTCATAAAGAAAATTAGGTCTTATACATCATATGATTCTTTTAGAGGGAGTTTTTGTATTCTAAAGTTATTTTTATCACTCATTTCAACACTAGAGTAGCCCATTGATCTACTTTTGTGGTAGTTATTTAGACATTAAAAAACTGCTTATATTATCTTTCTTCCTAAAGTGTTTATTTTGATGAACTCTTGTTCTTCTATATTGCTTAGTTTAGGTTCTCTTTCCAATGCCATTGTCCTTAATTATTTTTATTGTATTTAGTGATCATTGTTTTAAACTTTAGCATAGTTTCTCTCTTCTTCATAAATTTATTGTTGTCATTATCAACTTTTGTCATTCTCTGAAGGTTGTTTAGCAGAAAACAAATTTCTCTTTCAACACAATCATTATCTTTCAACAGAGTTCTTATTTAGCCCAGTCCTAGATGTAGTTAGTGTTGCATCTGGTCTCAAGTGTTTTTTTTTTTTTTTTGCACTCTTGTGAGAAACAAGAGATTTCCTCAAAACTGTAATTCTATTGTGCAACAACATTATTATACAACACTGTGAGTTCTGGAATGGCAGAAATATCCAGGAAAATTTCCTAGAAAGATCGGTAAGAATTCTTGTGAACCTAGGCCCCCACTAAGATTTATAAGAGAAAATATTAGGGTACACTGTATCAATATGAGAGAGTTTTAGTTTTATTTATGCTATGGAAAATTATGCATATCAAATTTTCTAGCAGCTTTTTATTCAATAGTAATGGAATAGTATTAAGAGGGGTTCTCTACACATGTTTTGTGTATGTTTTGGAAAATTATGCATATCAAATTTTCTAGCAGCTTTTTATTCAATAGTAATGGAATAGTATTAAGAGGGGTTCTCTACACATGTTTTGTGTATGTTTTAGAACTGTGTTCGTTTATAGGCTCAAACAGGCTCAAACGAGATTCATATTACAGTTTTGATTAGTCTTTAAATTCAGATTGTGCTAGTTTCGTGTAGGAAAATAATCTGTTTACCAAGTTTTACTAAATTTCATCACTTGTTAGTAATTAATTGGATGAATGGTAGTAGCCGAAGATGAAATCAAATGTTTTATTTGATTTTATTTCAGAGTGCTTTGAACATGTCTACAAAAAATTAAATGGTGAAATAGACACCTTGTGGAAGGAAGGACTACAACTCAAGGATTACATTTGGCTGAGGGTTCAAGGTTATAGAGCAAAATCAAGGATTGTCATATCTTATAAGACCATATCTCTCCATCCTCGTATCTCTCCATCCTAAAATGAGAACTTTTATCACAGTCTTATGGAGGGAAATCAAGGATTGTCATATCTTACAAGACCATATCTCTCCATCCTCAAATGAGGACTCTTATCACAATCAGTTTTCTGAAGATGATCTGAGTGCCTCAAAAGAATATTTCTGAATTTAGAGCCTTCAATTTGGATCAATGCTTTCTGTAGACATAATAAAGAGTGTATATTTTCATTTTGATATTTATCTAAGCTTCAACCATTTACAAAATGTATCTTTCTTTATACTCACATGAAATAAAAAATAAGAGTAAAAATATATCAATATCAATCCATACATAAGCCAATAAATCACAGATTGAAAAAATATGCCTGTTGTGAGTCTGTGAAAGAAAATATAAGTAGACTCTTTTGGAAAATGTGAAACACAAATACAAAACCAAAAAAAACATCATGGTAAGAGAATCTGGGTTGAGAAACAAAATAAATCAAGGCTTGGACTTACCTCAAGGTTGAGGATCTGAACTAGCCGCATCTGATTGTATACAAATGCATCTTTGCAGGATACATTATGGAATCTGGGAATTCACTTTAGAGCACAGTTTTAATCTTCTTCAAGTGGATCCACATGCATCTTAGCACCAGCACCGATCAAGTTAATAGCACAATACAAGTATTAGCAAATGTGCGTACATGAAAAAGGATATATGCCGACCTTGAAACCCTACATCCTATATAACAACCCATTTTATGATAAAATATTTTAAAATTATTAAAAGCATTTTTTGCGGACGTCCCTGAAACCCACGTCATATATAAAATCACATTTTATGATATAAAATTTTAAAAAGATAAAAAAATCATTTTTTTATGATATAAAATTTAAAAGATAAAAATCATTATTAAAGACCATTTTATGATAAGAAAATTTTAAAAGTAACAATAGGTTGGAAAAAGACAATTTTAAGATAGAAATAGTTTCATTTAGTGACGGTTTTAAAAAGGCAATAAACATTGACAAAGACCATTTTAAGATAAGAAAATATTACAAAAGAAATTGTTTTTTCATATCAGTTTTAAAATATTATAGTCATTATTAAGGACTATTTTATAATAAAAATTAAAAGTCTTAAAAATAACAATTTTCTTTGAGTAGGATTTTTTATTTAAAATTGAGTAGATTTTTTTTTTTTATTGTGCCTATATAGATCTCAGTAAACATGTAAACCTAAAATGTTTAACATTTAATTTTTTTTTTTAATTTAATATTTGTTCTATTTAAAAATCAATTTAATTATTATTAGGTATTGATTTAAAATATAAAGAGGTTTAGGAACATTTGTATGGTAAATAAATAAAAATATAAAAAAACGAGAGATATGGTAAATAAATAAAACCTTTTTTTATACTTATTCAGGTATGATAAATAAATAAAAATATAAATAAACTAAAGATACGGTAAATAAATAAAACTTATTTTTATATTTACTCCATAAACCTCTTTATATTTAGGAAAACTCAAAAAAGAGGTTTTATTTGGATGAAGCCTATGAGCCAAATACCATTTAATACCATGGGCTAAATACCATGGGCCAAATACCATATTTATAAAAGAGGTATGGTAAATAAAAATATATATATCAAATACGATTAGAAATCAACATCTAATTATATACGAAGCCTATGGGCCAAATACTATGGTAAATAAAAGAGATATGGTAAATAAATAAAATATAAATAAACCAAACATGTTTTTATATTTATTCCATAATATTCTTTATATTTATATTTAGGAACACTCAAAAAAGAGGTTTTATTTAGGTGAAGCCTATGAGCCAAATACCATGGGCCAAATTATTATTAATAACATGCAAAAAAAGAAAAACATTATAATATATATAGATACATCATGATATACATTAATTCTAGATATATATAGGAGGGAAGAACAAATACATAGAGTTAGAGAGATGGGGGGAGTCACAAGGGAGTGATGGAGATAAACTGAAGGAGAGGAGAGAGAAGGAATGGAGAGAGAGAGAGAGAGGGAGAGGAGTGAAAGAGGTAGAGAAGGATGAGAGAGGGAGAGGGAGACACAAATATGGAATGGGGAGAGAGAGAAGGAGAGAGGGAGGGAGATAGTGAGAGGATTGGAGGGTAGAGAGAGAGAGAGAGAGAGAGAGAGAGAGAGAGATGGGGGAAGAGAGAGGGAGGTAGGAGGGAAAGGGAGAGAGAGGAAGGACGAGAGAGAGGACTTCAAAGAAAGGGAGGGATAGAGAGATAAATTTGTAGGGGGGAAGAGAGAGGGAAGAAGAAATACATGAAGTGAGAAGTGGAGAGAGAGTGTGTACATTTATGGGTGAGACAAAGAGAAAAGGAAGGAGAGATGGATAGAAGGGGGGAGAGGAGGAGAGAGAAGGAGAGAGGAAGGGATATAGTAACATATATAGAGAGAGAGATGGGGGAACAGAGAGGGAGAGAGAGAGAGAGAGAGAGAGAGAGAGAGGGGGGGGGGAGGGGGGTAAGAGAGAGGGAGGTAGGAGAGAAAGGGAAAGAGAGGAAGGATGAGAGAGAGGAGGAGAGTGATGGGGGAAGAGAGAGGGTTGGAGGGAAGAGAGAGAGAGAGAGGAGGGGAGGGAGGGGAGTGATGGGGGAAGAGAGATGGGAGTGGGAGAGAAAGGGAGAGAGGAGGAGGAGAGAGGGAGCGAAGAAGAAACACAGAAATATTACATTTATGAAATTTTGGAAAAATGGGAATATTACATGCCATAAATTAGAAATAAGAATATCTTTGATATCACCTAATTGAAATAATAACTAGGATGCTTGAAAGGGAAAATGATTGGGTTTCCAAGGAATATGTTTGAATTTACCACACGAAAAAAAAATGAAACATGATGACAAACTGTTGTAAGGAAGATGACAGTTGCATTGCAAAATGATCTACAAAATAGAGTTCCAGAGTTCAAGGGATTGCACATTCCTTATAATTCAATGAATCGTCTCAAGTAAAATATTCTAAATACAAAGGACTTCAAAATTCTATAGGTGTAAAGATTGCAGGAGGGGAAACTTGTCACAATATTGTTATTCATACTTCTTTAAAAATGGATGCAAAAGAAGCCCATGTGTAGTATGGAAAAGTAACACATCCTTTTGTAGGAAACAACTGATAAAACTCTAAAGCTCTGGCGATGCATTAGGTGGAGGGGATTTAGGGTCACCCACATATTTGCCCACCATTAAAGTAGGCCAACCAGGCCTCTACCCTGGACACAAATAAGGGAACCTTCCAAGAGCACATTCTAGCAAAGATAATCCCAAACTCCATATATCTACAGAGCATTCACCATAATTTCCATTGTACCCATATGGATTGAACCTTTCAGGACTCATATAAGCACAAGTGCCTACGAAGGAATTACACTGGGCTAAAGTATGAGCCAACACAATGCTAAAATAGAAATGGGCAACCTTGACTTCTCTTCTCTTGTTGATGAGGAAATTGTAGGCCTTTATATGATGGTGAACAATTCTCGTTTCGCTTGGAGGATAGAGTAATGGGATGGATCCCAGTGGGTCCATTACATTTCCCAACTTCATTTGATTATGACATAGGTGCAAACCATGGACGAAATGAAGATATTGATTGATCTCTTTGAGGGAGAAGTAAAGCTTATGAACTGGTTTTGCAGAGTGGTAATGGAGGTGTTATGTGGGAGAGCTTCAAGAATATGACAGACACCTAGCTTTCAGGGATTAACATTCATTAATAGTAAAGCGACAGATCCATTGCCCAACGATTTCAACCCACGTGGTAAAAAATTGTTGGAGGAAGAAACATGAAAAAAAATTCTTTGATTGCTTGGATCTGCCCAGCCAAACCCATCATAATCATAGGAATGTCTTTGATGTAAAAATAATATGTAAAATTACCTTTTCTTTATGAATATTTTTCTTTTCATAACATCACTTCTCAAATCATCCAAATATATTTTCACTACTCTTTAGACATTTTTCATAGGAATAGATTTTTACACTAACCTAATTCTATATAATAAACTAATATTTTCCAAATTTATTTAGTTTTATATATTGAAAATTGAGTTCAATTCACATGAAAAATATATTTAATAATAAATGTCATTATTAAAATTGTACGAAATTTAATTTAAATATTTCTTAAATAACTTTTATTTATGGCTATTAATATTTACTTACTATTATTTTTTTTAAACCATTGTATACCACTTCATTTTCATAAAATCATTATAGATCCATCCATTGTAAACTTTTTATTAAGGAATGTAAATACCAATTTTTTAATTTTTTTCACATAAAAGTAATATGCAGGTACACTCTAGCCTTTTAATTAAAAAAAATGTATAAAATTTACGCAATTTAAATTTTAATATTACATTATGATTATTATAATGAAATTTCATTATATTAATAAAAAATATTTTATTAATTTAATTCTAAATTATATTTTATGGGGGAGAATGTACCCACTGTTTCCATTACACAAGCCATTAGCCATTACAGATAAAATAGTAGACAATTAGTATAGTAAAATTTATGTGACCTAAACTCTAGGACCTATGTGAGGAAATCTGAAATAATTGTTGGAGCGGGGTCCCTGGGGTGCTTTTGAGTAACTTTTTGTATGTATTTTTGGATATGTGCTTTTTGAGTAACTTTTTTTTATGTATTTTTGGATATGCCCATTGCGCGGAAAGGTCAAGGGGCTTTTGGGTGGGTCAAAGACCCTCTTTTATGTAAATGGGTTGTAAGGGTAAATTGTGGGCCTCAAACCATGGTTTGAGACCATAGTATTTGCGCGTTAGATGAATATAAATATAGATAGACCGAGTCTAGAAAGTAAGTCTATAAGTAATGTTTTGGATCTAAGCATGTTTATGCTTATGTGATACATTTTTGTAAGTCTGGGCTAGGTAGAAATACTCATGATGGTTGTATGCAA
Organism: Pinus albicaulis; assembly: GCA_034641835.2. NCBI lineage: Eukaryota > Viridiplantae > Streptophyta > Pinopsida > Pinales > Pinaceae > Pinus > Pinus albicaulis. The sequence goes on from CM076574.1 coordinate 1,079,368,701, forward strand.
GGAGACCTAGTCCTGGCTATGTGCGAACTCCGCTGGTTGTGTGGGCGGAAGGGTAATTGTAAGGGGAAAGCCTAATTGTACTGAATTGTTCTGAATCTAATAAAAAGATTGTTTTTGGTGAAGCATTATGTTATGTGTCTGGTATCTGAGCTATATGTTTACTGTTATTGCTTTGATATTGCTTTACTTCTGTTATAATCAATTATATATGTGATCAGAATCTAGATCAAGGGCAAAAATTAGCTCAAAAATTAAAGTTCTTAAAATTGCACCAACCTAGATTCAAAGCAACCGGCCCATTGCAAGGAATCCAACGCAACTCGTTTCGTCGAAAACCGAGTTTGAATGAAGGAGTTATGGTCTGTTGATCATCGTTTAGAACAGGTAAAATTTTTTAAAAATTATTGTATAACCGGTACAACTGATGACATGGCAGTCCAGTCAGTATGCAGAGAATCTTCTTTAGTTTTTTGTCCAATGGGACTGTGACAAGTGGCACAATTGGATTCACCAATTTGGTTTGTGAAGGTAAAAATTTCCCAATGGTTGGTGACTAAAGTTCGAATAAACATTCAAACCTTACCATATAACCAAAGTTCAAATATCCAAAGGTTATAAACATTGTGTAATATGTATGGTGGCAAGTGTTAAATTTTAATAGCCTAAGTATTAAGGGTAACATGTAAATACGTTATGTTGCAAAATCATGCACATGGAGAGAGGTCGGGGTTCGACCCCTTGACCTCCCCAATACACTTCACTTTTTTACCAACACACCAAAGGTTTCTTTCTTGAAAATGAAGGCACAAAAACTTTAATTAAAGGTTGTTTCGGATCCCAACGGAGGAGCAGGAGGGGCCAGCCCTCCTCCTCATATAACCTCACCATATGGCCTTGGTTAAGTGCCCAGATAAGTGCGGATTAGTGTGCACTTAATGCACAGTTAAGTTTTAATTAATCTTCAGTTAACTTGGTGTAAATTTTGGAATAATCTCCAAATCCGGCGGAACTTCCAGATTTGGTGGAGCTAACTGGCAGCTTTCTGAATTTAGATGCAGAATCTAGGGAAAATTTTAATGAGGCCTATATTGGTCAATTTTCGACCAATTTTTTCTCAAGGATAGTCATTCTTAGTAGAATGACATGCTTTGAATCCATTGGAATGACTTTCAAAGCAGATGGATCTCATATACAGGTTTTTCAGGCACGTTGAATAATTTTGAAGCATAGGGCCATCGAGAGGGAAGGCCATGCCCATAGTTGTTGAAGGCCAATTTCAGTGAATGAATAGTCAATTTTTGATGTATTTTATGATTTGAACACAGTGGTACATTTTACAGAGGCATTGGAACACATATGAAGGTGATTTTTTTCACTTTGGAGATTAAACAAGCCCATGGCTACCAGGATTGGAGGTCAAGCCTAGAGGAGCTCGTAACCAAATTCAGAAATTCGATAGTCATTTTTTGGGTTTTCATGTCTTCTGAATCCAATGGAATAATTATAAAATCCATTGGAGCATCGCAATTTCTTGTAATCATACTTTTCACTCATAATCCCAAGAGGGCCTAGCTAGTTAAAGCAGGTCCATGGAGATGTAGCCCAAGAGGAGTGAACTCCATCATCATCTATTATGTTATGTGATTTCTATGAGTTATATTGTTGCATTTAATTTGTTGTATATGAGTTTTTAATTGTTATTTAACTCATAATTTGATTCTCAAATACACATGAAATTTGATAATTTAACCCCTTCACAAATGGTTAAATGAGATGATCCTTAAACACATTTTTAATACTGATGAGGGAGCTTGCTTAGCAAGAACAAGTTTTCCCATATTCAAATCAAGTTGGTATCAAAGAAAAATTTTAGCTCATTTTAGCCAAGGTTAGTTATTGGTTTTTGAATAGTTCAAAGATAATTTAATCTTGTGTGCAAGCTTATGTGTTAAGGAGAAGAGATTTAATTTAAGAATTCAATTCTCAAATCGCAGAAAAGAATATTTTTTTGCATTGAATGTGTGATGGTAGCTTCATCAAGGTATGTTTCAATTTCATCTTCCTTACAAAAACTCTTTGATAAAGAGATGTTGTAGAAACTATACATCATGATTGGTAGGATGCAAGAGAAGTATGAAGATAGGAGGAAGATCAAAATACTTCAAGAGAATTTGATTGCCATGAAGGAGGAGAAGAAAGAGCTTATTGAAAAGATGCATGAGATGGAGACTTGGCTCCATATTGCAAATGAGAACCTTGAAAGGATGCATGAGATGGAGACTCGGCACCATGATGCCAAGGAAACCTTAGCCAAGTATGTGCTTGAAAAAGAGGTATGAAATTCAATTTTATCTTCAATTTCCTCTAATGATGAATGTGTAGGTGCTTTTTAAAGACACACTAGAGGAATAGGGTCCAAATTGTTGATGAAGATGGGCTATGAAGGTAAAGGATTAGAAAAGCATGCACAAGGCATAGTTGAGCACATTGTTGTTGAGGAAAGGCCTAAGTATTTGGGTCTTGGTTATGGACAACATGATGGAGAAAGCTCTAAACCCAAGGAGGCACATGAAGGTGATATATACAAGAAATAATTTCATTTCACGTTCATTACCTCAATCTTGTGAATATTTTGTTCATGAGGAATGCAAAATTTTTACACCCACTTTGCAATCAGGTGCTCATAAGCATGTAGCTAATGAGAACGGCGAACAAGAGGATGTTTAAATCCCTAAAGATGTTGAATGCATTGTTGGTATTCCGAAGAGAGTCACTACCTTATCAAATTCACCTCCATAAGAAGGCGACAAAGGTGAATGTTCAAGGTATAAATCTTCTTTTAATCAAGTTTCTTTGATTATGATAAACCTGGAAAATTATCACATAAGGTTTGGAGAAAATTTGCATGTTACTTTTGTGGTTTGGATAACCATAATGTTTCAATTTGTTGGAAGAAGATAGACATGCACAGGAAACCTTTAAAGCAAAGGATGCAGAGAGCCAAAGATAAAGCAAACCATGTTGAAAAGAAGAGGCAATTGTTTTGCACTCATTGCCATTAGCAAGGTCATCTTGTAGACAAGTGTTGGACTTTGTATCCAACAAGTCATCGATGACATTTGAAGAAGGTGGAGAAAGAGAATAGTAAGAATGGAAAAGAAGATTCCATAATCGATGTGGATCGTGAAGATTCACATGATGATGATGTGCAGCTAAAAGAAGTGACATTGAAATGGTTATATTTCGTATCCAATTAATACTTTACATGTCTTTTGATGTTGATGCATTTCTTTGCCAATGGAATGCATGTTTCATGTTTGTGCCAAGAAGGTGATTGAAAGTGGAGTATGTTGACTCACTTTATTGCAGAAATTTTTTTCATTTCAACTTTAAGTACATGTACATATGAATGAAGGTATTGTAGTTATGATTGTGATTGTGAGAGAGTTGAAGAATTGTATACATGCATCAGAGTTTTTGTTTATGAACAGTGGAATTTCGATGGTTTCATTGTGTTTGAACATGCATGAGTAGTTTTTATGTAGGTAAATCCCCTCTGCGGACAGAGGTGATCCCTCTAGCCCTAGGGTGGGTCTAGCAGCAAGAGGACATGCTAATGTGTCGATTCCTAGTTAATGAATTAAATGAGTCGGGATAGATTGTCCTACCTATGATCCAATGCGGTTGTCATAGTTGTAGTAGCAGTCTCCTGATCCTTGTCCCGACACGTCATGATCCTTCAACAATGGTACTTGTATGCCTGCACAAAGATCAAAGGACAAAAGCAGCATACAAGACAATATTTGCACTCATAACTAGCTAATTAGTCAAGGAGAATTAAACGTATTGCGTAAGATAAATCACATCAACACAAGATGGGAACCAAAACATCAGCCATGTATTCAATTAAGAGAAAGAAAGAGATTACAATCAGAGCCTTGACGACACAGTCTCCTTCAGTGGGTCCAATCAAAACGCGTCTCGAGCATTTGTCGAGGAATTTGGACGTGGCAAGGAAGTAAGCCTAAGATCTCTCTCAACGGGGGTCTCTCTCTCTGCTCTATCTCACACCATCTATATCAGACTGTTCCAGCAAAATGTTCAGCAATTCCTATTCAGCTAGTTGCATCTATGTGAGAGAGATGTATTAATAGAAGGAAAGGAGGAGGTTGGGATCCCTCAAATGGTGGAATGGAGGCCTTATCCTTTGGGAGGTTTCCCCAAAAGGAGGAAACAAGAAGCCAAAGGAAGGTGCTCCACGTTATTCAGTCGAACAACCCAATATGACTCGCTCACGAAGTAGTTAGCATGGACACTTCACTTCTATATTTAAAAAACTTTCCAAAAACAACTTGGCGTGGGCAGTCCACTGAGACAGAGCACCAATGGGTGTGGGGCCTAGCGTTAATTTCCTTTATTGGCGCGAGGCCATAACTGTCGGCCAACGCCAACCCAAAATAATGTGTTTTTGATGGTTTATTCCAGGAAAAGTCAATAGAGAAAATGTTCCTCTCACGGAAAAGGACACAATGACACTTTTTACAAGGCATGACACTTCATATAAGTCACAGAAATGTTCCTCCAATGTGTGGGATGGGGATTGCAGGGATGGTGACAAAATGCTGTGTAAAAGATGCCTCCTAAAGCATGAGATCCGAGAAAGAGGGAGGAGTGAAATGCTTTACGAGAACGTGTTTGAACCAAACACAGCTATCGAAAGACCTGAAAGTACAATACAACTGATATCTTTGATACATGAACACGTGGCATGGGCACAGCCATCCATAATAGAGTACATAAAAAATGAGATTCAAGGTATGGACGCAGTCATCCAGCAATAAGGATAAAAAAATAGACTCAGGTATGGTCGCATCCATCCAATCAAAAGAGTCATGCATATAGTCATGATAAACCAAAATATCTCACACCCTGGATCTTATCAGACAAAATCCAGGGTCTTGCGCTCCATCTCGACCCGAACAAGTACAAATTTAAGCATGCAAATATGTGATTTGAATTCAAACATGCAAGAAAGTCACCTGATTACCAGCCAATGATGAAAGTTGTTAATAGGCACGAGAGAAACCACCAATAATGACAATGGCTCTCAAGGTATGACTAGTACAATCCACAGAATGTGAACATTGATCTGGTGTCTAACACCTGCAAAATCACTCGATTGAAGGCCAATTATGTGGACCTGTCGTCGAATGTGAAGAACTTGCCATTGAGGCATGCAAGCTCCAAGGTACCAGAAGGGAGGCTCTAGATCAACTTCTTAGATAATGAGCTGAAGTCGACAGGAAGTGACCCGGTTGAAGGAGGGCCATAATGTTTCCCACATCATCGACACGAGACAGAGGAACATGATGATAGTGAATGAGGACCAAAAAAGAGAATCAGAGGGAGTTTGAAAACTGCAATCGGAAACTTCTCTTGAACATATTAGTGACACGACTCTGGATTTGGCAATATTTTACATCAAGGGATCTGAGGTCATGATGACGTGGAAAAAAGAATATGAGAGGTCAAAATAGATTACCCAAACCCATGGAGGAAAAAATGACGAAATGAGATGTCCTCAACCCGACATGAATGCAGATGAGTGCCATGTTCAAGAGCGACATACTGCCGACATGACTGAGAACTAGTTCCATTTTCCCCCACCATTGCTGGTGAGTACCCCAATTATTTTTGGAAAATAAGCTTGAAGGGGATAGCATGCGCTTTTCATGTAAGTTTGTCCTTCGGGAAAATCCATCTTAGTACATTTTACGAGCCCTAGGAAGGAGGAACTCGGTGACATCATGGTGATGGTTTTCGATGTCATTTAGGTTTAACGAGTCTGATAAAGGAAGAACTCGACATATTTTCATGTTTAGAGAGTTTGAAAAGAAGCAGAAAAGAAAACTGCAGAAGTCCCTTTTCGTAGATAGACTCATAGATCCAAAAATGTATAAAATTGTGTTTGAGAGAACCTCTTAGTTGTGATAGGCTAAGGTATTCCTTTTTTGTAAATAATCTATCCCAGCCCGAAAAGGGGTAAACGTATACTGGGTAGATATCGTTTCGCATCCATTTAATGCATTCAAAACAACAAGAGTCTCAGAAATCTTTTCAATTTTAGAGAGTCAGAAAATAGATGAAAGATGACTCCAGCAGTGACTTTTTTGTTTCTTTACTGAGTCAGAAAAAAGTATAAAATACAACTCGTTACTTCGTCGCTATTACGTTGAGGACCTGTTGCTACACAAGAAATGCATGTAAAACCCATTTCTCGAAATAACATAGCGAAATAGTCGAAAAATACGCTTTAAAACCTAATTAGGGTTATGAAAAGTTATAAAATGACAAATATGGTAAAAAAATAAATTACTTTTCACTTTTACCTCTTGTCAGCAATTTGTTACCCTTTTTCACTACGATTTTGCGATGTTGACAGCGGGCAATCCGAAAGACCAATCTCAAATCTGTCAATTCCAGGTAAGAGCTAACATCCTTTCCTAAGTTTTGATTATACTTTCATTACCTGCAACACTAATTTTTTAGATCTATGGGGGATTTTGCAAAAGTTAGGGTGCGGCGGATGACGTGGGTATCGGGCACAAACTCATGCCAACCAGCCTAAAATTTGAACCGGGGCGCGCCAATCACGGTAGACATGTTTAGCATGTAAATACAAACAATGAGGCCCAAATTAACGATTAAAAAGCTTTGGATTTATCTAATGACAACTATATGGATGTTTTTGTAGGTGTGAAAAGGAAAAATGGTGATCGAATGGAAAGAACGAGAACACAGTGAAGAAGATGAGGAAGCCATGGGCAATAGAAGATGCATGGAAGATATCAAATATTGCGAGCTCAAGAAATTATTTATGGCACCATGTCTTAGAGCTCAACCAGATTTGTTGCAGTACTTGATCAGTGTTTAGGACGTTGATAAGGAAAAAATCATTATTCACAACCAGGAACTTGAGATTGAAGTCTCAAATGTTTATTTCATAACCGGACTGTCACGGAGGGGGGAAATACCAATCCTGACTAGCACCTCACCCTCAATGGAGAACATGAGTATGGTTATTGACAGGGTGTGCCCAGGGGCAAGGAAAGGATCGGGAAGCGGAAAAGTGGACATCCAAACTATTCCGGATTTGGCACTAAAGGCAGTGCTGCACACCATCACAGAAGCTAGTTGATCACAGGCATCACACAAGGCAACAAAAACACAACTAATTTTTGTTGTAGATTGCATGGCATAGACCCTCTACAACTGGGCAGAGGCGGTAACAATAAACATGAAGCGTCAACTGACAAAATGCAAGAAAACCAAGATGAAGCAGTTCAGCTACGGGTCCATATTGGTATTGTTCATCTTGGAATGACTACCAATCTTCCAGTGTCAAGAGGTAATAGTTCCTACACCACCAGTCGAGGAGCCATGGATGGCCCGTTGGGCAGCTCTGATGCCAAGGTCAGGCAACGGTCAACAAATGTCCTGGAGACTGGAGTTCTTTGAGTGGCTCCACCAACAACTGATTTTCATGGAGAACTAGCTCTACTCTAGCACAGATTTCACTGGTGATGCAGATCTCTCGCTCCCAAAAGGAGAGGATTGGGATGAAGTAATCGGTAAGACTCATTTTTTATTTTGATGAGTATTATGATAGTTTTTGTTATGCATGTTTTGACATTAATCCATGTAGTTGCAGATGTTGGCCTAGAGAGACCTGCAGGTATGTCCCTGATAGTGCGGCGGATTCCTCACGACTTTGATGTGGCCCCTCATGGTGAGGGAGGCGAGGAGGAGGAAATCATACACAACCTAGAGGGAATCTCCCGTGGGATCCTGGACTATGCATGATTCGATGATGTTCCTCATGCATACCAGAGACACACTACAGGGGTGTCAAACTGTGTTCACCACTTGTTGAGGCAGCTTGTACGGGCAGTGACGTGTTATCATGAGCATCACGTCGAGTAGACACCTATGTTTTATTTTCGCATATTTTTTGAGAGACACGATATCTCAGGATGTAACCAAAACATACATATTTTTTGAACTTATGATGCACATGGATGCAAACACTCGATATATATATATATATATATATATATATATATATATATATATATATATATATATATATATATATATATATATATATATATATATATATATATATATCTATATATATATATATATATATATATATATATATATATATATATATATATATATATATATATATATATATATATTTTAATTTTTTTTCCTGTATGGATCTTATCAGGTGATGATGATTTTTTTACAAATTACGCAAATTTCTATCTAATACAATGTTAGCTACTGTATCAGTTAATGCATTCATTCTTCTAGGAATATGTTGATATGTAATGTAATCAAAATCTCTTTCCAATAAATGAACATGAAAATACAACCTTAAGGTTCGAGGTTAAGGAGTGATAGTCCGCATAATAAGAAATGATTCAAAAGGAAAAAAAACGCTCACAAAGGACACCACACCAAAAGAGTTTCATTTTTACGCAAGCTCAAAAACAAAAGTAAACTATGCTTGAAATTGGTTTCATTTTTACACAAGCTTGAAACAAAGGTAAACTATACTTGAAAAGTGGGCATGCCCCCAGCATGGTGACTCAATTCGAGGTACATGCCCCCCAAGCTTAATTCCACCTGTAATTAATGAAAAGAAAATGGAGTGAAGGTTCAAATTACAAGATTAGGGAAAGACTCGACTGGGATCTTACGATATCTGATCAAAGACTTGAATTGAACAAAAACGTGTCTCATTGTTTTAACGAGGTTGACACATTAAAAGAACTATACTCATGACCTAATTCATTTTTTAATGAGTTTGACATAGAAGATGAACCACCCTCATGACACCTTGTTTCATTTTCTAACGGGCTTGGCACAAGAAAAGGAACTCTGCTCTAACGACCTTGTTTCATTTTTTAAGGAGCTTGACACAAGAAAACGAAATCTGCTCCAACAATTTTCTTTCATTTTTTAAGGAGTTTGACACAAGAAAATGAAATATGCTCTGATGACCTTTCATCATGATTAATAACAGATCATGGCTTCTAGGAAGCTCGCATCTAATGGGAGAACAAAATCTTGGAAATCGCGATCGAATGCCCCTAGTAGATGGTACTCAATGCCACTATCACTGGATGAGGGCAACGAACAAGTGGCCACATAATTAATCCATGGCGGGGAAGATACAACCAGTAGATAAAGATCTAGCAGAGAGGATGGTGGGCCAGCTGCCACCTCAGGACCAAATAATGAAAGCTGATCAATGGTCACAATCCAACCTTTGTGTGGAAAACAGATCACACGAAAGAGGGGAGAGACAAGTGCACCCATGGCATAAGCATAGTCGCACCCCAAGAGTAAATTGAAATCCAAGGGGCCTAGAACAACCATCACGTCTATATAGATAGTTTTCCCTCCCAAAGTAATAGGAAACTTTGGAAGGATCCCTAACGGTTGATTGGTTCCTCTGTTAAATTCCAACAGATTCTGCGTAATAGGCACAAGCAATGGAGAACCAAAGGCTTTCCAAGTAGTTGAAGATAGAACACTAATAGATGTGCCTTCATCTATAATGCTAGGTACGACCATATCATAGGCATGCATCGTGACCTCAAAAGGCACATAAGAAGGAAGATGGTATCCCGCAAATTGACTCCAATCGAAGGAAGCGACCAAACTACTTGGAGGGGGTACCATAGAAATGAGATGGTCATCCTCTGTTGTTACTGAAATAAGAGGAGAATCCTCCTGGACCACAGAAATGGGAGCAGGAAGAGCAACTTCTTGAGTCACAGGGATGGGAGGATCTTTCTCCAAGTCCGAGGAATCTGAAAAAACAAGAAGAATGTGAGGGGGATGAGATGCACTCTTAAGGGAAAAGACTTGATGAACCATATCGATTGATTCCACGACCAATGGTTGGTTGGGAACGGATTCGTGAATTTGAATTTCCAAGGGAATGGGATCAACCAAGTATGAATCTTGACTGAACGTTGAATCAACTAGCGGAGGACTCGAAGAAAGCTTATGGTAACCAACTGGAAGGCAGGGTGCATAAACAGTAGGGTTGTCCAACACTCTCATGGCTTCATCCATGTACAGACAAAGGTGAATGAGATGATTCCCTTCACACAACTTACAGGGATTCATAATATTACCCTATTTATTATGAGTCTTAGCATGGCTAGTCGAAGATGTGCCACCAATATGACTTCCAAAAGCCAAAGGCAACTGTGGGCAGCCGTCAGGCCATACTTCAAGTACCTTGGGAATGTCAGGGCACTCTCAAAGAAGGTGGTCACCTTTGCACAACATGCAAGGGAATTTTAATTTCTGTGGAAGGTTGGATGAGTTATTAAGGGATGATTTCTTAGGCGCAATAGCTGCAGAGTTAGCCTCTCTCTTAGCTGAATTCTTCTTTTTCTTCTTCTTCTTATTCTTCTTAGCCACCTGGTTACTAGAATACAGACTTTCACCAGGCGAAGTAGAAGAGGCAGACAACGAAATAGGAGAAGAAGGGGAGAGGTCCACCTTATAATTAACATGATGTTGTTCAGGTGGAGGAGATGGTTGTACAGAGGGCAGAATACTCGAGACCACCGAGGTCGAGAATAACCATACATGAAAACCATTAGTTAACCTAGGAAGGGACAATGTTGCCATATAAGGAGCACCAACATTCCCAAAAGAAGGAAAAGGACTAGGACTCCCTTCAGAGGGGATTCCTTGGTTGGTAAACTATGGAAACGTTGCCATTGGAAACAACCCTAAAACAAAAGACTAAGGAAGATAACTTGAGCCAGGAATATTTCGTGGGAAGTTAATATTTTAAGACATTGAAACAAAATTCTTTATTTTCATATTTTAAGATTCAAGAAATAGGCAAAAGGTGACTCCATCACTTTCAGGTTGAAACGAGCATGAAAGGAAAAGTGCTCGATGATATTTTCACTTTTAGAGAGTCACGAAAAGACCAAAATGACTACTCAGGTAATCTAAGCAAGAGGGTGTACCAAATTTCTGTGAACTTCCATATACACCTTGGTGATCAAATGAAATATAAATGACCAAGGACTTGACGTACGCACAGGTAGTCTCCCCGAATGTTGTTTTTGGTGTATCACAGTTATAGGGCGGTAGACTCGGCTTCCTATTGATAAAGGATTGCAACCTATGAGGGTCTCCCTTTATATATGCGACGATATGAGGAGCACAAGTCCGTACTAGTGATGTCTAATTCTAGGTGGTGAATGACAGCTACTAGGTTTAACGACGCTGGAACATGTCACTAGCCTAGACCTCTAAAATATGTGTGCTAGGTTTCAATGCTTCCTTAGGTTGATTGAATTGATTTTAAGGTTGATCTTGAATTAATGTTTCGATTTCAAGGCCTTACCGAATGTGATCTCGAAATATTAAATGCACACTACATGCAAAAGAACATCATTTATGTTCAATGAATGCTAGCTAAGAGAAGGATAGGAATATTTAACAAAGCAGCAATAAATTGAAACATAAGAATAATTTCGCTAATGCATCTAATACAACCAAATGAGAAAATGAAAACTCTTTCCTAGTTCGCTAAGATCTAGTTATGCAAAAGAACTTTTCATTTTCAATTCAAGCGAAAGAATGCAATTTTTTGTTTTTTAGATGAATGAAGCACACAATGCACTGTTACACTAAAAATAAAAACCAGTACTAGTTTTGAGCACTACGAATGTAAAGATCTAAAACTCATAAATCAAATGCAATACAAACATAAAATGCATTCAAAACAAGGATGCACGCTTCCAAACAAATGAAGAGGTTTCAAAACGATCCAACGAGCAATGTAATCTATGCTTGAAGTGACAAAATGGAGATTCAAACGAAAACAAAAGTGATCATCCAACGAACCAAAGACACGAAGAATCAAGAGAAAGGCTACCACAATTAGTCAGCGAATTGAAATGACAAAAATCAAAGTGACTCGAACTTAACTCAGAAGGCTCAGTGAGGAGAGGGTCGAACAAACAACACAAGACACCTAGAAAACCTAGGGCTAAAAACTCCACTAATAAGATGATGGACAAACAACTGAGAAGACCGAGACTACAGAGTCAAAACAATCCCAATAGACCAATTGCAAGGTAAAAAACCAATCCAGGGCCAAGAACTACTAACAAAAACTCAACAAAGAGGTTAAATCAAATCCTACAAGATTTGGCGCAACTCTTAGGCTATAATTTGTGCCTAACATGGGTTGTCACACCTGTGACAAAAGCAACATGCGCCAATCGGCACGACTGTTCAAGGAAAAATCACGTAAAGCTAGAAAACCATGGGAAAAATATGAAACCACTGAGCAGAGGTCAGACTTGACATTCTGGAACTAAACAGGATGGTTTAAAAAAGTTGGGCAAGCCAAGTAAAGCAGAAAAGAAATGAAACGACCAAAGTCGACTCGACAAGACAAACACTCAACAAACAACGAGATGACAAACACACATTGATCCCCAGTGGAGTTTCCAACTTCTTGTGTAGGTAAATCCCCTCTACGCATATAGGTGATCCCTCTAGCCCTAGGGTGGGTCTAGTAGTAAGAGGACATGCTAATGTGTCGATTCCTAGTTAATGAATGAAATGAGTCGGGATAGATTGTCCTACCTGTGATCCAACACGGTTGTTGTAGTTGTAGTAGAAGTCTCTTGATCCTTGTCCTGACACATCACGATCCTTCAGGAATGGTACTCGGATGCCTTCACAAATATCAAAGGACAAAAGCAGCATATAAGACAATATTTTCATTCATAACTAGCTAATTATTCAAGGAAAATTAAATGTATTGTGCAAGATAAATCACATCAACACAAGACGGGAACCAAAACATCATTCATGTATTCAATTAAGAGAAAGAAAGAGATTACAACCGGAGCCTTGACGTTGCATCCTCCTTTAGCGAGTCCAATCAAAACACGTCTCAAGCATTCGTCGGGGAATTTGGACGTGGTGAGGAAATAAGCCTAAGCTCTCTCTCAACAGGGGTCTCTCTCTCTACTCTATCTCACACCAGCTATATCAGATTGTTCCAAAAAAATGTTCAGCAATTCCTATTCAGCTAGATGCATCTATGTGAGAGAGATGTATCTATAGAAGGAGAGGAGGAGGTTGGGATCCCTCAAATGGTGGAAGGAAGGCCTTATCCTTTGGGAAGTTGCCCCAAAAGGAGGAAACAAGAAGCCAAAGGAAGGTGCTCGACATTATTCAGTTGAACAACCCAAGCTGACTCGCTCACGAAGTAGTTAGCATGGAAACTTCGCTTCTATATTTAAAAAACTTTCCAAAACCAGCTCGGCATGGGCTGTCCACTAAGACAACGTGCCAATGGGCATGGGGCCCAGTGTTAATTTCCTTTATTGGCACGAGGTCATAACTGCCGGCCAGCGCCAACCCAAAATCAAGTGTTTTCTATGGTCTGTTCCAGGAAAAGTCAACAGAGGAAATGTTCTTCTCATGGCAAAGGATGCAATGACACTTTTTTCAAGGCATGTCACTTCATATAAGTCACAGAAATGGTCCTCCAATGTGTGGGATGGGGATTGCAGGGACGGTGAAAAAATGTTGTGTAACAATAGTTGACTTGTGTTGGTCAATTTCTTTGTTTAACATGCATGATGTCAACTTGAGAGTGTTGAAAATTTGCACATGCATGAGTGTCGACTTTTGTTGATTGTGTGTTGCATGCATGTCATATTGACTTGGAAGAGTTGGTTTTTTCTCCAGAGATGCAAAGGAGATGTTGGCGAAGTGTTTCATGATGTGAAATTCTTTTTGTTTTTGGAAAATAATTTTCAAGTTGTTTCACATGCTTATGCTTGACTTAAGAGTCATTTGCTTGAAGAGGCATGTTTTGTCGACTTGTGTTTGGTCGATGGTTTTGACACCAAGATGTGAGAGTACATGGTGATGTTCACATGATGTGAAGAATAGTTTCTTTGAAGGAGAAAGAGGGTATGTCGTCAAGTTATGTTTCTCGCATGATGTGTTTTTGATAAGATGCCAGAAAATTTTTCAGCCATTGTAGACCATGTTATGTGTTGACACCAAGAAGAAAGGGGGTGGAGAATGTATTCTTCCATATGTAGAATTTGGAACTGTGGAGGTAAAAGAATGTTCATTTATTTTCTTATTTTTACTGATGTTGGAAGTTATTTTTTGTAGTTCACTCATTGTGCAAAGGAGGAACATGATTCTCAGTGGGAAGGCACTGAGGAATCGATTTGGTACAACAAAAAGTGTTATATCAGTAGGCAACCAGAAAGTGTTGGTTTGGGTCAACAGCAAAAGGAAACAAATGGTTGAAGAGCCAAGCCATTGCAAGGCAAGGCAAGGCATGTTAGTGAACCAAAGAGGTTTTCATGACGATTTCTCCAAGTATAATCAAGATGATAGAACTTGGGAAACAAAAGATAGTTCATCTCTTGTGAGATAACCAACTTTTGTGGGTCCAAAAGCATGTCAGTGGGAAGGAGTGATCAGAATCTAGATCAAGGGCCAAAATTAGCTCAAAAATGAAAGTGCTCAAAATTACACCAAACAGGATTCAAAGAAACTGGTCTATCGCAAGGAATCCAACGCAACTCATTTCGTTGAAAATCGAGTTCGGATGAAGGAGTTATGGTCTGCTGATCGTCGTTCAAAACAAGTAAAATTTAAAAAAAAAAATATTGCAAAATGGGTACAGCTGATGACATGGAAGTTTAGTGAGCATGAAGAGAATATTCTTCAATTTTTAGTCCAATGGGACTGTGACAAGTGGCACAATTGGATTCACAAATTTGGTTTGTGAAAGTAAAAATTGCCCAATATCCTCCAAAGTTGAATGTGGGTTCATGATTTTTATGTAGTGGAAATTATATATATATATATATATATATATATATATAGAAGTAAGTTGAGTTGATAAATACATATATGAAATATTTTGTATGATTTTAAAATGTCATCTATTATATTAATATATTTATATATATTATATTGATTTAAAAATTTATATTATATTAAAAATTGCACATTTAAATTCAAAATTAAAACCCAAAAAGTGGCATATCAAATCTACGTTGCATGTTAATTACATGGCAATGAATTTAATGGTGGCATGTTAATTAAACGGTGGCTAGATTTCAAATAATCATTCAAACCTTACTATATAACCAAAGTTCGAATATCTAAAGGTTATAAACATTGCGTAATACATATAGTGGCAAGGGTTAATGGTGACATGTTCGAATATCCAAAGGTTATAAACATTGCGTGCATGTGGTGGCAAGTGTTAAAGTTTTATAGCCTAAGTGTTAACGGTGACATGTAAAAACGTTATGTGGCAAAAAAACGACCATGGGGAGAGGTCGGGGTTCGACTCCTTTGACCTCCCCAATATACTTCACCTTTTTATCAACACACCATAGGCTTTTTTCTTGAAAATGAAGTCACAGAAACTTTAATTAAAAGTTGTTTCGGATCCCAATGGAGGATTGGGAGGGGTCAACCCTTCTCCTCATAGAACCTCATCATATGACTTTGGTTAAGCGCCCAGCTAAGTGTGGATTAGTTTTCACTTAATGCACAGTTAATTCTTAATTAATATTCAATTAATTTGGTGAAAATTTTGGAGGAATCTCCAAATCCGATGAAACTTCCAGATTTTGTGGAGCTAACTAGCAGTTTTCCAGATTTAGAGGTAGAATCTAGGGAAAACTTTAATGAGGCCTATCTTGGTCAATTTTTGCTCAAAGATAGTCATTCTTAGTAGATTGGCATGCTATGAATCCATTGGAACATCTTGCAGAGGCAATGGAGCTCATCTACATGTTTTTTTGGCACGTTGAATAATTTTGAAGCCTAGGGCCACCAGGAGGGAAGGCCATGCCCAGAGTTGCTGAAGGCCAATTTTAGTTAGTGAAAAGTCAATTTTTTATGTATTTGATGCTCTAAACATAGTGGTACAATTTATAGAGGAGTTAGAGCACATATGAAGGTGATTTTGTCACTTTTTGAGATTAAACAAGCCCATGGCCATCGGGATTGGAGGTCAATCCTAGAGGAGTTGGTAACCAAATTCAGAGATTGGATAGTTATTTTTGGGGTTTCATGTCTTATGAAGCCAATGGAATAGTAAGAAAATCTATTGGAACATCATAAATTCTTGTAATCATACTTTTGACTCATAATCCCAAGAGGGCCTAGCTAGTTAAAGTAGGTCCATGGAGATCTAGCCCAGAAGGGGTGAACACCATCATCATCCATTGTGTTATGTGATTGTTGTGAGTTATATTTCTACATTTAATTTTCTGTATATGAGTTTTTAATTGTAAATTAACTCAAAATTTGATTCTCAAATACACATGAAACTTGACAATTTAACCCCTTCACAAATGGTTAAATGAGACTATCTTTAAACAAATTTTTAACACTGATGAGGGAGCTTGCATAGAAATACCAAGTTTTCCCATATTTAGATCAATCTGCGTGAGTAAATTTGCTCTTTATGCATGAGTATATGTTGATGGTTAAGTACTTGAATAGATCTGCTTAAGTTATCGCGCATTGTGAAGATCTTATTCTGTTATTTATATATATATGCGATAAATTGGATGTAATATACATTTATTATATGCATTACATGTATTTGCGGGAAGATGATCTGATAAGTATTGAGTCATATATGCATGCATCTATTTCCAATCTGCAACAAGTTCTATTATAAACTTTTTTAGGGCCACCACATCAGTTTCTTCCTCAAGGTGCGGAAACATGGTTCCAACGCCCCCCCATACTGCTTCAGGTGAGACTTTTATCTACGCAAGCAGGTCATTTCCGAAAGTGCCAGTAGTTGGAGGGTTTTTTGGTTGCACAATAAAATTTTAACCTGGGTCAGGACCCCTTGAGCCAACAAATGGTTCTTTTTCCGGGATCGGGATCATTTTGAGGGATATTTAACGTTGTGGCATCCTATGCAAAACGAATTGCAAGATTGGCTGGATAGAAAGATCCTTTAATTCACAATCCAAGAGAAGCGAAGTTTTAAACTATCTACTGAAAAGTGGGTTAAGAAGTATATATATACAAAAGTTCACGAGATATTATTTTTCTCCTTTACAACTAAGCTGCATGAGTGGTTGTCATGATTGATTGAATTTAATACTTGCGTGAAGGATGACGCAGTCACCCAGTGGACTCCTGAATTAATACAAAAATGAGAAAATACAAACAATAAGATCACTCTAGTGATAGATCATTGGATCGATTGTGTCTTGGGAGGATTTGTGAGTGAATTTTCCATTGATCACTTTTTGTTGTAGTCTGAAGCAGAAAGGAGATTTTTCAAGGGTCCTAGAGGTAACTTCTTGTGCTCTTTGAAGTTATTGCTAAAGATGCTATTATGTGAATAGGGATATTTGTGCGAACATATTGCGTGAATGTCCCAAAGAGGCTCGACTACACGCAATGAAATAATTTATCATGTAGACCTAGAAGAAGGATTTGTTTACAGTCCTCTCAAGGGTAGATCTGATAGTGAGGGCGAGCCAGAAACTAGTAGCTTTAGTGAATCTGCACGCTCTGACAAAGAGTAAGTCTCCCGAGAAGAAGTCTCACTAGATCAGAACTATTAGGGAGCCTGGACCATCATTCAGATCCCATCCACTCCACTTCCACACTCATCTCACAATTCAACCGCTCCACCTCCACCTCCACCTCCCCCAGGCACAGATATGGCCACGTCTATGAAGCTACCTACTTTCAGAGGTATTGGAAATGAAGATACTGAGAAATTTTGGCTCCTAACTAATATTGTATGGAGAGCACGGTAGGTTAATAATGATGATGTTAAGAAATCACAATTAGCCACTGCTTTCCAAGGTCGCGCGTTGGATTGGTATATCAGATATGTACAAGCCAGCCCTAATGCCACCTTGTATGAGTTGAAAGATTCCCTAAAAGAACAATTCAAGAAGACTAAGTCATATGCGTAGTGTGTTATAGAATTGAAAGAGATTCACCAGGAGATAAATGAATCGGTGTGGGAGGCAGATCAGATTTTGAAGTGCACTATCAGAGATGGTGGATTCACCATTAGTGATACTTGACACAAGGATTTTTTTATTGCTATGCTACTCCCACATCTACACCAGCCACTGGGTCAATAGAAGATTGCCACATAGGCTAAGGCTATGGATATTGCAATGAAATTAGAAGCTACACCAACACCTATTACGCTTGGAACTCAGCATATTCAGAGTTAATTAGAAGAAATGCATTTGGAGATTTATAATCTACACAAAGATAAGCGAAAGGAGGTGTGCGCAGAAGTTTGGTGCATACGATGTAAAACTACTGGGCATCATAAGGATCAATGACTTGTCTTCAATTGTTATCTAAACGTTGGAGGACCAAGCCTATTGAAGAGTGCAGCAGGTTCATGCGGAATACCTCCAGTATGGTGCTTGATCTGTCAAGTTACGACTCTGCACGTAACAATTTTTTTTCCAAGGGTCAGAAAATATACACCTAAACTAAATCAGTTGTTTTATAGATTTTTTTCGTCACTGGGACATGATTAACAACACTATCGAACATTTGACATGATGTTGGACAAAGCTGCAATATATAGAATGCAGGTTGAACCTACCTCACCAACATCCCCGTGATCTGAATTTGAATGTTAGTTTTTTTGTGCTAATTTCATCTTCAGAATTATAAATAAATTTCTAATCATTTGCTTCATGTGCATAGGTTTCTTGAGGTCTTTTTGAGTGTTGAACAGGTAAATGTATTGAATTTTACGTTAAATTCACGAGCATAATAAAATTAAAACATAATTTTAAACATCAGCAATAAAATGTGCAGCAAACCATCAAATGATCCATTAACACAGTTTTTTGATGGATTTCACCCCTCCTGGGTTACATCTCATTGGTCCAGCTTCCATGGCTTGAGCCTCTGTATTAGCTCAAAAAGGAAAAAAGTGTTTTTTAAAATCCTCTAATACTCCTAAAACCTACTCCAACATTCTCAAAACATCAAAATTTGCTAGGATAGACCTTTCTAAGCCAAAAATCGTCAAAATTTGCAAAATTTATGGCATAATCAGTTTTTCCTAGGAAAATTCCACTAAAACTAGAGAAACTCTAGTTAACTCTGCTAGTTTTGAAGTTAGCACCGAATTTGGAAAATTCTACCATCTCCACTGCCGAATTAAGAGAGGATTAATTAAGATAAGTGGGAGTTTTTTTTATTAAGCATATTTTAGCACTAAACAGGTGTTTAACCAAATATCAACTTAAAAAAAGATTAGCGCAAATAAATAATGATTAGGGTTAATAAAACTTGTTTTAAAACTTAACTCTGCCATTTGAAATAGTATCTGCCATTGGTCTTTGCATATTGTCCTATGTATGAGGGGGCTGGCCCACGGGGCTGGCCTGCTCCTTCACCCAACTGTGAAACTGCATCAAAATAAATATAACCCAACACCATACATTGTTAATTCTCATGGTTCGGGTGTGTTGGTAAACCATTGTGTTGGTGCGGGCGAGATCGCAGGGTCAACCCCGACCTCCGCCCTTATGCTTGTGTATAAAATTTTGCTAACGTATATTATATGATATTTTGACCTTTGACTTAGTTGGATTTCGGACCTTGGAAGGGGGCATGTGGGGGCCTCTGAGCTAGCCACGTGTCCTCATGCCATTGGTTCTCTCCCAAACCAATAAAAATGAAAAAAATCACCAACATAACAACCAACCATGAAGTGACACTTGTCACAATGTCATTGGGAAAATTGAAGAAAGATTCCCAAAATATTCTTTTTTGCTAACTAGTTTGCCATGTCACCATTCTGTCACTTCTGCAAAAAAATTAGCTATTTAGGAAAATGAACAACAGGTTATAACTTTCAGATACAGAGTCGGTTTTTATTAAACGAATTGCCCCAGATTCCTGGTGACGAGATCTTCGCAATCGTTTGGGTTCCGATCAATTCTGAGCGCTTCCATTTTTTAGCTTAACACAAAGCACCTGATCATTCCTCCCATCTAGAAGCCTCATGGACCCCAAAAGATACTATCAATTGTTTAGCATGTGAGGGTACAGTTCCCTCACCTTATCAATCTCCATTCCTTTGGCCTTAGAAGGATTTTTTCCTTTGAGTCCCACTCGAAGTTATTCAACATTCCCTCTCCTTGAAGTTCTAGTTCTTCTATCAAGTATGAGATCATGTTGAAGTTCATCAAGATATTATGGTAAGAAATCATCTATTGATGGCAGCTGAACATTCTCTCCTTTATCATCAATCAATGGAGGCTCAAAAAATCTTGTCAACATGAACAATAGATTATATTTGCACATAAGGAGGAAAATATAGCTTAAATTCATTGTTACCAATCTTTTCCATAATTTTAAAAGGACCATAATAGATTGGATTAAGCTTTTTATGTTCCCATTGAAGTCTCTATTTTCTAATATATAATCAAAATTCATCACCAACTTGGAATTTATGATCAACACAGTGTTTATCATGCCTTTCCTTGTAGCTTCTTTGACTCTTTTCAAGTTGTTCTTGCACTGTGTGATGTACCAACTGAATTTTCTCAATGAAATTCGTTTCTTTATCTATGTCGCTATGACCATCAATTGTAAAATATTTCCCAAAGTTGAAGTCCAGTGGAAATCTTATCAAGTACCCAAGACATGCCTCAAATGACAATGTGTTTGTGGAAGAATGCTTTAGCCTGATGTATGCATGTTGAATGTAATGCAACTATTCATCCCACAACTTGGGATGTTTGTTGAAATATCCTCTAAGAAGATGAATGATTGTCCTATTAACCACCTCGGTCTAACCATCCATTTGTGGATGAAAGGTTTTACTCTTCTTCAACTTAGTTTCCATCGTTTCCCACAAATTTGACCAAAAATTCCCAACAAATCGATAATCTAGATCACTGACAATATAAGTAGGAAGACCAAAATGAACCCAAACAAAGAAAAGATGAGTTGTTTGTTCAGCTGTAATTTTCTTTTTACATGGCATCAAAATACACATTTTGCTGAAACTATCTACAACTACATACAAGTAATCATGACCTTTCCTTGACAATGGAAGACCTCCTACAAAATCCATTGAGATACTCTCCCATGGACATGAAGGTACCATTAGTGGAGTTTACAATCCTAGTTTCCTATTGCTAGGCTTGCTTATTACACACAAATAACATCCTCTAATGAAACAATATACACTATCAAATATGCATGGCCAATAACAATACCTTTGGAGATTCGCCACCATCTTGCCTACACCGAAATGTCCAGGAATCAATGAAGTGTGCGCCTCCCTTATGACACATAACTTGCCCAAGTGATAAAACAAACCATTATGTACATGGTAATCTAACTCTTCAATTTGGTTTCCTTGACTCAAGATTGCATAGACATCTCGAAAGTCATTATCATATGCATATTGTTCAATGTAACTTTCATGAATAACATAATTGTGCTTGATTATAATAGATGAATTTACAATAGGCCTAGAAATCATATCAACTACCTTATTGTAGATTCCCTTTTTATACCTGATAACCAAATGAAATTGTTGTATAAATCCCAGCCATCTGAAGTGTCTTTATTGATGCAACTTTGATTGTGATTGTAAGTACTGCAATAGTTGATGGTCGGTATGGATAATGGTCTCCTTCCCCATCAAATAGTGTTTCCATTTCTTTACACTTTGTACCAATGCATATAACTCTTTGTCATAAGTGGGATAGTTAGGCACAGCTTCATTAAAAATTTCAGAATGAAAGGAAATGGGCTGACCATGTTGCATGAGAACTTCTCCCATGGTGTAGTCACTAGCATCTATTTGAATCTCAAATGGTTGTCTAAGATCCGGAAGAGCCAATATCGGTGTTGAACTGATATTTTTTTTTAAAGAATTAATTTTTTTTTGCTTCATATCTCCCCAATGGAAGACTTTCTTGACACTTGTCAAATCATGTAACAGGGTTGCAATGGAAGAAAAATTAGCAATGAATTTCCTCCAATATTGTGTTGCCCCAAGAAATCTTCTTACCTTCGTAACTATATTGGGCTTGGGCCAATTCAAAATGATCTCAACCTTAGAGGGGCCTATCTTTAGCTCATCACCTCCAACAATGTGTCCCAAATACACTAAACAAGTCTTGCCAAACTCACACTTCGACACATTTAAAAATATTTTTTCTTTTTTCAAGACATCAAGTACTTTGTTCACATGCATGACATGTTCATCTCTTGATTTGTTGAATATAAAAATATCATCCAAGTAAAATATGATGAAATCGTCTAGAAATGGTCTCAGTGCATCATTCATAACTCTCATGAAAGTAGCTGGAGAATTGGTAAGACCGAATGGCATAACAAGCCACTCAAACAATCCTTGTCTAGTTTTAAATGTGGTTTTCCAAATTTCCTCTTCAGCTATTCTAACTTGATGATAACCACTTCGTCAGTCTAACTTAGTGAAATACTCTGCATATCTTAACTGATCAAGAAAATCATAAATTCTTGGGAGTGGATAGAGGTTCTTTACCGTGATTTTATTCAGTGCACGGAAATCCATGCACATGCTCCAAGTCTCACCCTTCTTTGGCACCAAGACAATCGGTGAACCACATGGCAAAGTAGATGGTCATATGATACCTTTGTTTAGCAATTCATGAATTTTATTCTCCATTATTGACATGCAATACAATTCAATGTTTGGAAGTGGAACATCTTGCTGCAGTTGTATCTCATGTTGAATCCCCCTCTTAGGAGGTAACCCATTTGGCTCCTGAAACATATCTCCATGCTAACTTACAACATCAAACAATTCAAATTTTATTTTTTCATCACAACCTTCAAAATATTCATATTCCATATCATTCTTTTTCTTGATCATGAGAAGCACAAAATTTTTACTTGCATTAACTAGTCTCTTCATCTGCCCTGCATTAACTAAAGAAATATTCATCTTTTTGCAATGATCTCTCACAATATACTCCACCCCATCCTTGATTAAATGATATGTGTTCTAATGGCAATAAAATACCACTTTCCTGTCATACAAATATGGGCTTCCCAAAATAGTTCCTGAAATTTCAAGTGGAACCACATAATATAACTCAACTTCATCAACAAAATTTGCAGTAATGGAAAACCTGAATATACATTTCCTTATAACCTATAAATTTTCATTCTTTACTATCCAACCCAAATTATATGGCTTATGATGAGGTACAGTTTCAAGGTTAAGATTTTTTACCAAGTCTTCTGAGATTAAGTTTTCTTGTGACCCACTATCAAATAATGCGTCAATCTTTGTATGGTTTGAGATCACCCTTACATGGAACAACTCTATCCTTGTTTCTTCATTTGGAGTGTTGTTGTGACAATTTGATGAACTAGTGCTTGATATGGCTTCTTTTTGCTACCCACTTCCTAAATTATCTTTCCCCTTTCTTCAAGGTGTGTGGCTTGCACACAAACCTAATCTAAATTGCTTGGATTGAACATAAGGATAGTGTGTATCAAATAGGAATGTAAACCCCCAATTTATTTCAATAGAGTGTCTTGGGAATTCAAGTTTATTCCTAACAAAAAAGCCCTTTTCCTAAACTCCTAGGTATATTCTTGAACTGTTTGACTCTTGAGTTGCCTAAAGTTTTTCCAACTCATAATGGTTTTTTGCATGTAAGCTAAAGGATAAAATTGTCTTTTAATTGAATAATTAAACTCAACCCAAGAAATGGATATCTTACCATGGATTTGCATTTCCTCTTGAGTATTTGCTTCCCACTAGACTAGTGCTACTCATTCTAGCCTCAATGAAGCCAACTGGATCTTTATGTCATCTTCTTATAGGTTTTGAATTCTGCAATAAACCTCTAATTGATGAATCCAACTATCCAACTTCTCTGCATTTACCTCACCATTGTACATGGGAAGTTCAAACTTAATGTCCAATTTGAGTAAGGGAGTTTTTCCGTTTGGAGTTTTTGAGTGAGTATGGGTGGTTTTTTGTGGTGGAAGTGGAAGATTATGTTGATGGAGATGATGAGGATGATTATGAATATGGTGGATATGGAGGAGGCTTTCCTCCACTATCCTTTGAACCCTTCTCTTCATCCTTTTTGTCTTCTGAGGTTCCCTCTCCATGTGGAGACTTGGAATTCTCTCCAACCATACTTGTGCTCCTCTCTACAAAGAGGATCCTCACCCTCTCAGTTAGGTCATAGAAATCCTTCTTGAATGCTTCCTCTTCTGAAAGACCTTCAGTCTCTCCTACCCCTGACATGATGGCTATGGATTCAAGCTCAGTCTATGGTGCAACTTGTACCTCCTCAATCTCAGCTAAAGATAAAACTTGAGGTGCTTCAAGTGAAACTGGAAGTGAAAATTTGGGTGGAGATGGTGTCCTTGTGGCTCTCCTTCTTCTGGTCCTAACCTCGGGACTAGCAACCAACAATTTCCCTTCTCCTCTCTGCAACTTCAACCTTGTAAGCATCACAAATTTGCAACCATTAAAACCCTACTTGCACAAAACTCAAGAAAATAAAGCAAAAAAACTTTTCTCTAATACCACCTTGATCTGAATCTAAATGTTATTTTTTTTGTGCTAATTTTATCTTCAGAATTATAAATAAATTGATGATCATTTGCTTCAAGTGTATAGGTTTCTTGAGGTGTTTGTGAGTGCTAAAAAGGTAAATGTATTGAGTTTTATGTTAAATTCATGAGCATAATAAAATTAAAATATAATGTTGAACAAAAACAATAATGTGTACAAAAATATATAAAATGATCCATTAACACAATTTTTTGATAAATCAGTTCACCCCTCTTGGGCTACATCTCCTTGGTCCAGCTTCCATGGCTTGGGCCTCTGTATTAGCTCAAAATGGAAAAAAGTATTGTTTACAATCCTCTACTACTCCTAAAACCTTCTCCAAAATGCTCAGAACATCCAAATCTGCTAGAATAGACTCTTTTTTATCCAAAAATGGTCAAAATTTACAAAAGTTATGGCACAATCAGTTTTTCTAGGAAAATGCCACTAAAACTGGAGCAACTCCAGTTAACTCCAGTAGTTTTGGAGTTAGCGCTGATTTTGGCAGACTCTGCCATCTCCACCACTGAATTAAGAGCGGATTAATTATGATACGTGGGATTTAATTAACGAATAAGCTGAGTTTGGCACTAAACGTGCGTTTAACCAAATCCCGGCTTAAAAAAAAAAAGATAGCGCAAATAAACAATGATTAGGGTTAATAAAACCCATTTTAAAACTCAACTCCGCCATTTGAAATAGTCTTTGGCATTGGTATTCGCATATGGTCCTATGCATTAAGGGGTTGGCCCCCTCCTCTGCCCAACTTTGCAGCCACATTAAAATAAATATAACCCAACATCATACATTATTAAGTCTCATGGTCTGGGTGTGTTGGTAAACCATTGTGTTGGTGCAGGTGAGGTTGCGGGGTCAACCTCGACCTTCATCCTTCCGCCTGTGTATAAAATTTTTCTAACATATATTATATGATATTTTGACCTTTTACTTAGTTGGATTTCGGACCTTGGAAGGAGGCACGTGGTGGCCTCCGAGCTAGCTACATGTCCTCATGCCATTGGTTCTCACCCAAACCAATAAAAATGCAAAAATTCACCCACACAACAACCAACCATGAAGTGACACTTGTTACAATGTCATTGGGAAAATTGAAGAAATATTCCCAGAATATTATTTTTTGCTGGCTATGTTTCCATGTCACCATTCTGTTGCTTTTGCAAAATTGTTAGTTGTCTAGGAAAATGAACAGCAGGCTATAACTTTCACATAAAAAATCAGTTTTTGATTAAATGAATCGTGCCAAATTCCTAGCAACGAGCTCTTCGCAGTCGTTCAGGTTCTGATCGATTCTGAGCGCTTCCATTTTTTAGCTTAACATTGGGCACTTGATCATTCCTCCCCATTAGAAGCATTTTGGACCCCAAAAGATACTATCAATTGTTCAACATGTGAGGGTAGGGGGTAGGTTATTTGCTACAAATGTGGAGATGTTGGTCTCTATGTGCGCGATTGTGCAAACTCGGCGTGAATATCATGCAGTACTATAGACAGTTTGACCATGTAGTAAAATATTGTCATGTTTTAATTGCTAAGGTGCAAGAGAAAAAGACGCAAACTCTGACGCTGAATATTTAGATGGTCAGAGCTGAAACCTGCAAGGAAGATCCTAGTGTGAATGTGGTCACTAGAAGCGGTGCAACCACTAATGAGGATAAGGGATAAAAACTAGATACTTACCTTTGGATACATAAGGCACTTGAGAACAAGGATGGATTTGCTTTATGACATGCAAAATTTCCTTTTGTTGAAGCACGCAAAAGGGGTTTGCATAGGGAAGCGCATCGATGTCAGGTAGACCCGTGAAGGAGGCAGGGATAGATGATGAAATCAAGCCATTTTTACAAGCTTGCATTAAGTTACTGTGCAACAAAAATGAGGTAGAAAACCTTCAGGAATTAACAGATAATTGTGCAGAAAAGGAACAACCTCCATTAGAACATAATGTTGTCAAGAAAATCTATAAGAATAAGAAGTGAACAGGGCGAGAGATGTGTATGACCACTCAGATTGATGCTTATGAGATGGATCGGGTTATTCTAGATTTGGGGTCTGATGCAAATGTATTACCTAAGAAAACGTGGCAGTGCATGGGAGAACCCAATCTGGAATGGTCTACCATTCAACTGCGCATGGCAAACCAACAGAAAATCATTCCATTACAAAGGTTGTCACAAGTTGCAGTTAGTATTGAAGGTGTTAAGGTACTTGTAGACTTCTAATTTATACAAATTGTGGATGATAATGATCCTTATCTTGCACTGTTGGGATTGGATTGGGCTAATGATATGGATGGTATCATAAACCTAAAGAAGAGAAGAATGGAGTTTGAAAACAATTGAACCAGAGTCATAATTCTCCTAGATCTTGCAGAAGGAGAGAGGTACACAAAGCCTTTTCACCCTTATGATGAAATTGACCATATATATAAGCTGAATTTGCACAACGAATATTGGATCAACCCAACGGCTAATGGAAGTCTTAATTGGGAAAATGATAGCTCTTTCTTCTGAGATTCTGATGAAGAATTGGAAAACTGGAAAAATCGACTACATGAAGTATATGCGTTGCATTGCAACCGAGTGACCAAATCTCTTAGATGCATAACATCAGAGGTACATGAATTACTACATTATGATGGTTTAATTGATGTAAATATGTTTTCAGGAGAAATTGAAAAAAAATTCTCAGAAGGACAGAGATTCCATGCCTTAGATCTTAGACTACGTGCTATTCCAGCACGATGGTGGGAGAATCATAAAGAAAACATGGGAAACAGGGATGAATGCACGTGAATGATGAGATTATGCTTTGAATTTCCAACCATGGGAATGGAAGAAGTCTACTCGGGATGAATGCTCGCAAATAATGAGATTACGCTTTGACTGTCCAACCATCAGAATGGAAGAGGTCTACTCTAGAAAGGATGATCCACGCATACATATGACTAAGTGGAATGAGTTATAGGGTGTAGAACTGAGACCTGAATGGGTCCACATGTTCATTCATACATTGGGAAAGGTACCTACTAACTATTATCTAGAGACAAAGTTGCATTGAGGTACTAGTGAATGGTCTGCACTGACGGAGAGTTTCATTCTAAGCTTCAGCTTTGAGAGTGGGTTTGTCAAGATTGGTAAAGAATTACATGATATTCAAGAATTTATATTTTATACAACAAAGCCAATGATAGAGCATGCTTCACCAACCTGGGATATGCAGATGAAGGATATTGTTAATTGCATAAATATGTTGGTTGAAGAAAATGAAGAAGATCCAAGGAATATCATCATTCTAAAATCTGAAGGACATCGCGCAGTGGCTAGGTCCTCCATCACTTCCCTAGATGTCACAAAACCTCTAAAGATTTAGCAGGTGAATATTGGATTTGAAGAGCAACCAAAGTTGGAGAATATTGGAGACTATCGGGATGATGACATAGTAGGAAAGGTTGCTGAGCTGTTGACAAAGTATCAATACTTATTCCCTACGAAGTTCTCAGAGTTGAAAGGAATAACTGGAGAGCTTGGAGTCATGAAGATCACTTTGAAACATGATTCGCATTTGGTGAAGTAGTGCCCATATAGATTGAATCCAAAATATAAGCAGAAGGTAAAGGAAGAGTTGGATAAGATGATTGTTGCAGGCATAATAGAACCAGTGGAAGAATCTAACTGGGTGAGTCCCATGGTAGTGTAAGATAAAAAAATAAACAAAGGAGAAATCATGATTTGTGTATACCTATGCATGTTGAATGATGCTTGTGTGCATGACCCATTCCCAACTCCATTCTCCGATGAGATCCTTAACAATGTCGGAGGACAAGAAGCTTTTTCATTCACAGATGGTTTCTCAGGGTATCATTAGATCAGGATTTCACCAGAGGACCGCAGTAATACTACCTTTGCAATAGAATGAGGATCTTTCTAGTATACAGTCATGCCCTTTGGCTTGAAGAATTCACCTGTCATCTTCTCGCGTGTAGTAGTAGCTGCATTCAAGGATTTTATCCATAAGTTCCTAGAAGTATGCTTTGATGATTGGACTGTTTTTGGGCTGTTGAAAAAGCATGTCTCCAATCCACGCTTAATGCTGGATACCTATAGTAAGTATCAGATTTCACTGAATTTGAAGAAATGTATATTCTGTGTGCCATTCAGGTTATTTTTGCAACACATTGTCTGCCAGCAAGGGTTGATGGTAGATCCCACGAAGATTGCAGTGATTGTTAATCTGGAGATACCCATGAATTTCAAAAAACTAGGCTCAATATTGGGGCACATTGGGTATTATTGAAAGTTCATTCAGGGCTATGCACTGATAACGATGCCCATGGAGAAATTTCTCAAGAAGGATGTGACATTATTTTGGGATGAGGAATGCCAAAAGATTTTTGAGCTATTTAAGGAAAAGATGGTCATGACGCCCATATTGATCTTTCCAGATTGGTCAAAGGTGTTTCATGTGCATGTTGATGCCTCTTGTATTGCGCTCGGAGATATTTCAGTGCAGCTAAGAGCTAGAGAGATTGATCACCCTATTGCCTATGTCAGTCGGAATCTCTCAAGCGCATAACATAATTATTCAACCGCGGAGAGAGAAGGATTAGCGATGGTGTATGCGCTGCAGAAATTATGCCACTACCTGTTAGGAGGACATTTGAAGATTTTTACTGATCACTCTGCTTTAAATTTCCTGGTCAATAAGCCTATGTTGGGTGAGAAGATCTACAAGTGGTTATTGCTATCCCTAGAGTATGATTTTCAGATAATTTTGAAACCAAGAAGACTGAATGTTGGGCTAGAAAATCTATCGTGCATTGAGACTAGTGAATAACCTACGCGCTTGGAGGATAGGTTACCAAATGTGCAGTTGTTTGCGGTCAAGATAGTTGACAACCATTTTCCTGATATTATTCAGTTCCTGACTACTAGACGTGTGCTTGAAGAATATATAGTACAATAGAAGAAAGAACTCGTGGCGCATCCGGTGGACTTCACTATTATTGTTGGCTAGTTGTACAAGATGGGTGCAGATGAAGTCTTGCGAAGATATGTTTTGGAGTATGAAATGCTTGACATATTAGATGAAGCTCATGGAAGGGTTTTCAACGGTCATTATGAAGGGAAGGCTACCGTGAAGAATATTTTATGAGATTGCTTATGGTGGCCCAAATTGCACAATGATGCCTATGTGCATTGTCGCACATACGATGTATGCCAGAGGACCAGAAATCCCTCGCGCAGAGAGGATATGCCCCTGCATCCATAGGTGGCACTGCAAGATTTTGAGAAATGGGCTATAGACTTTATCATACCAATTAACCCTCCAGGAAAGAAGAGTGGTGCACGTTACATAATCATTACGACTGACTATATAACCATATGGGCAAAAGCTAAGCCCATGAAGGATTGTATTGTGGATACAGCTACGCACTTAATATTTGAGAATATTGTGACCCTCTTTGGATGTCCTAAGATTATAATAAGTGATCAAGGTACACACTTTGTGAATGAAACCATTTAATCATTGACAAGAAAATTCCAGATTCATCATCAGAAGAGCACCCCTATCACCCACAGGTGAATGGTGTGGTGGAAGCTTTCAATAGAATATTGGATACTGTGCTTAGAAATATTTTTAATGATAACTAGAATGATTAGGATGAGTGTGTGTTTGTCGTTCTCTGGGCATATCGAACCATATGTAAAAATTTGACTGGTAGGACACCGTTCAATATGGTGTATGGGAAAGAAGTTGTGTTGCTGATGGAGTACATTATTCCCAGCCTGCGCATCGTAGCATTCAAAAATATGGGAGAATCAGTCGTTATGGAGGAACGGTTGTCGTATTTGGTCGCACTTGAAGAAGACCGCTTTATTGTCAATTTGCATCAGCAAGTTCAGAAGTCGTGTAAAAAGGCATGGCATGATAGGAACATCTGACAAAAGGTGTTTAAGGAAGATGACTATGTCTTGTTGTATGATAGCAAGTTTGCGCGCCACCAGGGAAATTCAAGATGCATTGGCTAGGGCCATATATTTTTAAGGAGATCACTGATGGAGGTGCGGTGACAGTGGAGCTTCTGCTCATATGACGGGAGTGTGGGAATGTTTTTCCAACAAACGAGAAGAGCATATGAATTTTAAAATAACCATGGGTAATAAAGCAAAATGTACCCCTATTGGAAGAGGTACCGTAGTATTTCAAACCGAGGCTGGAAATAAGCTTCGGGCCACTAATGTACTGCATGTGCCCAAGCTAGGAATGAACTTGCTCTCAGCGTCTCAACTTCAAAATCGAGATTATGACATTTTATTTATTGGTAATAGGGTTACATCAAACACCCCAGTTGGAAGAAGAAAACACAGATCGGAGTAAGGAGAAACAAAATTTATAAGTTATAGATCGAATCCCCGATGGCACTAATAGGCAACGCTGATGAAATGGACCTGAATGAACTATGACACAGAAGAATGGGACATTTGCATAATGGGGCATTAAAAATTCTCAAGAAAACTGTCACGGGAGTTCCAGAGCTTAGCACCAAGCGGGATGATGTCTACAGAGGGTGCGTGTTGGGTAAATATGACAAGGTAGCATATCAGAGAAGCAACAATAGGGAAAAGAGTGTATTGGGCTTGATACTCTCAGACATTTGTAGACCAATGTCCCCTAGCGCTCTTAGTGGTCCTGAGTATTTTGTCACCTTTACTGATGACTATTCCAGGAAAACCTAGATCTACTTTTTGAAGACCAATGACGAAGTCTTCAGTTGGTTTGAAGAGTTTAAAGCTTTGGTAGAAAATCTGATAGGAAAGCAGATCAAGGTGCTATGTTCAGAAAATGGTGGTGAATACACAGACAAGGAATTCACTGGGTTCTGCACAAGGGACGGTATCAAATGGAGTGGACCGCTCCATATAATCTAGAGCAGAATGGTGTATCAGAAGGGACTGGACCGCTCCATATAATCTGGAGCAAAATGGTGTGGTAGACAGGAAAAAAATGACTATTTTCGAAGCTGTAAGGGTGATGTTGTATGATCAAGACATGCCCAAATTTCTTTGGGTTGAAGCTTGTAATACAACTATCTATGTTCAGAACAAGATCCCTCATGTTGCATCTGGAAAGATCACGCCGGAAAATGTCTTCATTGGCAGCAAGCCTAAGGCGAGTCACTTTAGGATCTTCGGCAGTAAAACTTACTGTCATGTGCCCAGTGAGAAGAGGAAGAAGTTGGGCATGACTGCGGAAAAGGGATATCTAGTATGATACAGTGAGAATGCAATGGCATACCGCATCTATATTCTTATGAGCAGGAAAGTTGTACTGCAGAGGGATGTGAAATTCATGGAGGAGAAGGCCTTCAGAAGATCCCGCAAGTGGCCTTTTGCAACGCAGTCTAAGGAGGATTCGTTGGTTCAACCTCAACAACCAACGACAGACAATTCAACTACCTCTCCAAGGCATGGGGATCCAAGGGACATTTATCTCGAGGACTTGCAGGAGGGAGAGCAGGTAAATCCACCCACTACCAGTGGGAGAACGAGTAGGGAACTACGACAAATTTTGAGGGATGCAAAAGACTTTGTCAGAGTTCCCCAAAATGAGAAGAGACAACATACGCAGCCTGAGAGGTATCAAGCCTTAGTTGCACATGTTGGGGAACTTTCTAGTTTCTGAGAAGTAACTCAGCACCAAGTATGGGTAGATGCAATGGTGGAAGAGTATAGTTCCATCTTGACGAATGATGTCTGGGAGGTGGTCCCCATACCTTAGGATTGATCAGTTGTAGGATCAAGATGGATCTACAAGGTCAAGTGTGCTGCAGATGGCAGCATTGAGAAATTTAAAGCCAGGTTTGCGGCTAAGGGGTATGCTCAGAAGGAAGGGATAGATTATGAAGAAAACTTCGCCCCAGTAGCCAAATATACCTCTATTAGATCCGTTATATCCCTTGTTGCGCAGATGGGATGGGAGATTCACTAGATGGACGTCAAGGCTACGTTTCTGAATGGAGTGTTAGAAGAAGAGGTGTATATTGAACAACCAGAAGGCTTCGAGACACATTATCAAAAGGATCATGTGTGCATTAGGGGAATTTTGAGGTCTAAAATGGGCCTCCTAAGGAAATAATAAAATAATAGCTAAATCAATAAAACAATATTTATGAATTTGCAATTCACTTTTTACACCACAATCAATGTAATCATGGTTAAATTCAATTCAAAAGCTGTACCAAAATAAAATTAATAAAAAAATTGTATTCATGTGACTATAAATAAGAATGAGTTTTTCAAGGAAAAGTCATTATCATTGAACAACTAATGCATTTGTCCTTTGTACTTAAATAACTTAAAATAAAATGTAAATATAAATTCATAAATTATTACTTATATAATATGCTATTAATTAAAATTTAGATTATTTAAATTGTATAATAACATGTAATTAATGTACTATATAAAAATAATATAATAAATGTAATATATTATTTTATGTATGAATTTTATTCAAAAAATGTGAAATGACATTTATTATGAATACTTCACTTTGACTTTAAAAGTACTTAGAGCACTACCATAGTAACCATGAAAATAATATAATAAATGTAATATATTATTTTATGTATGATTTTTATTCAAAAAATGTGAAATGACATTTATTATGAGTACTTTAATTTGACTTTAAAAGTACTTAGAGAACTACCATGGTTAACCACAAGTTTTTATACACCATTGAGAATGTGGCAAGTAAGTACCTTTAACTCAAGTAATGCCACCTCAACCATTAGGGATGATGTCATCCCCTAAAATGTGATTGGTTCTCATAAAGTGAATTTTGATTGTATATTTTCCTTAGGAGGCCCATTTTAGACCTCAAAATTCTCCTAATGAAAGCCTTGTATGGACTAAAGCAAGCTCCTAGAGCCTAATATGGTCGAATTGACAAGATGGGATTCATCAAGAGTGACGCAAATCCCAATATCTACTATATAAGGGTAGGGATTGAGCCCTTGATACTGGTTTTATATGTAGATGATCTATTTCTGATAGGATCATCGAGACTCATCAAAGACTGCAAGGAGAATTTGGTTACGGGATTCGACATGAAGGATCTAGGGTTGATGCACTATTTTCTGGGGTTGGAAGTTTAGCAGCAGAAGGGGGAGATCTTTCTTGGTAAAGGAATATATACTATAGAGATTCTGAAGAGATTTCAGATGGAGGATTGTAGACCATGACAACTCCAATGATCACCAACTGGAAGAAAATCAACATGTTTGAAGATGATGAGGCTGATCCTACTCCGTATAGGCAGCTCATAGGATCCTTGATGTATCTGGTAAACACAAGGCCATACATCTATTATGTTGTAAATACCCTCATTTAGTTCATGGTGGAACCTAAGAGGGCTCATTGGTCAACAACTAAGCATGTTCTCAGGTACCTTCAAGGAACAATTGAGCTTGGATTGAAGTACACCTGTAGCAGTGATGTCAGGTTAAGTGGGTTCATAGACGCAGATTGGGCTGGGATTCCAGTTGATCGGAAGAGTACCAGTGGGTACTATTTCAGTCTAGGATCAGGGATGACTTCCTGGTGAAACAAGAAACAAAAATTCATGGCACTAAGCTCAGCAGAGGCTAAATATATGGCAGCTAGCACATCTTCGTGTGAGGCCATATGGCTTCAGAAACTGCTTGTGAACCTACTAAAGGAGAAAATGGAAGCGACCAATATTTTATGTGATAATCAGAGTTGCATCAAGCTCTCTGAAAATTTTGTGTTTCATGATCAGTCGAAGAACATTGACATTAGGTGTCACTTCATCAGGGACTCTGTCCAACGAGGAGCTGTATAGTTGCAGTACACTCCAACAGGAGAACAAGTGGGAGACAATCTCACGAAGGCTCTGGGGAAGACTAAGTTCATCTACTTCAGAGAGAAGATGGGGATGATCAATAATCCATTCTAGTAGTAGGACTAGATAGGATCATGATTCAGAGGGAGCTATTGTACAGATGCAACAGTGACAAGGGCAGTGTCATGGGCAGCAGGACAAAAGGCAGCAACACAACAAATGAGGGGAAACGTCCAGAGATCAGCAACGCAGAGGATGCTTCAAAAGCAGAGCAGCATGCAACATGCATATTGCTACAACACTTTCCTCACTAAGAGGGACCGTTGATTTTTGTAGCATCAGAAAGTGTTCTAAGTCTCAAACTTTGTGAGTAGACTTGGACATCAGTATTCCAAAGAAACAATAAATTGTTGTGGAAATTCCACTCGGTTCATGTCTTATTAAAATAATTAATTACTTTAATGAAGACCCTAAGTCTAAACTTAGGGAAATTAAATAATTAAATGGTATTAATAAGACAGAGTGAATCTTCTAGAAAACGAAGATCAAGTCAAGTTTTAATCTTAGCCATTGATTAGACTTCTAATCTGGGTTGTTGATTCACCAGTGAGAAGATTATAAAAGAAGGCTTGAGGGTCATTTGGAAAGTAAGGTGAGCATACACTCAATACCTGAAGGAGATCAATTCTGAAGGAATAGAATTCGATCCTAGTGGGAGAGTTGGAGGGCAGAGAGTTGCAGAAGCAGAAGGAGAAAGAGGGAGTCAGTAGTGACTGAGATCGAGGACAGAAGGACATAGAGGGTCACAAGAGGTAGCACAGAGTTGTAGCGCAGTGAACCCACACAGAGCCTACGCAGAGTTATGCAATTCAGTGTAGGGACTCCACAGAGAAACACGCAGATAGACCCAGAGGGAAGCAAAGGCTGTTGCGAGTGTCAGGAAATTGTCGAGAGGATCTGAGAATTTTTTCTTAGGTGTTTTCTAATTATATCTGCCAGTGTGTTCATTGTAAAGATTCATTTGTTGACGATTAATAATAAAACCCTCATCTACTGCACCGATTTTCCTAGATTGGGTTTTTCCAAGGACAATTGTCCAAAAATAATTGTGTACATGTGATTGGTTCTTATGCTTGTGTCCTTTACTGTTCACTTCTCTGCATATATAATTGTGAATGTTACAGTAGTATTTATTTCAAATTAGCAGAATTCTTTCGGTAATAATCACATGAAATAGAACGTGGTCGACGCGTTTCGAACCAACTAGTGTGGTTCATCATCAGGACTATGTGAGAGATCAGATCCAGTCATTAAGTATAAATAGATGTAGAAATGGCTCAACTAGCTCTTAGGATAACAGCTAGTTTGACTTTGAAAAAATAATTAATCCATTATTTATTAATTTAATTATTTTTTATTTAATTATTTAATTATTTAATTATTATTATTATTATTATTATTATTATTATTATTTTCATTATTATTTTATATATTTACAAAATTAATTAATCAATTAAATTAATGTAATGGTAAGTTATTTAACCGATGGTGGTTATATATATATGTATATCTTTCTTATTAAATTAATTGATTTAATTATTTAATAATAAATTATTATTATTAATTAATAAATATAAATAACTTTTATCCGTATATTTAACTAATAATACGAGTCAAGGTTCTAGAACGACATATCAAAGAATCAAACCTGAGTAAAAAATAATAATAATAATAATAAAATAAATAAAAAAATTAAAAAAACAATAATAATAATAAATAAAAAAGATAAAAAATAATAAAAATAATAAAATAATAATAATAAAATAATAAAATAAAAAATATAAATATAAATATAAAATATAAAATATAAATAAATAAATAAATAAAATAAAATAAACAAATAAGCATAATAATAATAATAATAATAATAATATATTTAAAAAAATAAAAATAAATAAATAAACAAAATAAAATAAAATAAAAATAAGACTAAAAGAAAAATGAAAATAAAATAAAAATAATTAAAAAAATAAATAATAACTTATTTATTTCGAAGTTTACAGATATATTTCTGTAAATAACTTATTGGAGTAATAAGTAGGAGAAATAAATCTATCACTGTAACTTAAGATTTTCAGATTGAAAATTCACAAAAAGTCCTTTTTCAGCGACAAACTTAAAAGTCCTTCTTCAGCAACAAACTTGGGCTAGTGAAACTGCTCCCTTAACCTCCTTATTTTTATTCTTCAAAGATCAGTCTTGAGCATCCCTGCTTTTTCCCTTCCAACAATCCTCAAATTCCTTCTTAAGTGATTGTACTTGGGGCTTGGGGAAAGTGACTACAACCCTCCCAAAACTATTCTTTTGGAAGCTCCAAATATTGTCCTAAACTAGGACACCAATAATGCACTATACTTCTTTGTAGAAGTCCAAATCTTCTCTCCAAAACCCTTGGATCTGAGCTAGATGTTTTATAAAAAAATTAACCCTAATTGGGGCAATCTGAAGCAGATCTAACCTACTTGCAAACCACTCCAACAACCTTTGATTTCTTTTCTTCTACTGTAGATGAATGTGGTTTATCCTTGGCTGCCAAGTAGGCTACTTAGCCCTCCAATAATCTTAATTTCATCCACCTGCAATGCTTCATAAATCTTGACTTTTTATAGAGAACTTGCTTCTCTATTTTCATGCTCAGATTTCGTCCTCAAAAGTCTCGGCCTGGTCTCTTTCTACTTGCTGAATTTACCTGTGTAAGCACAACCCAAAACAGTTTGAAAACCAACCTTAGCCAGACTTGATCCTTTCTCCTTCTTGGGTGTGGACTCAAGCTCCAATTTCAGTATGCACATGAGGAATAAGTGACTTGATTGGGTGAGGAATGCGGCTCCTCCTCACTCCTATTTATACCATTCCTTAGGGTGACATCTAACCTTCTCAAATTGTCTCCTCAAGTCAAGGCTGACTTGAAACTTAAGACAAATTCACCTACATAATCAAATAAAAATCCTTTTCTCTCAATTCACAAGGCATCTCTTGGTGCTACAAGCGTCCCCTTGTTCCTTTAAGTGTGTCCTACAATCTTCAAGTGCCAAGTGTCCAAATCCATACATGGTTTCACACCCACAAGATAGGTACAAATCCCACACGCTTGGGTTCCTAGCCCACAAGTGAATTTATGGTCATTGGTGCCTATTCCTCCACAACCCTGTAGCCTAGGGATTGGAGTACCTCCCAAGTTATCAATCTCAACATGTTTAATAAGTTTAAATATGCTTGGGTCTGTCTTAAAAAAAAAATTTATTTATCTTAAGATTACATTGATTTCATTATTCCTAGTATAATTATGTCTAGTTTAGAAAACTTATATATTTTGAGATAAAGTATGGAATATAAATGGTCTGGAATTAAGTTGGTTCACAAGTTCATGCCTTCAACTCTCTAGTTTAACTTTTATTAGAATTCTAATATCTTATTTTCTATCTACTGCAGATGGTTGATTCCAGTGAGTACAAATACATAAAATACA
This sequence comes from Pinus albicaulis, assembly GCA_034641835.2. Classification (NCBI taxonomy): domain Eukaryota; kingdom Viridiplantae; phylum Streptophyta; class Pinopsida; order Pinales; family Pinaceae; genus Pinus; species Pinus albicaulis. The sequence goes on from CM076574.1 coordinate 1,079,406,842, forward strand.
AAATGGATTATCCCCCTTTATATAAAAAGGCTCAAAGTCATGTATGATTCACATTATGATTGATTGTTGCATTCAATTCTCCAGTTTAACTTGTATAATGATTCTAATATCTTACTATGTATTTGTTGTAAATGGCTTCTTCTGGCGAGCATGAGTAAGTGGAATAAAAAATGGAATGTCTATCTTTATATAGCAAACTCTAAACAGGGTATGTTTGCAATTATGATTAATTATTTGTTTTCAATTACGTTTTCCATTACCATCTATGTCTTTATTTTAACATGCTGGCACCCTGTAATCAGCAAGATTGGCAAAGTCCGACAGCAGGGAGAAACATCATTTCAACCACTTTGGGATTCTAGGATCTAGCCCTCCTGAATTCGGAGAGGGATCTCTCCAATGAGTGCAAAGATGGATTTATCTTTAAGCTTTTGGGTAATGATATTAGGCTAGTTATGAAGTCCAAGGGTTTTTGTTTTGTTTTTGGATGGTTGAGCATGATTATTTTTTGAGTGGAGAGTTCTAAATAGAAAGATTTTCAAAGGTGTGAAGTTGCAAGCAATCAGAACAAGTTTTGGTCAAAAAGATAGATAATTGCAGGTTTTAGTCCATTGGGCTATGGAGTCATAATAGGGTTTAATTGAAACAAAAAGGGGCAAGAGTGGTCCATGGGGCAAGTCATCTACGTCTAAGGATCTCTTTAAAGATTTATTTATGGAATGGAATGGTACAACAAGAAGGGGAAAATAAACAAATGAAGAACAAAGAGCAGCCCAGGATCTGGTAAGTACTTTGAAACTAGCCAGCCTTTGAAAATCACTTAAGAATAACATAAAAGTAATCCAGGATCTGGTAAGTACTTTGAAACTAGCCAGCCTTTGATATACTTTCAATAGAAAACATTTAAAACACATAGGGGAACTTGAAGGCAACTGTTGGAGAAGAAACTAGCAATACGACCTCACCACAAAACCTCTCCTAGCTCTACTTTACTTGGTAAACTTTCAAGACAAACACATAAGATAACAAATAATGGTCTAAGATTTGGTAAGTACTTTGAAACTAGCTAGCTTTCAACACATTCCAAGGGAAACTTTCAGATAGTCTTTGGGGATAAAACTAGGACCAGGGCTCACCATATATTCCTTAGTTCATCTCTACTTAACATAAACTAAAAATAATGTTTAAGAACAATATTTAGCTAAACAGTAGGACGAGGGAACGCCAACATTCCTAACTGCCTGAACTGAATTAAATCATTCCTAAATAACACAATTGAGAAGAAAAAATTTAGATAAAGCTTATCAATCAAAGAAGGGTACTGATATACAGTAAATCCTAACTCTATGCATGTTGTTCTTTATAAGAAAGGATGAACAAAGTGAAAACGGAAACAAAATAACAATTTACAATAAGAAATAACATCACCGTTGACATAAACCAAGATCCCATAAATCAGCTTGTATTGATGCTCCAAACCAGTTACAGCTTTAAGTCCAATGTTTCAGTTTAGCAATCATCTACACTTCCCAAACTAACTTATCTATCACAAGCAGAGCTTCAAGAGCCTGTGAACACTATTTACAAGTAGAAGTCTCAAAGCTCAAGTATATTTCAAAGTTCAGCAACCAACATTTTCTCATCTTCTACAGAAGTATTTATAGAAGAATGAGGAGGTGGGATCTGATAAAATATCTCCTAGGGAAATTAATATAGACTAATGACTTCTTCTCTTTTAAGGGGCTTAATGAAGAAGCTTACATATGTGTCCTCTGTATTAATTGTTTTACATTTAAATATTAAGCTCGGTGGGAGCTTTTGTTGACTTTAAGGCTCTGTTTTAGGATGTAATAACTCTGCTGATATTTTTCATTAAGTTCCTTTGGCAGAATTAATTCTTCGGCTGCGCTAAGGCAAATATCTGATTTTCTAATCAATAACTTCAGCCTCTGTTGAATGCTTGTGGCTATAGGTGGCATTGTGGTAGCTAAGAGGAATCAGTTGGCCTCTATTGTGGCGGTGGAGGCCTTTCTGTCTGATAAATACTTATGATTTTCTTTTAACTGTGTTTTAATTTGGAGGATTAGGCTTCTGATAATCAATCTTAGCCGTAATCCCCCCAAATTTGTCTTCAATCTTCTGTTTCTATTGTGTTTTGTCTTCGACACTGATACTCTTTTATTTTTATTTCATTCTCTGTGTCTTGTTGATGTGTAGGGCCGCACAGGGCTCATATGGCATCAATGGCCATGAAGCATTGATGAAACGTGGAATTTGAACCCGTGAATGGCTTCCATTCGATGAATCAAAAGCATGAGAATCGTCATTCCCAGCCTTTGGATTTCTCTTTCAATATAATGGAAAACCATCAATCCCTGCAAAATACAAACAATATTTATGAAATCCTGCGTTGTGAGGTAAACGGCTTCAGAGGTTGTGGGGAAGGAGCGTGGCTATTGGATGGCATCATCCAATGGTGGAGAATCGTTAGAGGAGGTCAAAAGGAGAGCAGAGGGAGAAATAATTCAGGACCGTTGATCGCATGGAGATCAACGGTGGGGATTAATTGTGCTCATACAAAGTGAATGAGTCAATTGATAAAGAAATGGCGAAAATTTGATGAGATAAGGTTAAAAACCTTTGTTTCGGAAGAAAATATGGTGAAAACGGAGTTTGGGGTTCGGGATGATCGTGGGCCGTCGGATGAGATCGGCCCACGAGATCAACGATGGAGATTATATGTTAAAAACCCTTGGTGAGGGTGGAGGGCGATATGAAAATGGAGGTTTAGATCCAAACCATTGATTTGCAGAGATCAACGGTAGAGGGCACGGCGATAACACATAAATGGAAAGAGGAAAAGTGGTTTTGGGTGGCAAAACAGTGGTTTTTGCGCGGAAAAAGGGCGGGTAGGTAGTTTTTCCTTTTGGAACGCGATATGTGTCCTCGCCCGACACGTGGCCTCAGAAAACCACCTATATTGCATAATTTCTGAAAATTATCGCCTGCGCTTAAAGTTATGCGACTTGTGATGTGGGCCGTTAGATCTGGGACCTCAGATCTAACGGTGGGAAAATGAGCGCAATATGAGACATATGTGCGGGTTATAAGAGGAAGGGCGGATTTAATCCGGGCCGTAGGATCTGAGACGGAAGGCCGAGATCAATTCTTGAAAAAGGCAGGACCTACAGGTGGCAAGCCTGTTGGGTTAAATATGAACCGTTGGATGAGCATAATCAACGAAAAATATTGAATCTGCGGGTTAAATGGAAATAATACAAAGGCGGAGGAGGAGTTAATGAGGGTCGTTGATCTGCAGAGATCGACAGTCATGATTGGCCAAAAAAAACATTATGAGCGGGGCTGCATAAATTTAACCAAAGTTTGGAGATGTGATCTGGACTGTCCGATCTAGACATGTGGATAGTCTAGATGAAATCAGAGGCATTCAATTGGTAGGGGGAAGAATTTGCATAGCGTCGATGTGATTGAGCGCTGACCGTCGATCTCCAGATCAGATCCACGGTGGGGAATGAATCGAAGGGTTCTGAAGCAGAGGCCAGGCTAATGATCGGAGCGAATGTGGGCCGTTGGATCTGGGATATGGTGGATAGATCCAATGGTGAAAGATCCATCGAGGAATTCCAGTCGGAGGGGACACAAAAGTTAGCCCAACAAAACATGTGATGCGATCATGCGCAGGCCGTTTGATCAGCTCAGGATCAACGGTCGATATCGTTTAAAAACTCACACAGGCAGAAACCCTTTATAATATATGAAAACCTGAAACTTTATGATATAAAAAGGTTTTTATGGCATGGGGCGGGTTAATATATATGAAATGGATAGTCGCCCAACTGCGGGGCCTTTGACTATGTGGAAAACAAAAAAGGCCCGGGGCTTATGTATGAGGGCCAATCGGGATCGGGCCTTAAGGCTTTTCAATCTAACCATTCTAAAATCCTCCAGTGCGATTAAGCGCTTCAGGACCTTTAACCTTTGGTCCTGGGAATAAGTTATATGAATAAAGCGGAGGGTGGACTTTATGTAATGGGGCTCAATCGCATCGGAGAAATGATGCGGGTCTTTCAATCTACCCATTTTTCATTAAAAAACATAACTCCGACCCGTTTAGACCAAACTTTGGAAAAAAGGGGTGTTTTAACTTTACAAAGGAAAATATCAATTGGGAATGGATTTTTACAATGTTTTAGCACCCGATTGCGGGCACAAGGGTTATATGGAGCGATAATACGATCGGGGGTTATAAAACAACGGGCTTATCGCATCGGAAGTCTTAAGATGGAAAATAGACTTGCATGCTGGGATTTTTGCAATGCGATAAGTGCTTAAATGGCTTAGCACCTGGTTCTAGAACCAGGGCATATAATGGGGAAGTGGTTAGGACTTAGCCCAAGGCGGCTTAAGACTGTAATACAAAAAGTGTATTTTTAATGAAATTTTTTCAAGTTTTCAATGGATTTGGGGGTTTCGACAGAGTTAAAAGAGGAGTCTTAAACTCTGTAAAGGGGATTTCATGAAGGGGAAATGGGGAAAAATGAAAAATAGAGGAATTTCAAGGGAATAAAAAGGGGTAAAAATGGAGGTTAGTTTTGAAGTGAAGGGAGGGGAAAATGGTGTTTGCAGCAGTCTTTTTTTTGCTTGAAATCAGCAGAATTTTTGAGTTGGGAAAAGGAAACAGCAGTGAAGATTTAGACAAATAACAAGATGTATTCATGAGTCTTCAAGAGATAACATTTTTTGCAAGAAAAATTTTTCTTTGAAGGCTCCAAAAATTTTTAGCCACCATTTGGTATGAAAATTTTTATTGGTGGCTAACAATGGCTCCACTTAGGGATCGTGTCTTCTTGAAGGCATCAAGAACTTCAAAATTGCATTCTCTAGGAGGTTGATCAGTGCCTCATCCATTAGGTCGCCTTTATTTGCTTAGATGATCTTCTTTGCTCTGAAACATGTTAGCAGCCATGAAAAACAATGAAACTTTATCAACAAGCTTTCTACCTACCCAATCCTATTGATCTAACATTATTTATTCATTAGAGTGCACTTGGAATGGAAAACTCTTTTCACAACATTTTATTCTTTTGAAAGCATAAAACTAATCTAATTCTACTCCTTATTTCTCCATGAACTCAGATTAAACAATTGAGTCCATATGTTTCTCTACCTAATCTACCAATCTGTAAGGATTAAACAGTCTAACAGATTTTTATTCTCTAATTTCTAAAACAGAAATTCAAAAGCATACAAGTCAGGATTGAACAGTCTAACTTGATGCTGATCTATGGCATAAAAAATAAGTTGCACATAGATATTATTTTGCAGAAAATTAAAACAAAATGGAAGGCTTAAGATCTGAAAGTTTAAATCACTTCCTTCATATTTTTTCAGCTATGTTTGAACTCTTGTTCGAGTTGTTTTTTCTTTTATCAACTAGGTCAGATTTTGAGCTGATTAGAACCAGTTTTTACTTCTGTTTTGACTCAGAAATAAGACAGATTTGGGTCATTCTTCTTTTGAAACTTTAGGCTCAGACTTTGAGCATGTTTGAACCTTTAATTTCTAGCCTAATGTACCTACTGATAAGCCAAGATTAAACAGTTTGGAAAATCGAATTCACTATCCTATCAGCAGTAAATTTAAAACTAATTAGTCAAGATTAGGCTGTTTGACTAACTAGAAGTGTGTTTTTCAGGAGTGGCATTTAAGCTTGCACACTTTCAGATTTGTTTCTCTTTTTGTTGGTATGGGGTTGTACCTTTATTGTTTTTTTCAATCCTGCCCTCTTTTCAATGGTGGATGAAATATTTATAATGGAAAAAAGATAAAAAGGCTTCAACACATAACATGGATCAAGAGAAGTAATGTTTAAGAATCCTGCCATTGACAACACCCCCAAACAATTCTAATCCATTCAACTCTTGTAAGAAAAAGGCATTATTACCAGCCGCTGAATGAATGAAGTAAGGGCCAAGCCATAAGTTGTCAAATTTTCCATGCTTGCCCTTGTCTTCTCTCCTTGATTCCCACTTTAAAACTTTGTCCCCAACATTGAAATTGCTAGCCTTTGTTCTTCTGTCAAAAAGCTTTTTAATGTTGTTCTGCTTCTGCAATGCTTTGTTATAAACCTCTTCTCTAGTCTGTTGAAGGTGAATAGTCTGATTTATCCTTCTGAACATGTCATTATCTTTAGACTTAACCTCTTGAATCAACTTCATAACTGGCACACCAAGGCTGGTTGGAAAAATTTCATTGGTGCCATACACAAGCTGGTAGGGTGACATGCCAATAGATTTCTTCAATATCAATCTTTTAGCCCAAAGTGCATACGCAAGCTTTGTGTGCCAAGACTTTTTGTTGTCCTCCAACAACTTCTTTATTATGTTCACTAAACTCTTATTTGAAGATTCTGCAAGTCCATTACCTTGTGGGTAATAGGCCGTGGAATGCCCCAAGGTTATCTAATATTTGTGACAGAATTCAACCATCTTCTTTGATCTAAATGTTGCTGCATTATCAGTGATTATCTTGGTGGGGCAGCCAAATCTAGAGAGAATATTAGTCTCCATGAATCTTATAATGACAAAGTCATTGGCTTACCTACAAGGAATGGCTTCTATCCATTTAGTGAAGTAGTCTGTGGCAGTGAGAATCCATCTATGTTGAGCAGAGGATGGCGGATGGATTTCTCCTATGAAGTCGAGTCCCCACTGCTGAAAAGGGGCTTCAACAGTGATTGGATGCAGAGGTAGGGGTAGCAGCTTCCTTTTTCCTTCAAAAAGTTGACATTTATGACAGGAAATTATCATCTTGTGTACATCAAGAAAAAGAGTAGGCCAATAGTAACCATCCCTCAAGATTTTGTTGGTTGTTGTCTTCCAGTATAGATGGCCTCCACACTCTCCTTCATGGAACTCGTGCTTAAACTTCTTTGCATCAAACTCAGGAAAACATTTAAGAAATACACCACTTGCATTTTTCCAATAAAGACATTTATCTATAATGCAATAGTTTATAGCTTTTAACTTTAGAAACCTTGCCTTTGTTTTTTTCAAACCAGGAGGTGTGTTCAAATTAAGCAAAACAAAAATAATATCAGCATACCAAGAGGAATTTATAAAATGGTCTTCAACAATGGGTGTTGAGATTTCCTCCTGATCATCTAAAGCATTAATCATATTAATATCAATAACTTCAAAATTGGATTCAGCCATTAATCTAGATAGACATTGGCCTTTGATGAGTTTAGTGGGTTTTATCTCTAAATCATATTCAAGAATAACAACAATCCACTTACCTCTCTTACCATCTGGGTCCTGTGTTAGAATGTCTTTCACAACTGAATTTGGGACAAAGGCAATGATGTGTGAGTGCAAGATGTATACTCTGAAATCCTTTAAAGCTTTAACCAAAGCAAAATCTTGCTTTTCCATAATGTTATAATTTAGAGGGGCATCCCTCAAAGCCTTGCTAAAGAATGCAATAGGCCGCTCTTGTCCCTGTGGATTTTTCTGTAAAAGAATAGTAGCTATTGTATGTTCTGATACAAATGAAAAAATATAAAATCCTTTTGAAAAATCAGGACTTATTAGAATCGGTGTTTTGGTTAATGCTTGTTTCACCAGCTCAAAGGAATTCTTTGCTTCCATGGTCCATTTTACCCCTTGCTCCTTCTTCAACATGTTTGTAATATTTCTAAGGAGCTCAGCCAAGTTGGGGATGAACCTTCTCAAAAATTTAATCTTTCCAATGAAAGATTGCAACTCTTTGATGTTTCGAGGATGAGAGATTTGCAATATGGCCTCAATCCTCTTTGGATCTATCTTGATACCCTCTTCTGAAATAATGTGCCCAAGAAGTTTACCTTCTTGGAGAATGAATAGTGTCTTTTTAGGGTTCAAATATATCCCAAACTTTCTACGTTTCTCGGAAAATTTTCTTATATGTTCTAAGTGCTCTTCATCTGTCTTTGAAAACACAGTGACATCATCAAGGTATATAATGATGAAGTAGCCTATTTTTTCCAAGAATGCTATGTCCATGGCTCTCCAAAAGTTGTCGGCCTCCAAAGATTCATTAGACCCAAGGGAATTTTCACATACATGAAAGTGCCCCATGGTGTAGTAAAATTTGTCTTTAGTTGATCATCGTGTGGTGGACTAAGATATCCGATTGTACCGAGTAGCCACTGCTAAAGAAATTCTTCTAGACCCTACCACCCTTTGTAAAATATGATCCATCTTAGGTAAAGGGTGTTTGTCTTTCAATGAAGCTTTGTTTAAGTCCCTAAAGTCTATACAAAGCCTGATCTCTCCTGTTTTCTTCCTTACTGACACTAGATTAGACACCCACTCAGAATATCTAATAGGGACAATAATACCAGCTTCATACATTTTCTTGATTTCCTTCTCTACCAAAGGCAACTAAATAGGGTTTATTCTGCGCAACTTTTGTTTGAATGGTTTTTGGTTTTCCTTGAGAGGGATTTTGTGTTGTATTATTTCAGTGTCATATAGGATTTAAGATCTTCGTAACTCCACACAAAAACATCAGAAAATTCTTTAAACATCTCTAAGTATTTGAGTTTGATGTGAGCTGGTAAAATATTAGACAGTTTAATCATCATTGGTTTAAGTTCACTGCCTATATTGCACTCTTCCACTTTAGTCTCTACAGGCTCCAGTTTTGGCTTCTTGGCCACGTCGTTAAAATCAAACAAATCTTCTAAAGGGGCCAGACCCTTAGGCAAACTCTAATATTTAGACTGTAGGATTTCTAACTCCTCTGTTTCTAACTCTGCAGTCAATTCTGTTTTGTTTTCAAGTTTGCTAGATAGTAGATTTATATTGGCAACCTCAGGAGATGGCTCTTCTTCACCAAGAAAATTTTCTTCATTGTTGTAGTCTGTTTCATAATCTGAGTCCAAAATGTTTAGTTCAAATTCATTTCTGAATTGCATGAAGTCTTCTATTTGTTTGTCTCCTTCGAACACCTGCCAATATTTTTCGTTATCGGGAATGACTGGTCTGAATTTTATCTGAGTTGTGCAGTCTTTGGTTTCATATGGCATTAAGCATGTTCTAGCTGCAAAGGCTAAGCTATGGGCTACGATGTTCCTTTTTCTTGGGAAAAAAATTATTTGGTACTCCTCAAAAGTTTTTAAAAGATCCACGACATTGTTTCGGTAGGCCCTAAGTCTTGGGTGATTTGCATTGTATTCCCCGTTGACTTGCCTAATGATTAATTCAGAATCCCCATATGCTTTGATTCTTTTGGCTCCTAACTTTTTCAACAAACGCAAGCCTAAAATAAGGGATTCATATTCCGCTATATTATTTGAACACTGGAAGTTTAATCTACAGGAAATAATTTCTGTGTGGTTGTTCTCAGTGTTGCATATCCAGACACCTGCACTAGCATTGGTTCTAGTGCATGACCCATCGAAGTTCATACTCCATAGAGGACTGAATTCAGTTTCATCTGTTTGGTGTTTGTCCTCTTCAACTAAAGTGCTTTCGGGTTGTTGTGGAATATCAACACTTAGTTGACTTTGTTTCAACTCCTCAGGTTTTTCATTTATTCGAGGAATGTTTTCTTGACTGTCAAGATTAAAAAGTGATGGATGCATGACTTGTAGCTCAAGACCGATGTTTGGTTTGCTAAAGTTTTAAAATGCGGCAATTTGTTTTGAAACTTCTGCATTGTGTTCATCTTCCTCCCTATCGGCCATCAGTTTTGTTAAAGTGACCTGTTCAGTGAAAGATTCATTGTTAAACAGAATAAAAGAATCAAGGCCTATATTTACAGAATACAGAGGAGAGTTTTGTGGTCTTCCTTAGCTTGTAACTGTATACTGCATATGGGACTCCCTATATAGTCTTCTTGTCTGATTGAATACAGGGATGGTCGCATAGGTCATGTCCATATGCATAGTTCCTTGTAACTTAGCCCCCCAAGAACTTGATAATAGCATTCGATACTTTGGGGGCACATCAGCCACAACAATATCCATGACTAAGCATTTGGCTAGAATCTAGGCTAAGTTAACGCAGAGATCTTTGATCAATCCTAAACATTTTACTCTACTCGAGTCAAAGGAGTAAAGGTATTTATAAGGTATGGTGATTTCTAGACCGAGGCTCTCCATCATAGCTTTAGGCATTAAATTATGAGAAGCCCCAGAATCATGCATAGCGTTGTGCAAATTTTTTTCATGAACATTTAAACTCACATAAAAGGGAGGAAGAGGTCCCTCTTGATACTTACCTTCAATCTTAGGACCAAAAATAAGCTCTGGCTGGTCATCATTAAGATTGATTGTGTCATTATTCTCTTCAATGTTTAAAGCATTCAAAATTTGGGTCCTATATACATTTTGGGCAGCTAACTCAGTCAAGGGAACAAAGATTTTAATCTTTGAAATTTCCTGCTCCAAGCTAAAAGGAGTTTGATTCTTTGAAGAACTTGTCTCAGCCTTGTTAACTGCCATTCTATCAGCAACATCTGTTTGCTGATTTGTTCTATTTACATTTGACAAAATTGTTTTCACAGGAGTAATAGTTGAAGTGTTAGTACTGCTAAGGTCCGCACTCTGTTTATCATTTCTTTGAGTTCCTTTCTCTTTACCTTTATCAGAATTCACAGCCACCGTCTTGTCCTTCTGTTTGACAACTTTAGGTTTGTTTACAGTGCTGTTTTGTGAAGATATGTTAGAGGTTTTGGTGTTAGGAGTTTGTTGACTAGTTTTGCTTCTAAGGTCATATTCTCTTTGAGACTCTATGATGACATTCTCCATGTCTTGATAATAACTTTCATCATCATCCATTTTTTCATCATAGGGTGTGTAAAGACCTTGTTTTCTATCATAATGAACCTCAAAGTCATCATTATCTACTCCCAGCATATTGATATCATCATCCTCTACTTGCTCATCTATTTCCTCAACTTTTCTCACGTAGTTTTGATGAAAGGGAGGAGTGATCTGTTGATCATCTTCCCTAGGTCTATTTGGAGGTTGGTTCCTTCTAAAATTCTAATTTTGGTTTTGGTTTCTATTTTGAGGAGCAGTTTGGTTTTGACTTGCTTGTGCTCTCTCAAGGATGCTCATTTTCTTCATCATCTCCTCCATCATTTTTTCCATCTTTGAGCTGGAAGTAGAAGGGGTAGATTCCTCTCTGAAGGACACACTCTTCTCATTTTTCATTCTTGCTCTCTTCTCCATTAATTTAACTTCCACAGCAAGAGCTCATTTTTGCATATCTTCAAGAGTTGCAGGATCTCTCTCTCTCAGCTAATAGGCCATATCAGGGTCAAACCCTTCAGGGAAACTTCAGAGTATGGAGTCAGGAGGTTTCGTATCTTCTGAATTTTATTTATACACACTGCTAAATCAAAAGTAAAAGAAGCTTGTACACTTTCCCCAAGTTGTTTCTCAGGAGATTTTTGTAATCGGAGAGGATTTGAGAGATTCTTCTTTACTTCACATTTGCCTAAGAATGTCTCGATGGAAGGCTTGGAGATCATTTATACTGTGGGGGTTAAGCCTTTAAACCATTTTCTTTTCTTACTCTTCCCCTAGACTCTCGAGCAAAATAGTCTTAGCTTGACATAATCATCATTAATTTCATTTCTGTCAAAGTAGTCATTCATCTTATCCACATGTTGTGAGGCAGTTGTAGCATTACTAGCATCATATAATGGAATTTTGGACTGATAGTCCCGTGGAAGATCGACTAATGGTACCGCGTAAGGACTAAGGAGTATACCCATTCTTGTGGATATTGGTGGGTCACCCGCTCTATTCCACTTGGGATTCCACCATTGTCTATTTCTGCTTTTTCTGCCGCAACGCCACTATTTTTAGCAGTTTTTCGGGCCCTAAACTTCCGGAGCCGTTTTCAGGCCCTAAACGACGTTTTTTTGGGAAAATGGAGGGCAACATGGGTCCATGCCAAATTTGTAGTCCTCGGATAGATCTTTCTAACGAGGTATGGTACGCGTCAAACGGAGATCGTATGCCAAAGTTACGCCCCTGGGAAGTTGAAACACCAATTTACCCAAACGGGGCCCATAGTTTTGGCGCTTCATCTCCTAGGGTTAGGGTTTTGGCTGTTTAAGATTTCCCATTGTTTCTAAATGATAAATAGGCCCTCGAGCCTCATTGTAACTCAGTTCAGAGGCCTGTAGCCGCCACATCTCTTCTCAGAGATAGCTACCAGCGCCCTAGCTAGTTTTATTTCCATTCCGTCTGTAAGCAAATTTCAGTTCTTTGATATTAATGAAATGAAGTGTTATTTCCACTGCATCTCTGTATTTATGGTTATATGTTTATTCTGTTGCGTTCCTGCATAAATCTAGATCAGTGGTATCAAAGCGGTCTGCTTTTTCTCGATCCTTCTTTGCATGTCCCCAACGAGGTCGGGGTATAAGGAGCTAGGGCTCGATCCGGTGGAACCTTTGCAAGATCAGCCTTGCAAACCTCGATGGACGCCCATGGGGGACGAAAAGAAAGATGAGGGAGCAGGAGATCCTATCAAAATATCGTCGAGGAGGCTCCTGAATCGACAAAGGAACGTGATGATGGATAACTTGCTCGATCCTCAACTGGGCCACTCCACCCACGCGCATCTTCATCCAATGTACCACTCCGAGTGCTGACTTTAAGGTACAAGTAAATTTTGACATTCCCATATTTGAGGGTCAAACAGACGCAGATGCCGTAGATAGATGGTTGAATCTATTAGAAGGATATTTCTCTGTTCATGACTTTTCAGACCGGGAGAAGATTATTTTTTAGGGCTCGATCCGGTGGAACCTTTGCAATATTAACCTCATAAACCCCGACGGACGCCGTGGGGGATGAAAAGAAAGATGAGGGAGCAGGATATCCTATCAAAATATTGCTCGAGGAGGCCCTCGAAAAACAAAGGAACGCGATGATGGATAACTTTGCCCAGATCCTTCAACCTGCCACCACCTATAGCGCAGAGAGACCCCCTTGCCCACTCCGAGGCGCCGAACAACTCCCGCAGCTGTACAAGTAAATTTTGACATTCCCATATTTGAGGGTCAAATAGACGCAGATGCTGTAGATAGATGGTTGAATCTGTTAGAAGGATATTTCTCGGTTCATGACTTTTCAAACCGGGAGAAGATTATTTTTGCACTCCTCAAAGCTACCCCCCATGTTAAGGACTGGTGGGAAACCTACTGTGAGAACAAGGACCAGACAGAACCCTCTCTGTTCTCGGCCGTACCAACTTGAAATTCTTTCCGAGACGCCGTCAAGGAACAGTACTATCCCGTGGGGAGCTATGAGGACAAGTACATACAATGGACCACGCTGCGACAACAAAGGGATCAAGATGTGCATGAGCTGACGAATCTATTCCATACCCTGCGCACAAAGTTGGGCATCAAAGATTCAGAGAAACATCTCGTGCTAAAGTATCGCAGTTGTCTGCACAAATACATTCAGGAGGAAATGGAGTTCCTCGACATCTCCTCGCTTGGTACCGCATACCGGTATGCTGCCAAGATTGAGCAGAAATTCAAGCAGAAGAAGCGAGACTTTGGATCTGCGAATCAAAAGCAAGGGAAAGGTGCTTCCAAACCGCAGAACAAAGGACTGAGCCAAGGCATGGCGGCTAAAGAAAACTCATCGAAGCCACAAGAAAAGAACAGCACCGCAAAGCCAAAGAAGGACACGGGAAAGTGGTGTGAGTTCCATAAGAGCTCCACTCACAACACAAGTGAGTGTCGGGCCAAGCAGTCGCTAGTGGCCGAGATGAGGGCTTCTCAGTCAGATGCATGCTCCGACTCCGAATCAGAACCTGAAAAGGGGAATGAAAAAGGGAAACAGATTATTGATGCGGAGCCCAACGCCACTGTTGCCACTACAAAGGTCCAGAAGGAGGAACCGGAAGATCTAGAGGAGGAGGAACGTCTCTTCCACTCCCAGATGTGGGTAAAGGGCTCCCCTGTACAGTTCATCGTCGACAATGGGAGCCAAAAGAACCTCATTTCAGCAGACGCCGTGAAGCGGTTGGGCTTGCCGACCACAGCTCACCCACATCCATACACCATCGGGTGGCTTCACCAAGGACAAGATCTCCGCGTCAGCCGGTAGTGTCGCCTCCCTATAGCATCAAGCCCTTCACGGATGAGGTATTATGTGACGTTGCTCCTATTGATGTTTCTGATGTATTATTAGGACAACCATACTTGTGGAAGCGCCATGCTGTGTATGAGTCTCGACCTCGTGCTGTTATTGTTACTTTGGGAAATAAGTTGTACAGGATACCAGAGGTACCACCTCCTGCCGCTATCTCTTTGGTTACTGCAAAACAATGCAGTAAGTTCATTTCCCAAACCAGGAAATTCGTTTTCCTGATGATCCGCCCCCAGGGCAAGAAGAAGACTGTGGCCACGACCTCCAGACAGGGCTCCTCTGCACAACAACAACAAATGGATAAGGTTGTGGAGGAGCACGGGGACATATTCACCTCACCCACAGGGGTTCCTCTGCACTGTCAGGTCAAGCACCCGATTGATCTGACCCCCGGTGCGCCGCTACCTAATGGACCGATCTATTGGCGCTCTGTTCTGGAGAATGATGAAATCAAGAGGCAGATTCAGGAGCTGCTGCAGAAAGGTCACATCAGACCAAGTTCATCGCCCTGTGGGAGCCCGATCGTGTTGGTACAGAAGAAGGATGGGACGTGGAGACTCTGTATTGACTATCGGGCGCTGAACAAGATCACTGTCCGGAATAGGTACCCAATCCCACGGATTGATGACCTTCTGACCAACTCCAAGGTGCAAAATATTTCAGTAAGATCGACCTGAAGTCTGGGTATCACCAGGTACCAATTGAACCCTCCGATGTGTGGAAGACTGCCTTCAAAGCCAAAGAAGGCCTTTTCGAATGGTTGGTCATGCCTTTCGGGTTGACGAATGCTCCCACCACCTTCATGAGGATGATGGATGACATCTTGCGGCCATTCACCAACTCATTTGTAGTGGTGTACTTGGATGATATTCTGATCTTCAGCCAGACTTGGGAAGAGCACCTTCACCACATCCGACAAGTCCTCCAAACACTGCGGCAACACAAGTTGTGTGCCAATTTGGGGAAGTGCACTTTTGGCATGACCCAGGTTCAATATCTGGGATACATTATTGATGAAAGGGGGGTGCATGTGGATCCAGCCAAGATCCAAGTCATTCGGGATTGGCCAGCCCCGACTACTATAACAGAGCTTCGCAGCTTTCTGTGTCTTGCTAATTTCTACCGTAGATTCGTGTTGGGATTCTCTCATATCACTTGGCCCTTGAGTCAAGTCACCAAAGGAGGAGCGAGAGCAAAATTCTTTTGGTCGGAACCTCAACAGAAGGCATTCAAAGAATTGAAAAATCGCCTCTGTTCTGCCCCAGTGCTCACCTTACCAGACTTGCAGCAGCCATTTGAGATCGAGACAGACGCCTCTGACTATGCTATTGGGGCAGTTCTTACTCAACAGGGACATCCAGTGGCATATCACAGTGAGACATTGTCTGAGACAGTTCGCAAGTATCCCACCTATGACAAAGAAATGTATTCCATTGTGCAAGCCTGTCGACAATGGAAGCATTACATTTTGGGGAAGGAAATAATCATCCACACAGACCACTGGCCCCTGCAGTTCATACAGACACAAGGGAAGTTGCAGAATGATCGCCATCAGAAGTGGTCCACATATCTGCAATAGTTTCATTTGAACATCAAGTACAAGAAGGGTAGCACCAATAATGTTGCAGACTGCCTCAGCCGACCACCGATCGTGGCGCTCACCACCGTGCTCAACTCCTGTGGGCACGAGACTTCTGATTGGCCGCTTCTCTATGAGAGTGACCCAGAATTCGGCCACACTTACAAGGCACTCTTGGGGGGTACGCAAGTTCCAAATTTTCACCTCCAAGATGCACTTTTATGTCACCTGGGACACCTTTGTGTTCCTTCAAGCGAACGTGCCAAGATGATATGGGAAGCACACTACAGTCGAGTCGCTGGGCATTTCGGGGTCGAGAAAACAGTAGCAATACTACAGAAGTATTTCTATTGGCCGAACCTTCGAAAGGATGTCGAGAAGCACATCAGATCCTGCACCGCTTGTGCCATTGCCAAACCGACCATCAAGAAGCAAGGCCTATATACTCCACTACCTACCCCTAGTCGACCGTGGGAATCCATCTCCATGGATTACATGTCGGGCCTGCCTTCTACTAAGAATGGAAATGACTGTGTTTTCGTGGTCGCTGACAGATTCTCGAAGATGGCCATCATGGCGGCCTGTAAGAAGAATATCACAGCAGAAGCCACTGCTAAACTCTTCTTTGAACGAGTGTGGGTGCACTTTGGGATCCCACAGTCTATCATATCAGATCGAGATAGCAGGTTCCTCAGCACATTTTGGTCCAACCTCTGGTCAATGTTGGACACAAAGCTCACCAAGTCCACAGCTTTCCATCCCCAAACAGATGGCCAGAAAGAGGTCGTCAACATAATGATTGTACACATTCTGCGCATGTACAATTCAAAGCATCCACGCACATGGGACGAGAGCCTCCCCTATGTACAACATAGTTATAATCGGGCTCTCCACAGTTCAATCGGCCATAGCCCCTTTCAGGTGGGCTTAGGATTCCAGCCACTATGTCCCATTGACGTAGCCATTCCATTTGCAGCTGCTCTGGACAATTCAGCTCATGTCCAGTCTGAAGTTGACAAAGTAAGTAGCTTCATCGAGCGCATTCAACACATCCGCCAACGTGTTCATGATATATTGGACAAAGCCAATGCCAAGTACAAGCAATGCCATGATCAACACCGGGTGCCACACAACTTCCATGTGGGTGACAAAGTATGGCTACATTTGCAGAAGGAGCGCCTCACTGGACCCCACCGCAAGCTTCGCCCGCTCCGATATGGGTTGTACACCATCACCAAGGCCGTAGGGAACAATGCATTCGAGCTCAGTATTCCACCATTCCTTGGTCTGCACCCAGTCTTCAATGTGGATCGCCTTCGTCCTTACTTCCCACCTCTACTGGACACCTCGGACATTGCAGAACAACTCACACCAACAGAGATAAACCCAGACTGCATGGAACAGGCCACCACAGATTGTATCATGGACATGCAAATCAAGAACACTCGCCAACAGAAGATCCAACTTTATCGGGTTGTCAAAGCTGGCCAACTCCTGCACCAAGGAAAGTGGTTCACCAGGGACCAAGTTCAGCAGAAATTTCCTCATCTCATGGAGGAAATTAACGCAATGGGGACCATTGCTTCCTAAGGGGGAGGAATGATCCAGGTGGATATTGGTGGTCACCTGCCTATTCCACTTGGGGCTCCACCATTGTCCATTTCAGTTTTTCAGTTGAAAGTGGTTCACCAGGGACCAAGTTCAGCAGAAATTTCCTCATCTCATGGAGGAACTTAACGCAATGGGGACCATTGCTTCCTAAGGGGGAAGGAATGATCCAGGTGGATATTGGTGGTCACCCGCCTATTCCACTTGGGGCTCCACCATTGTCTATTTTAGTTTTTCAGTTTCGGCACAGTTTACTATTTTTAGCAGTTTTTCGGGTCCTAAACTTCCGGAGCCGTTTTGAGGCCCTAAACGACGTTTTTTGGGAAAACGGAGAGCAACATGGGTCCATGGACCGATGTTTCTCATTCCAAATTTGTAGTCCTTGGATAGATCTTTCTAATGAGGTATGGTACACGTCAAACAGAGATCGTATGCCAAAGTTACGCCCCTGGGAAGTTGAAACACCAATTTATCCAAACGGGGCCCATAGTTTTGGCGCTTCATCTCCTAGGGTTAGGGTTTTGGCTGTTTAGGATATCTCATTGTTTCTAAATGAAGAATAGGCCCTCGAGCCTCATTGTAACTCAGTTCAAAGGCCTGTAGCCGCCACATCTCTTCTCAGAGATAGCTACCAGTGCCCTAGCTAGTTTTATTTCCATTCTGTCTGTAAGCAAATTTCAGTTCTTTGATATTAATGAAATGAAGTGTTATTTCCACTGCATCTCTGTGTTTATGTTTATATGTTTATTCTGTTGCGTTCCTGCATAAATCCGGATCAATGAATAATCCTCGATCCCTTATAATCCAATCAGATGCACTCCAAATATTAGAGAATCAATCAAAATGTAAGTCAAGCCTGCCTCAGTGGTTATTAAATGCACATAGGCAAAATGAAGAAAAATAAGGGACAAGCTATAACAAGAAACAACATAATCCACCCTACAAGAAACAAGAAACAATGAAAAATGGAATTTGTGACACAAAAATTGTCTTGTGTCTGTAGCAGTTGGATGTCCCTTTCAGACCCCCTACATGTTTTTTCATCTTCCCCAACTCATCCACCTTCTTTTCAAACTACATTTCCATATGACTGTGAAACACTTACTCCAACAGATTCTGCAACCTTGAAGATGAATTGGAGATATAAATATGATTCGAAAAATTTACATGAGAGAGAAAATATAAAACTACCCAAGAATATGAGAATAAATATATGTGTGATAAGCCATAACAATGGAAGTGTACCTGATACTATGAATCTAGTATCCCTAGAAAGTAAACGCCCAAGTGATCGAATGAGAAGTCCGAGAAAAGCATCTAACCTAGAGGCAAAGGAATTGCATCGTAAATGGCTTCCACAAAGGCATGAAGGTTATGCACAATGCCCATCACTGAGGTGCGATTTGAAGATGTTAATAAACATAAGAGAGACATTTGTCATGAAATTAATTCATATAAATATTGTAAGAAGAAAGAGATATCTGAAAATGACTTTGAAGATTGTGGGGCTGCTGAAATCTGCATAACAAATGACAACTCAGTTGACATTGCAATAGGCGGCAAGAACATGGTTAATGATACCTTCTCTAATCCTTCCTTGAAATCCGGGGTCCCTAGAAAATGCCAAGAAAATGAAGGAACATTCAGGAAACTCAAAAGTAGTCTTTTGGAAAGCCAGAATGGAACATCAATAATTGGACTGCACAGTTCAAGTATAGAGTCCTCCCTCAAATTGGCAGAACCAATGAAATTAAGTGGGGGTGCAAAGCATCTATTAAAGCCTCCTCCTCCAAATAGGAATGTAAAGCAGTCCTTGCCTATCCATTATACTCTACCATTTGTGGAAACAACTGCAGAAGAAAGAGAGAAATTTACATGGTACAAACATATACAGTGGCGAATAAAAAAGGTCACCCCATGGATCAACACTGTTGAGGTGGGCGAGCAGCAATAGAAATTTGTCACAAATACCAACTAATGGAGAAGGCATATTATCCCATTTTAAATGGTAATTGAGAGAGTGATTAATAGTGTTGTAATTTAAATTCCATCCAGCAACAAAATCATGTCCTGCAATGAGCTGACATGAGAAAATGACGATTGAAGTGAATATAGGTAAGAAATCCATTTTTCAAAGAACAAAATCATGAAGATTTAGGGATCAGCAGAGAGGAAAGAGGGACTGCAATTCCAAGTACAGGGCCTTTTGTCTACTTATCCATTGAAATGGTATACATGTAATATAATTTTGTAATGCTTATTTGTTTCTCTTTGACCTTATGATCAGATAAAAATGACTGTTATTTTCAGCCTGCTGGTGTTTAAATATCATCAATTTCCCACGAGTTTTATGAAAATGGCTAGAAGGATTTCAGTATTGTACATTGGTGCGGTGGTTTATATGGCGGAAATAAACCTGCGTTGGAGGCATGTGATTTTGAACCACACTCATGTCGAACAATGAGTTGAAGGCACAGTGGAAGCATGGTGAAAATACGCGTTTTGGAACCACGAGTGAAGGAACAATGTGCATGGTTTTTTGAAAACCAAGAAGGGTTATCGTAAAGATTTTGGGTTGTTAGCGGTAAACGTTAAATCTACGCGATACACCCCAGTGAGTGACACGTGGCATCACAAAGCCATTCATTTCACGTAGATTTAAAATGTTAGACAATGTGTAGATTGTGATGAGATATCCGTCGTATGAACGGGCAAGAGTGGATCATAGGTGTAAAGTGTGCTGGAAATAATGGTGGAGCCCTGAACTTATTTCGTATAACGATTATGTGGCTTAAAAAGGTGTCACAACCGTCTGATCTTTGATCGATGGTTCTTGCAAATAAATATGGTAAAGGTATTGTAGAACCGTCGATCAAAGATCAAAATGTTTTTTCACCTTTTTAAGCCACATAATCGTTATACGAAATAAGCTGAGCACTCCACCATTATTGCCAGCACACCTTATGGCTATGATCCACTCCTTCTCGTTCATCCGACGGATATCGCATCACAATCTACACATTGTTTAACATTTTAAATCTATGTGAAATGAATGGTTTTGTGATGCCATGCGTCACTCGTTGGGGTGTATTGCTTAGGTTTAACTTTTACCGCTAACAGCCCAAAAGCTGTGCGATAACCCTTCGTGATTTTCAAAAAACCATCTACATTGTTCCTTCACTCATGGTTCTAAAATGCGTATTTTCACCACACTTCCACTGTGCCTTCAACTTATGGTTCGACATGAGTGTGGTTGCAAATCACATGGCTCCAACACAGGTTTAATTCCGCCATATAAACCGTCACACCAATGTACAATATTGAGATCCTTCTAACCATTTTCATCAAACTCGTGGGAAATTGATGATATTTAAACACCGACAGGCTGAAAATACTAGTCATTTTTATCTGATCAGAAGGTCAAAGAGAAACAAAGCATCATTACAAAAATATATTATAGGTATACTATTTCGATGGATAAGCAGAAAAAAGGCCCTGTACTTGGAATTGGAGTCCCTCTTTCCTCTCTGCTGATCCATAAATCTTCATGATTTTAAGTTTTGACAAATGGATTTCTTACATATATTCACTTCAATTGTCATTTTCTAATGTCAGCTCGTTGCAGGACATAATTTTGTTACTGTACGGAATTGAAATTACAACACTATTAATCACTCTCTCAATTACCATTTTCAATGGGATAACCTTCCTTCTCCATTAGATGGTTTTGTCACAAATTGCTATTTCTGCTCTCCCACCTCAGCAGTTTTGATCCAGGGGGCGACCTTTGTTGTTCACCACTGTATCTGTTTGTACCATGTAAATTTCTCTCTTTCTTCTACAGTTGTTTCCACAAATGGAAGAGTATAATGGATAGACAAGGAATGATTTACATTCCCATTTGGAGGAGGAGGCTTTAATATATTCTTTGTACGCGCACTTAATTTCAATGGTTCTGCCAATTTGAGAGAGGAATCTATACTTGAACTGTGTAGTCCAATTCTAGATGTTCCATTCTGGCTTTCCAGAAGATTACTTTTGAGTTTCCTGAATGTTCCTTCATTTTCTTAGAATTTTCTAGGGACCCTGGATTTCAGGGAAGGATTAGAAAAGTTATCATTAACCCTGTTCTTGTCTCCTATTGCAATGTCAACTAAATTGTCATTTTTTATGCAGATTTCAGCAACCCTACAATCTTCGAAGTCATTTTCAGATATCTCTTTCTTCTTACCATATTTAGATGAATTAATTTCATGACAAATGTCTCTCTTACGTTTATTTAACATCTTCAAATCACACCTCGGTGATGGGCATTATGAATAACTTTCGTGCCTTTCTGTAAGCCATTTACCATGCAATTCCTTTGCCTCTAGGTCAGATGCTTTTCTGAGACCTCTTCATTTCTGCTCATATTCTTGGGTAGTTTTATATTTTTCTCTCATATAGATTTTTTGAATCATATTTATCTCTCTAATTCATCTTCAAGGTTGCAGAATCTATTGGATTAAGTGTTTCACATTCAGATGGAAATGTAGTTTGAAAAGAAGGTGGATGAGCTGGGGCAGATGTAAAATCATGTAGGGGGTCTAAAAAGGATAGCCAACTGTTACTAACACAAGACAATTGTTGTGTCACAAATTCCACTTTTTCTTGAAGAGGGAACAGGTGGATTATGTTATTTCTTGTTATAGTTTGTCCCTTCTTTTTCTTCATTTTTCTTCTGTGCATTTAATAACCACTAAGGCAGGCTTCACTTACATTTTGGTTTATTTTCTAATATTTGGAGTGCATCTGATTGGATTATAAGGGATCTAGGATTATTGTAGCCTCCCCAATTCTAGAAGTATTTATGCAACCACTATTCACTGGTTTTGGGAAAGCATGTAGTTCTAAACTTGTGCTCTTGCTTTGACTATAGACTTGGTTTTGATGGACCCTTGTTGGATCTCTTATATGTTTGGGAGCATTCTGGAAGTAAGTACCATGGATGTTGCAATCTGATCTTGACTGTTCAGTCTGTCCAAATTCAGATGTTGTATAGTTAGAGGAATATTTGCATGCCACTTTGTCTCCTTCATTCACAACATAGTTGGACAGATGGCTGACAGGATAATTTACTATGTTGCCAATAACACAGAATGGTGAAGTAGAAGTCCACCTCGGTTCAGAATAAAATTGACTTCTCAGTGATTGTTCACAATGAACACAACATGGTGGGAAGCTCTTTTCTACTAGTTTAGGAAAAATGCTATTCAATCTCCTCATATTTTAAGCTCTATTACATGCAAAATAAGTTGCTTCAAGACTTTCCATTGGCTTGGAGTTATTCTGATGGCATTCTAATAGATTTTATTTTCGTATGGAATGTTGACACAAAGCATTAATTCCCGGGATTGGAAAAGACAATTCACCTTCTTTGAAAGCACTGGAATTTTGACTTATGTACTAATCTCTACATTTAGCATCACAATCTATGTATCAAGCATATCAATACACAATATTTTTCAAACAAATGTATCTCCAAAAAATATAACATATAATGAATCAATCAGAATTACTAGTGTGCACATTTATATTTAGGCATAATCAATCGAGTGATCTTATTAAAAAGTTTTTGTACAAGAACCTCTGCCTAAGACCTTAATCTTTGCATATAACAATATTAGAAAGACAAAACTTTGTCACTTAAATCCAATACATGAAAATTAATCAACTCCTGCAAGAATGACACCAGTAAACTCATAGATAGACTCAATCACTAACAAATTGATCTCTGAATACACACTAATATTTTCCATAAATCTTGTATGAATTCATTGCAACCAAGCCTATCAAAAATTCAATCAAAAAACCAGTGAAAATAACTGGGTGGTGCGCATAATAAAGTGTTCTTTAGGTTGAAAATAATGAACATTGTTCTGAGTGTATAATAAAAATTAGCACACATTCCTTCAACCCTCGATGATCACTTGATTGGTAAAAAGAGTTTATCTTGTACATAATTTCCTTCTTTAGACTTGTGCTAGAGCGAAGAGCAGAAAGACCAAAAGAAAAAAATCATAATCCAAATCAATCCACAACTCTTTAACACTTGACTGATTAGGATACTTGGTTATTTATATCTATTTTCCTTAAGAGTACCTTGAACAAACATAGGTATTTGTTGATAGTAATATTTGACAGGATCAAATAGACATTGCACAACCTTTCACACATGAATACCTTGAACAATTCTAAGGTTCTGCTCTGAGATTTTTTTTTTTCTTCCCTAATAGACAGTAACACACCTTTTCCATTGAACAAGTGAATTATAATTTAGGTCTTTCCTCTATGAGGTGTGTTATAACTTGGGTTGTGTGCTACCCATTCTTATTTTCATAACTTCACAGTTAAACTATTCCAAACCTTGTTCAATATTTTGAAACTTCTCTAGACCTAGACCCTATCCAACCTCCTGTAGCACCTCTGTAATAATATTAGAAGCTATTCACCCTCTTCTTCAAGAATCATAAGCTTCAGAAGA
This sequence comes from Pinus albicaulis, assembly GCA_034641835.2. Taxonomy (NCBI): domain Eukaryota; kingdom Viridiplantae; phylum Streptophyta; class Pinopsida; order Pinales; family Pinaceae; genus Pinus; species Pinus albicaulis. The sequence continues at coordinate 1,079,430,743 of CM076574.1, forward strand.
AAAACAGGTTCCAAATTTTGCCTTAATGTATAATTCTTTCCCTGCATCTCAATGTCAATGAATGTTATATTCTATATAATAATGCGGAAATTTTTTCCAAAATATTGGAATATATCTATTTTTTCTAATTTTCCCATCCCAAGAAATAACCCAAACAAATCACAAGCTTTTCTGAGTTCTGAAAAAATCACAATTTAAAAAAAAACACTGGGGTATTTAATCAGTGCCAATAAATCTTTCATGGATTTCCCTATTTGGGTAGATGTCAAGTATGAGCAGGAGTGGCTGGCATTAGAGGATGTCCTTAACCAGCCACTACAGGATGGACAAAATCTTGTACTAGACTCAATACCCACCACTATGTTTGACTCCAGCCACAGAACCTTCCACTACTAGAGGATGACCCAATATATATGCCCACTAAAGGAACAAAGGCATTGATAGTAGATACTAGATCATTTGGCATCTTAATTGCAAAATTAAATGAAGAAGATTGAAATAATTGGAAATCAGGGCTACTGACCATTAACACCCATCATGAAGCATCAAGTAATATCATCCACAACATCAATTTTCAACATCACTGACATTACTGTGTGAGAATATCAACTATGTCATTGGGACTGTCAAATTTCAATTGTATAACTTCCATTATTTCCAGATTGTACATTCCATTTACAAAATTTCAAGGAACTATGTAGTGGGAGACCCATGTATTAGTGAAGGATTACATGAACTGATGAATGGAGAGAGTCGAGTTCTAACAGTTTGCGTTAAACATGCCAAATTTTCATAGAGGGCATAATTGCAGAATTAAATGAAGAAAATTGCAATACTTGGCAATCAATGTTGCTGACCATTACTACCCATCATGAAGCATCAAGTAATATCATCCACAACATCAAGTTTCAACATCACTAAAATCACTATGTGAGGATATCAACTATGTCATTGGGACTATCAAACTGCAATTGTATAACTGCCATCATTGCTAGATTGTACATGCCATTTACAAAATGTCAAGGAACTAGGTAGTGGGAGACCCATGCATTAGTGAAGGAGAGTGTGAACTGATGAATGGAGAGAGTCAAGTTCTAATAGTTTGGGTTAAACATGCAAAATTTTCGTAGAGGGCATAATTGCAGAATTAAATGAAGCAGTTTGCAATACCTGGAAATCAGGGTTGATGACCATTTTGGGGTTCAACAGAAAGGAGAGAAAATTTCTAATCAGTATGAAACTCAATCTGACTCCCGCACCCTATCCTTTTGGGGAAAGGAATCAATCTCAAAGAGAGAAGTCTGACTAAAATGTTGTAAGCCGTCCTGTAAATATAAAGCCAACATTTTTTGACCAATATATTAATTTCAAAACTTGAAAATCACACTTACTTCTGGAATTGTTCTCAGAGAAAGCCCTGCATAAGAGATCAATTGAAATCCCACTGAATTTAAACCACATCAAGGGAAAATTTTCACTCTTCACACATTGAACCTCTGAAACTTCTTGTGTGTTCTTCGGGATTCACCACTGACTAGCACAGAGCACCCCCATTCACCGCACTTAGACTAGGTGAAATTTGAAGCAATCAGTAGTTTCAGAGTGTTGTTAGACTGGCCAAATAAATCACAGAACACTTGTGAATTTAAGCATTAGGACTCAAAAAATTTATAAAAAAAAATATAATTACATTTGCAACCCAAGGGCTAGCACCATTGCCCAAACTCCTCCTCGCGGTGCGGGTTTAGATTGATGGTGTCGAGGTATAAAAGGTGTCTTTTTAATGCCTATTTATCTCACATTAATTATCAATCCAGGAGCGAATTTTTATTTCAAGAGTGTACTCAGTCTGAGGCAGCAATTCAATCTAAGAGTAATGCTTTGCAAGATGTAGTATAACGTTTCAAATGCAAAAGTAAACGGATGGTTGAAAAATAAATCTAACTACAACAACATAAATGGAAATGCTTTGAAACCTTAATTAAACCAATCTGCAAAACATTGATCAGGGATATAGTAGCAATAACTCCTTCTTTTAGAAATTGATGCAAGATAACCAATCTGGGGACTTGAAAGCAATAACCAGTGTCCTCTACAGTTGGTGATCTTAAAGCAATCGAAATGAAAGAAAAATCAATCTTCGTGCTGATGAAAATAACTGAAAGAAAAAAAATCTGGAAAGGAACAACAATATGAACATCAATTCTAATTCTAACGCAATTAGGAAATTAATCTCAATACTCCAATCCTGTTGACAGCCCAGACTATGAAACAGTTCATTGGAAAAAATAATAAATCAATGGAAAAACAACGCTTTATAAAAGATAGCAAGATGAATGAGATAGTAAATACGATCCTTGCTAAGATAGAATAGCAGTGAAATTCATTAACGTATACATCAAATCTAAATTCAGTCCAACATAAATCAAATAACTCTGTAATCGTAATGAATCTAAATTCAATTATCACACAACATAAATAAAAGAATAGAAATACAAACAACGGATCGCTCCACCAGGGTCGAGCCCTCAACCACCTGTGAAAGTGTTGTTGGGCTACTGCAGAGCTTGAGAAATGGAACGAGAATGCCTCTTTGTATTAATAAAACATGAATATCTTTTACATCAGTTGCTCTTTGCTCACAACAGTCAAGGAATTACAGTGTTACAAAGGGAATTCAATAATCATCCATTGTTTTCCAATACACAATACATGCTCTCCTTTTATAATCAGAAGGAAGAGAAATTAAATAGAAAATATGATCTCCCATAACCATATTGGATTGTTCCCAACAACTTCATCATCCAGAAAATACATTTTCAACAATATTTCAACAAGAGCAAGGCAAATTTGGCTTTGCAGCTGAGTTTGGAGGACGACCGCAACAACAAATTTAAGAAAATCATGCTCAAATAACCCTGCGTTTCTCTCAATATAGGTCGAATTTTGGCAAACCATTCTTTAGAAAAGTTAATTGGGCCCGTTCAATACAAAACCCATGTTTCAGATTTTCTAGATTCTTCTTCATTTGCCCAGAATCTTAACCGTAAAACTGTCACTTCTTATTCCAGCGAATTTCTGAGTTGAAATATTTGATGATGATTTGGAGATCAAATTTTCAATCTAGCAAATATCTTGGAGGCTAAAATGGTGAGTGATATTAAAAAATATATTAATAAACCATCATTGATAAAATCATGCATAATAATCATCAATTTATTAAAAATAAAGGAGAATAAATAATATTCATCCATAAGAGCATAAATCATTATAAAATGGATTTATATGATAAATTATAATAAATTACATGATAAAAAAGAGTAAAAATGGATGAAATAAGTGTTAAAAAGTGGTTGTATTCACGGCCCAACATACCCCCAAACTGAATATATTGCATGTCCTCATGCAACCAAAAGACAAAACCCATGTGTTAACCAAGCAAAGAATATTGTTCATCCCAACTCATGAAATGGATGGAACAAATGAATTTTTCCTCAAATAATGAAAATTCAATTTTAGCGATCTTGATAAACGCATAACAATTTTACAGTTGACATTCAACTACATGTATATGAAGTTGCAGAGAAATGTGACATAAGTAACAACAAACTTCATTAACCATTTTCTCAAAAATCAGATTGTTTTGATGCACGGATCATGAGATATAAAAAAATGGTTGTAGGTGATAGTGCATAATTTTTGAAGTTTTATGAACTAATTTAGCGTGAAATTATCTGGATTTGTGTCAAACCAGGAGGTAACTCCTCAGAATCAGAATGTGAATTAGCTGAAGAATGCACATGGATTTATACATGGAGGTGAGGCTATTGGGATTCATCTCCCAATGACTCTTGGCCTTCCTTATTTCCTAATATTAATTAATATACAATATTAAATATGCACAACCCATCCATAGGATTAGGTGTCAAAATTACCCCAGATTAATCACGAAGGGATGTTGGTGAGTCCAAGCATCGTCTGAACTTTTCAAACTTTTCTCTTCCAAGTGCTTTGGTGAAGATGTCGGCGGTTGCTCATTGTGGAATAATGATGTAGATGGATGGTTTGGCACAGACATGATGCCAAATTAGATGGTACTTTGTATTGATGTGCTTTGTTCGATCATGGAACTTTGGGTTCTTGGCCAAATTTATTACGAAGTGTTATCGATCATGAGTGGAGTGGAATACATTTGTTTCATCTCTGCAAATCTTCCGGGATTTTAAGGAACCTGGTATTCCTTTGTTGCTTCGGTACAACACATATTACTGCCTCGGTCGTGGAATCTGCTGGGTATTGTTGTTTGCGTGATCTCCCCATGGGGCGGCCTCCCAGTCAAGACTCATGGTGTAACCTGTATTGAAACTGACCACATTTCTTTGTCGCCCGCCAAGTACGAATCAGTGTACGTCGAGCCGGGAAGTCGCCTACTGTGTATATTTAATTCCAAGTCTTGAGTCCCCTTCGTGCCTTAGCACTCTTTTTGCAGCCAGAACAATGTCCTTCACAAGGTTTTTGCATGAACCTTGAGAGGATTCCAACTGACAAATGAAATGTCGGAGTCTGGTGGTGGTCGGATAGATAAGACTTCCTGAAGATGTCTATAGTTAGTTGCATCCACGAAATTTCTTCCCTTCAATAGATGTGAGCTTCCGTTTTGTTCCATTGGAGTTCTTAAGGGATTACGGTCATCCATGCCAAATTTGTTCGGGTCTCCAATGTACTTCTTGTGAGAAAGAAATATGAATTTAGGATGTTGAATTACTTAATACCCAAATAGTAATGAACATGACCCAAATCGGTCATTTTAAAAACCTTTCTTCAACTCTTTCTTCATGGATGCAATATAGCTCTCATTGTTTCTGATTATAAAGATCATCTACATATGCCACAGAAGATATCTGTTGTTTTTCCAACTTTCTTAACAAACAAAGTTGCATCATCAAGATCGAAATGTTTGAAATCAAGTTTCGAGAAGATGCTCGGTCGATTTCTCATACGAGGCTCGTGGTGCTTGCTTGAGGTATACAAGGATTTTATAAGTTTGCGGACTTTGTGTTCTTGACCCTTTATCACAAATCATACGAGTGGGACATATAAACTTTCTCCTTTAGATCTCCATTCAAGAAGGTTGTTTTTACATCCATATGATGGACTTTCCATCCATTCGGTACGCTAAGGCAAAGAGAGATGGGATGGTGGTCGGCTAGCCTGGCTAGAATAGTTTCTTCATAATCGGCTCACTTCTTTTGTGCGAATCCTTTGCCACAAGCACGGCCTTGTGTTTGTCAGAAGTGAGCCATCTGATTTTTACTTGTTCTTGTAGACCACTTACGATAATTGGTTTCGTTCCCAAAGGTCAGATCAACCGAGTTCCGAGTACCATTCTTTATCGAGCACTGCTCCTCCCTTACGCATCGCTTCTTTCCATTCATCATGAGAACGCTTCTTTGAAGAAGTTTGGTTCATCGTCTGTCGACAAACTCAATTCACAGTTATAAGAAATATCCATATCAATAGGGAATCATAATTATCTACATCACCTTCGATTTGTTGAGTGAACTTCTTGTTCTAATTTTTAACCTCATCAAGATGAACATTCTCCGGTGTCTTTTTCGGCCATTTGGGAGGACCTTTACGGGGCCCGGAGAGGTGGTCATTTGGTGAGTTGGGATTGATTCAAAATTCAATCTCTAATTACGCTCAATCACATCATCCAATGTGTCATACGTGGTTGTTTCTTCATGTGGGGGAGAGAGTGCTTGAGGACATGATTCCACGGGTTTGATTCGATATCGGAATCCCCCCCTTGAATGTGGAATCACATTATCAAATTCTTGGAAGGACTTTGCATGTGTGAATCTATCCGGACGATCGGGTTGCCGCTCAACAACTTTGTCACTCTTGGAAGATTTAAGAAATATGACATCTCTTGCTATCACAAACTTCTTATTTGCTTCATCATAGAGATGATATCCTTCAGGTGATGGAGTACCTAAAGATACATTTTACACTTCCTAGCACCAATTTTGTTCTTTGACCCTTGGGTATCAAGGCATAGTCAGACCCAAATTACTGAAATGCTTTACGAAGGAATGTGGCCATGCCACATTTCAAAAGGAGTTTGTTTCTAATTGAACTTGAGTTTTATTATTTATGTAAACATCACATAGAACTACATCGGCCAAAACATGATTTTACATTCTTAGGAAAAAATAACATGGTAGGACCATATTTAAAATAGTTTTGTTCATTCTTTAATTTTGGTTACATTGTGGATTATATAGCACGATTGTTTGATGTTTGATTCCATGTTGGCAGAAGATAATTTTCAAATTCGTTTGAAGTGTATTATTTTCCGTACGGTACGTAGAGAGCCAATATGTGTTTGTGCATCATTTTCAATCCGTGCATGAAAATTATTGAAAGTTTGAAAAGCATCGAGACTTATTCTTGAGTAAGTAAATCCAACACATTCGAATTGTAGTCATCAATAAATGTCATCATGTATTTTTTTCCATTTGCGAAGCAATAGGCATAGGGCAACATAAATGCGAATGAACAAGTTCAAGTTTCCTATGTGCTCTTGAGAGTGTGAATCATGAAATGGCTGTTTGCTATGATTTCTAGAATACAAGCATCACATTCCTTAGGTTTTCTAGGAATTGTAGAGCGGAGTCCATCAACACCATTTTCTTCAACAAACGAAATTTGTCATAGTTTAAGTGTCCAAATCTAGCATGCCATAAAAGACTTGATGGAAATGTACCTTCATCATGATGTGAACTGAATGCAAAGTTTTGAGCATGAGAAGATGAACCTTCTGACTTCAAGAGGTCTCCTTCTTCTATTCCCTCCCATGACAAGTGAGTCATCGATGCTATTACGACCTCTGCCTTGCCATCAAACAAATGGAGTAGTGTCACTTCTTCGGATTTCGATCGGGGCTTGACAAGTTTCTCATAACTTCCGGGAGGTATAGAACCTCATGTAGGATATGATCGGGAAGACTAGGAAGTTTAAGCTTTGTGCCAAGCCACGATGGCTTGATTTTGGATTTATGCGAAATATCTTGCTCCATCAACTTTTTCAGTGAATTGTTCCAAAAAATCTTTTCTAAATGTCATGTGACATGTTTCTCCTGAATCTAGCAACCAATCATCTCTCCATGAAGTAAATGAGGCATCAAATAGGTTTTCGGTTACTCCCATTGTTACAATGTGCTAGAAGCAGAGAATGAGATAGTTCAGAGTTTGGTTTACCTTTGTCATTGTCATTAGTTTTACCTTTGTCTTGATTTGTTTGCTGCTGAGCTTTAGATTGTCTGCCCCCTTTTCTGCAGAAGTTTCTTCTTGATCTTCTACCTTCTCTTCCTCTGGATGGATTTTGAAGAATGTCTTTTCTCTGTGCCAAGTAGGCGGCCCTATTTAGAAGATGAAGGAATTTGTCATCTTCTTTTGAAGGAGGAGAGAAAAAAACTTTGCTGGAAAAAAATCTTCGAGAGGGAAAATTTCTCTTATCAAAACTTTCCAACTCTTGAAATACGCTCCAATTAAAGGGGCAAAAACTCTTGCGGAAAAATGCTACGAGTTTAAAAAACTCTTTCTTCAAAAAATGAATTTGAAAGGGCAGAAACACTTTGCTAAGCTGAATTATTGCACACAATATATATATATATATATATATATATATATATATATTTGTTTTTTTGGGAAAAAAAATGTATATGAAAAAAATGGTGGAAGGCGGTATTAAAATGGGCGGAATGGTATTCAAAGAGGGAGGAAAGGTGGAATTATGAATGGGAGGGCGAAATTATGAAGGAGGTATTATGGTATTAGAAAGTCGTGGAGGTATATGGTATTACGGTTGATAGAGTGGGCCCATTTGTATATATATGAGAGGAGCGTATATATGTGGACAACATATAGTGGAGGACGGATAATACAGAGTGGTATTGTATATAACCAAACGATGTCTTATGTTTGTGAAGGCGGTATGGAGGGCGGAAACATAAAAGAGACGAGCGTATTGATATGGTGGTAGCATTGTATAGAGGGATATTCGACCAAACAACGTTCTATGACGAGTGTTTTATATATGACGGGCCACGGGAAATGTATCGGCGAATAAACATGCCATAAAATTAGTCCATAATATGTCGGCGTGTGTATGTGGAGGCGTTCACTATTGGTGGAATTACGATCGGTGTGTATTAAAAATAGCGTGGAGGCGTTTATAATACATATATATAAATGGTGTGACTATTATATGACAATCGAATCGTATATACGTGGAGGGCGTAACGCTTGCGAGAGAAAGAGTCTCTTTGTTAAGAGATCTTAGAGTGTTAGAAGCACGTGAGAGTTGTAGGTAGGTGAGGTATGACGATTTTGTATGCGTGTATGACGGGCGGTGATATTAAATAATTATGACGGCATGCGATTGGAGAGAGGGGCGGTATTATGGTGGAACGTTTAAACGGCGTGTAAATGGAGCTGCATTTTTAATACGGGAGTAGACAACGCTATTATGCGGAAAGTGGTATTCAATATGTGGAAGGGTCGATTGGGTAAGGCGCGGTGAACATTATTATATATGCGGTGGAGGTGTTTGCGTTGAGTTCTGCGTTGGGAGAGATCACGGATAGGGGAGGTTGCAAAGAAATGGGAAGGCGGTCGAGGGATGGGGAAGTGTGGTCTTGTAGATTGAAGCGTGGACACGATGGGAGGAGCGACGTGGAATGGAGGGCCAGGCGCGTTACAAAAATAATCTAGAATCTTTGCGAGTTGCGGAGGAGCTTGCAATTTGCGAGTCTTCGGGAGGCTGTAGGAGGCTGGAGGCACATCATCGGGGCTATACGAGAGAAAAAATCACGGAGATAACGGTCCTACTTAATTAAGAGAAGCAAAAAACTATTAATAAAAATTAGTGAGCAAAGGAGAGGGAGTTACACACGGGAAAAAATGCCAATAGTGGGTAGCTCTGATACCATGTCAAGCCGGAGGTAATTCCTCCAAAATCGAATGTGTATTCGTGGAAAGAATGCACATGGATTTATACATGGAGGTGAGGCTATTGGGATTCATCTCCCAATGACTCTTAGCCTTCATATTTCCTAATATTAATTAATATACAATATTAAATATGCACACCAATCCATAGGATTAGGTGTCAACAATTTGTGTATTTTAATGATACCTCTTTGTTATCCGAACGGAAGAATTTGGCTCATAGTTTTAAAGATATATGCAAATCAATTTTACGCAACGTAAAAATGAAATTGTATGCCTTAAATGAGAAAGAGAGTAGAAAACATCCATCATGTGTGTCAATTCTCTCCCCAAGCCCAGAAGACTTAGCATGTCCTCATGCGATGCTGAAAAGAAAACAAAGAGAGGTGGTTGCTACAATCTGTTGAAATCTATGCTTGGTGTAAAACAACATGGAATAAGGGAGGTCTTGAGAATGAATAAGAATATCAATGGATGATAAAGAATATTATGAAGGCACGGTCACAAGAAAGAAATGAAAGAAACCAACCTCCCCCGAAAGGAAAGGTGAGACATGTCTAAAAAAAATGGGAAGGATATGGAATGAATGATGATAAATAATGCTCAGTGGATTTTCATGAAATTCTCCTAAATTCATAATAAATCAGAAAATTATGCTATTTTACCTCAAGTGTTACCTCCAAAAATGTGGAATGACATGTAGGCACTCACCTTTGTTGAAGTTGATGTAGGTTAGTGGATACGAAAGTGATGCAAAAGGTGGAAGTCATGCAAGCACATCATGTCTAAAGAAATTGTACGCATTCACGAGCCTTTGTTGTTAATTGCAAAAATGTGAGTAAATCTCAAATAAATTTCCCCCCATACTTGTTGTTCTCTGTAAGAAAATCCTAATCTTGTATGCAATTTTCTTGAATCCACGAGTTTTAGTTTGGAATGAAATAGATAAGATGCATGCAAAAAAGTTCAAGCGAGAAAAAAAAATTCTGTAAATACGTGTATCAATATTGGCAAATCAACAAGCTAGAAAAAGTAGCGTATTGCACACAACAATTGTACGGCATGGAAAGGCATACATACTTATTATACAATCAATGAAATTATAGCATTTACTAAAATTCACACATGTGATAAATCGTAAACGGATACTAGAAGCATTTTGTAGTAGTTCAAGGATAAGGGGAAGGGACAACAAGATAAACATAAGTATAAGTACATTTATTACCCACTTAAACTAATGTGATTGATTTATGATGATTTTCATATATAATAAGTTCAAAATTTGAGTTAAGGTTTCATAATTTCATCGATATTTAAATAGAGATATAGGAAAAAGGGTTTAATATTACTATTGATGTGTACAAATGTAACATGCAATCGTGACTGTTACTTACAGTGTCCATAACCTTGATAGAGTTTCTCTCTCACCCTTGAATCATTTTCCTTTATTTATTTTGAGGAAGTGCTTGTTAATTTCCATAATGGAGGCCATTGTAACATCATAGATCAGATAAATCACAATGCCATTCAACTGGGAAGAAGTGAAAAGTGGGGAGGCTTGACTCGTGATGAGACCTCCTATTCAGGACTTCTTAATTTTTTTAATTGTCCATTAGACCATATCACGTGGTTTGGTGGCCATGATGGGAATGCCACTTCACTTGCTTCCTTATGAACATGGTAGGTCGGCTCTTGATGAGACCCCATATCCTCCATGCAAAATTATAAAATTATTAATGAAATATGTAAATATTTTTCTTTTCATATAGCACTTTCACTGTTATTCATAAAGGATGGCTCAACACTCCTTAAGACTAGGGATGGTGGAAGAAGTATGAATAGCTCAATAGAAAAGTATACTTTTATTTCCTCTCCATAAGTAAAAATCAAAGAAAGTTATAAAATATGGGAAGAACCAATATGATAAATATAATCGATCATATGAATTTAGTGGTAAGTAAGACAACAGATCATGTTATTGATTATGTTCCTTTTTCCTTTTTTCTTGCTTACCATTACTAAACCACTTTCTTAAAAATGGCAATTCCTTTTGATTCTTGATTACGATAAGCTCTAATTTGTATGATTGTGTATCCTTCCATAAATTATATGTTTGTCTTTCAAAAAGTTATGAAAAATTCAAAACAAATCCTCAAAAAGTTGTTCTGAGGAGCAGAAAAAAATGCACTCAAAAATGTTCCTTTGGAAAGGAACAATAAAAAATCTGTGAAAATGTTGTTGTTCACTGAAAGGATGTTCCTTTGGAAATGAGCAGCAAAAACACTCACAACAATATTGTTGTTCCTTTCGAAAGGAACAACATTGTTCACTTTGGAAAGGAACAACAAAAACATCCACAACAAAACTATTGTTCTTCGAAGAAGGAACAACAAAAATTCACAAGAAAAGTAAAAGAAAACAAACTTTATGTACAAGTTTCAAGAAAAAGCAATTTATTTATTTATTTATTTTTATTTTTATTTTTACGGGGTGGTGCTTTCTAGGAAGAATTTTCTTCTACGATTGAAACTTGCATGGTGGGTACTTATTGTTCAACTACCTTTGGAGCACAAATTGCAATTTGAAGGGATCAACACCTAAAACAAAAAAACATAAAAGAAATAAAAAAGAAACGTACTTTATTGAGTTACAACAACTATGATGTTATTTTGAATGAATATCAATCTATTAATGGGAAAAAAGGATATCTTTAAAAATGTTTTGGCAACAGTAACATGAATCTTGAAATGGGAACCAATTCTTCATTTCTTGCTTATTTATAAATCTGTTAGGTAATGGGCTTGGATGAAATTCCCTTGTTTACTTCAAATTTCTTTCAAGAATCACTCGTCCATAAATTGACCTTCTTTGTTACACTTTCCCACAGCAGACTGTAAACAGTCGTTCCACTACCATTAAAACATTCATCCATGATGCAGAGGTGGCTAGGTTCTCTTAATGTAATAATTATGCAGAAACAACAGTGGTACTCTTGTTTAGAACAAATCCACGGACAAAGTAAAATTAATTTATTACTGCGGGAGTACGGTGGCCAATCATGCTAACTTGACAATGTTTCAATCATAACTTCTTCTTCTTTTGTCGATTCGAGTGATTCCAAAGCAAAATGAGAGCTTGTTAAAGTTTTTATCTCCAATAGAAACATGTTTTAAAAATTCCATGTAATTGTATGTTAAATCTTCGAGAACAACCTACATAATAGAGTTATTTTCGATTTTCCGACTTAGACCAACAATTGATATTTCAAGCATAAATTATTTGTATGATGGTGGATTGAAATGATTCAAATTGGAGATTAAAATTAGATTCATTTATTGATCTCCCATAGAAATAGGCTTTGAGAACGAGGAATAATGGATGGGTCAAATACATTAAGGAACAACTGAGAAAACAAAGTTTCAAGAGTGTTGATTTATGATAGGCAATCGGTATTTTGGTCATAAATTCCTCATACGATATAAAGTGAGTAATTAAAATTTCTTTTCCTAAACTAGATTCATATAGGAATGTACCATAGAAACATGTTTTAAAATATAGTAATTTAGAGCTTGGCCAGTAGTATTGACTGCATTGTTGAGATGCCTACTAAGCACTACAGTCAATATTTTGGTTTAACTTTTTGGTTCAAATCAAATAGAGTGATTAAAATTGGGTTAGAAAGTAGACATCAAGGTCTACTTAGGATAGAAACGAGGTGTTACAAATATTCATTTTCTCCCCCAAAACATTATTTGTCCCAACTTGGTTTTGAGAATTTTGTCAAACATGAAGCCAAAATGATATTCAAACAATTTTTCCATATTGATGATAAAAATGAATAAAAATGTTTTTAGAATGGTTTTGCAATATAATTCATATACATACACAAGTAAATTAAAATATTTATCATCAATGTTGATTTCGGAGCGTGTTGCGACAAAGAAAGCAGCTTATTTTTACAAAATAAATGAAAAATGTGTTTGTTCTATTTCCTCTTTTATTTATTTCTCCACTATCCTACTCTGAATTGAAAATGAATATGACTATGTATAATATTATTTCCCCGATTAGACCATTTCCAAAATAAGTCTTTAATTATTTACATACTAGGTGAAAAATGTATGTTAATAAAAAATAGGGTATGAGAAGCCAACTTCCCTTGAAAAGATGGTGCCAAAAATTGTTGAAGTATGAAGTGATGTTTGTTGGGAAAAATATTGAGAGGGGGGGGGGGGGGGTGAATCAATATTTACTGCATATTCAAAAACTTTTTACTTTTTCATTCCTTAAAACCCATACGCTACTTTCCTTTATTAAAATCGCGTATACACGCGGATATCCTTCATACATTAGCGTATTAGCGAGAGGATAATTATGCACATTGAGATATTTATGAACTTAGTTCTTTGCAACATTCATTCATATGATGTTAAGTTATCGATAAACATGTGCGGTAACAACGAGAATAAACCATCACGAGAAAGCATCACACATGGAACACCGGGATTTTGGGTGGAAACCAAGTCGGGGAGAAAACCATTCTACTTTAGTTGCTTTCGACCTTCAATATTTTATTATAAAGAAAACATCTTACAACATATATTACGGTGAAGACTCCTACCCATGCCTTGCGCACCACACCAAGCTGGATTTACCCGACCTCTCCACGGAAGGGAGCTATGACCCCCGACTCATTTACCGGCTGGCCACTCTCACGGAAGGGAGCTACGACCCCTATAGGTTTACCGGCCTCACCTGGAGAGGAGCTACGACCCCCCGGCTCGTTTACCCGGCCCACTCACACGGAAGGTACGACCCCACGGCCCGAAGAGTACCTGCAACCCTCGGCACCTGTATGGACCACGTTTCATCAATTTCCACTAGATAAAGCTTCCTTTAGGACACCATTTGCGAGCCCGTTCATCATACTTTGTTGGACCCTTTCCATGCTTTTAAGCACGATCAACCATGATACGGATACACATATAACTCCTTTGGAAAAGTAGATATCGGTAAACCGGCGAAACCGAGATCATACATTTCTTACCACGGAACCGACGACCTTAGTTTGCATACGCGCTTTCTTTACGATGTCGCGTATATACGCGCCTTCCATTCACATAAACCGGCGTATACCTCGCTTTATCTATTTCATTACGCATCGTGCTTCTTCTTCGGTGAGCGCGTATATACGATGCTTTCCTGCGGCGAACTAGCGTATATATCTTAAATTATTATAGAGCATCATACTTCTTCGAGATCGGATATTCGGTTCAAGTTACCCTTTTATTTCGGACGAGATGTTCTCCTCATCTCGGATCTAAGCCTTCCATAAACGGATCTAGCGAGGACAATACATTCTAGATCTAGATATTCTGCTTCATCATTTCTTCATGGGTGCATCATAGATTTACAGATCTATTGTCAAACCTTTACCCTTTCCATACGGATATACTTTGCAGAGAAGTATTCATTCAAGCTGGAACATCTTGCATCCACTCTCATGATTTGCCTAGTAATTCTTCTCTTTATATGGTTACCCTTTTTCAATACCATGAGCCCCTTTTTCAATACCATGAGCCAAAACCATTACATCAGATGGTATTCACGGACGGGGTCATTTAGGCGAAACATTACCAGCTCTGATGGGTCAATGCCATGGTGGTTACCCTGGTTTGCACTTTATGAGCGCTTTTGCCCATACGCGACTTGGCACGTTCTTTCCCCGTGCATACGCCACTTCCCTTAGGCGAATCCGCGTATGCCTAGAGACATACTCTTTTCTTCATAGATGTTATCACATGCGGAATTCCTTTCTTCAGTATATAGCCACTCTTGTAGATACATGATTTAGTTCATCAAGACATATTCTATCAAGCACAACTTCATCAAGTAAGTTGTCATCATCTTCATCAAGAGGGTTGCCATTCAAGGACAACACTTACCATCATATAGCTAACAAACATCATTTCATATCAGATTTACATCATTTACCAAGTCCATCGGTCAAGAATAACTTCCATCGGGTGGATTAGCATCAAGGACAACATATGTCAACGATCGCATGTCTTCATCTTCATTCGATGGGTTGCCATCAAGGACAACTCTTTGCATCATATTACCAACAATCTCCCCCTTTGGACTTGATGGCAACCATGATGGTGTTTGGTTACCACAACGGATAGGTACATTAAGAATACGATGACACCATGTCACATTCTCCATTTTTGACACCATTCTTTCTCTTCATTCAAACACCATGTCACTCTCCCCCTTTGACATCAAGGGCAAGGCGGATCACAACCAACACACTCTCCCCTTTGTTCTCCTCATGTGAAAGCGTTACGGATACGATATCTTGAAGTGACCAAGCTCCCCACGAGTTCATCTTGAATCTTAGGCAAACATATTTTCAATGAAATACATGACTCTATGAACTTCCTATCACAAGACTCATACTTACATCAAATATCCAACCAAGTGGATTTACATATGAGACTCAAGTACCCAACCAAGTGGGTTTACACAATTCAACTCAGCTACCCAAGCAAGTGGGTTTACAAAATTTGACAAGTCCTTGCATGACTGAATATTACAATTTTACATCACGGATCTCAACAAGACCTTTTTATCAAAATACAAATATGACCATTTATGACCAAGACCAGAAAAAAACCTCAAGAAATATCATATATCAGAACCACCATAATGCCAACAATGCATTATACTCATCAAAGCTAATGCTCCCCCTGAATCTGCGCATCCAAGCATCCTTTCCATATAACTAAGGCTCCCCCTTAGTTTGTGCATCTGAACACTTTCATCAAAAAAACATCAAGGCATCTTTATTGGAAATTTAATTATGAGAGCGGAACACCACCGAGAGGATACCAAACGATTATCAGAGATACCAAACAACCTTGCGAGCTGTCTTTGAAAAAAATCGACCCCAGCGAGAAATTTGTCGACGATCGGACATACGCAGTTTTATGTGCATGAACTCGCGTATATACGCATTGTGTTTATTCCGGGGAAACCGCGTATCCAATACTATCTTACATATTTTAACCGGATCTGATCCTCTATGAGAAAAGACGGTGTTGACTTCTTTACGAGATATTTGAGTGCTTCCTTGGAGTATAGATAGATAGAACGGTGTAGTTTAGTCTTCAGCGTCATCCAACGGTTGTAGCATAACTTACATTAGTAACCAAACCTTGATTCTTTGTAGCATCAATACAATCTTTTCCAAGAGGTATCATACTGACACAACATCTTCAAAAATGTGTCAATCATCCATGTGGTCCAATATCATCATGATCTTTAAGATTTAACATGTAGTAACATATGTAGGGAAAAATCTCAACAATAGAAACAAACTCTGCATGATCTATTCTTACCTCTGAATCATAAGACTCCCAATTCATCCATGTGTGAGCACAAAAGATACTTATCAGCAACCAGGGCTCGAAATCTCATCATAATAAACCATGTACCAAGTCATCATCATTTGAGCATGAGTATCACAAAAAAAAAACAAAGAATAGCGGTCATGTACTTGTGATGCAATCATTAGTATTCAACTGTTGCTCCTTGAACCCGTGCTCCTTCTTAACTTGTGCGGCTGAATACGTTCATCAATGAGGTCCTTGACAACAATCTCTGTGTGAGCGCCTTATCTACGAACTATAAGACTTTCATCTCAACGATGATACTCTTCATCAAAAAGCAAAGCAAGGACTCATCCACAATCTTCAACAAAAGAAACCATGTATCATATCATCATTATTTCGTGAGAAACTAAGTGATATTGAGTCAATAATACGATTATTAACGATCGGTGATGCTCCCCCTTTGAACCTTTGCTCCCGAATCTTGACTATCATATAAATTATCTTATCATCAATGCATACGCATTGTGTCTATTTGGAACTCATGTGTATATGCGACTTTTGTTAATAGAACCCGCGTATGGAAAGTGAAGCATAGAAATTTTTCACATTCCTTCATCTCCTCTGAACTCTTACTTCTGTACCTATCTTCTTCATATCGGTCTTTCTGTCGAAATGCATATAACGGAATAATCAGATCAATCATGAGAGACATCATGCATTGCTCCCCGTGACGATACATTACTAAATCTCTGGTCTTATCCCATCATTCTGCCGATCAATCGAAAAGTAAACGAGCGGATATTTGCGGTGGGGTTAATTCCTACGTTTCGGATCGGTCACTCCCATCTTTTTCAGTTGTTTGAACTTTCTATTTGTGTGTCTTTGGAGGATTTATCCAATTTCTCATATACGTTTCAGCACATTCCTTTTCTACGTGTCCATACTTGTTACAAGAATAACATCTCATGTCCCGGAGAAATAAGCATAAGAATCTATAATGGTATTTCTAATCTTCCTCCTTTTCCTGATCAGAAGCTGGCACATGTCCATACTTGTTACATGAAAAACAATATCCCTTGAAAGAAACCAGAGTACCTTTCTATGTGGAAGCTGTTTGATTGAAATTTGAAATGATATGCTCTAACAATTTCTTTTGCACCAACATGCCCATAATTATGACATTTAAAGCATTCAGCTTTATTGAGCGATTTCCTTTGAGATTTCATCATTGTTGGTTGACCTTTTGTTTCTTTCAACACTTCGGGTTTTTGCATTGACATCCTCTGAATTTTTAGCACTTCCTTGTGAGCTAGATTCTCCTTTAACGAGTTTCATGGAAACCAAGACCAAGTTTGATAGCGAGGAGACCTTTGATTACTAGAATATTGTCCAAAATATTAGTACTATCTTGAAACCTCAAAAGTTTAACCTTTTCTTCTAATTTACCTTTGAGAATGTTTACCTCAACCTCCACGGCTTGACATTCCTTTGTCATGCTTTCTTCTTTCCTTCTTCCATCTTCTACTTGATCCTTCATATTTAGAATCTCTTCTTTCAACCAATTTTCGTTTTCTTCACATGTTTGTTGTAGCTCTTCATTCTTCTTATTTGATTTTTCGAGATCTGCTTTCAGAGAGATTATTTCTGCTTCAAGTTTTTCACCTTGATTAGTTGCATAAGCGTACGATCCTTGATACTTGTCTATCTGTCCATTTAGTGTTTCTATCTTTTCATTCATCCTAGGGTACATCTTTGTAGATAGGTCCTTCCTTTCAAATTGACACCAATCATGACTTTCATCATTTGCTTCTGGAGCACACTATCTTTAGATGATTTTTTGTTGATCTTCAATTTTAATCTTGACTTCTTCTAAATCCATATTGTTACTTTCACTATCTTTACCTTTGCATGTGCAGTTAAGTGAAATACAAGAACAATGATTAATACTGTTTTCATCTCCTTCAATTTAAGATGCCTTATACAATATTTCGAGGTATCTCCTTTCCTTGGAAGTAGCCCTTCTTCTTTTGCTTCTTTGCCATGAGCACTTGTAGGGCTTGAGTAGAATCTTCTTCATCTTCACTAGACACTTCATCATCATCTTCATTTGTATAATAACTCTTCCTCTTTTCAAATTGTTTCCCTTTACCATGTTTTTCTCTATAAGGACATTTAGTAGCATAGTGACCAACTCTTCCACAATCAAAACATTTGAAGGAAAGCTTACCTTTGAATCTTCCGGTACCTAGTTGGAGTTTTTTCTCACAAGTCGGCTTCTTCTTCTTCGGATATATGGTGGATTCTTTGACAACTTCCTTTTCTTTTCCTCTTACGGATACCTTAAAAGCGAAACTTCTTTGATTTGAGAGGACCTCCTTGTCTCATTTCAAAAACGATCCTGAATGTATTAATTTGAACTGATAGTAAGAGTTTGTGATCTTGCCTTGATAAATTTGAAGCTTTGAGTCAAATTTTGAAGTCAAGGATCTTAGACTTTTCCACCAGAGTAGTATCGGTTATGGTTCTACCCAAATTTCTCATTCGATTTACAATATACCGTCCCGGAACGTAAGAAGAATTGAAGGCGTATCTCATCACTATGCATATTCAAATTTTCTTCCAATTCTAATGGTCTAGAGGTGCCTGCCTACCTTCTCTCCTTCATAGCTCGGAATGATTTTGTCCCATATTTCTTTTCGAGATTTAGGCATCACTTTAGAAAATTCTGGATTCAGACATGCTCCATAATAAGACGTCCTTTGCTTAGGCATTTATTTCATACTTCTTCCTTTCGAAATTTCGCATCGGTAGGGAATACTATGGGATATTGATAGCCTTCTTCCCGATTGCCCATACACTCTTTTCAGACTTGCAGGATATGCTTTTGTTCGTACCTTCCGGAGATATCGGTGCTTCCATTGAATAGAGGTGGCTTTATAGACCTTCTCCTTCTTGACTTCCCCATTGCAACGGATATCCTTGAGCGATCAAGCACGCGGAAGAACACCTTTCACGATACCAATTGTTGGGAAAAATGCGAGAGGGGGGGGGGTGAATCGGTATTTCTTGCATATTCAAAAAAAAAATTACTTTTCATTCCTTAAAACCCATATTAACACGCTATTAAAATCGCGTATACACGCGGATATCCTTCATACAACTCGCGTGATAGCGAGAGATCTAATTATAGAGGATATTTATGAACTTAGTTCTTTCACTAATAGCTAATTCATCGATGTTAAGAAGTTATGATCAGCTTGTGTACGTATGACAGATAAATATACGAAAAGCATCACACATGAACACCGGGATTTTGGGTGGAAACTGAAGTCGGGAGAAAACCCTTGCATTTGCCCTTGCTCGACCTTCAATATTTCATTATAAAGAAAACATCTTACAACATATATCACAGTGCGAGAATCCTACCCCGGCCACGCATGCACCCACTGCGCTCGTTTACAGCCTCTCACGGAAGGGAGCTGCGACCCCGGCTCATTTACCGGCCCCACTCCTCTGGAAGAGCTACGACCCCCTTGCTCTCGTTTGACCTCACGGAAGGGAACGCTCACGACCCCCGACTCCTTTACCGACCTCACCTGGAAGGGAGCTACAACCCACGGCCCGAGCTACAACCCTCGACACCTCTATGGACCATGTTTTCATCAATTTTCACCTTGGATCCAAAAGCTATTTAGGGCCGGCATTTACGAACCCACGTTTCATCATACTTTATTTGGACCCTTTCCTACTTTCCTTTAATCAACCATGATACGGATACATATAACTCAACGACGGATATCGTCGCTTGAGCGAACGGATCGGATGTTTCTTACCACAGACTTCACCAAACCTTATTTGCATCGTGTTTTCCTTTCACGTATATACGCGCTTCCATTCACATAAGCCGGTGTATACCTACGTACATATTTCATTGCGCATACCAACTAACTGTCGACGGCCGCCCGGCTGTATACGCGCTTCCTACGCGGCGAACTAGCGTATAGATCTTCAATTATTATAGGCGGCATACTTCTTGGGATGGATACTGATTCCAGTTGCCATGCACACTTGAACGGATGTTACTTTCATCTCGGATCTAAGCCTTCCATAAACGGATCTAGCCGAGATAAAAAATACATTCGAGATCTAGATATTACTTGCTTCATCATTTCTTCATAGGTGCATCATAGATTCAGATCTATTATCAATACACCTTTCCATACGAATATACTTCAGAGAAGTATTCATTCGAGCTCGGACATCTTGCGTCCACTTTCATGATTTGCCTGATGAAATTCTTCTCTTTATATAGGTTCACACCTTTCCATCTCATGAGCCCCTTTCATCTATGAGCCAAACCACATTACATCCGATGGTATTCTCATGCAGGTCATTTCGTGGCCCATTACCCAATACAATGAGTCAATACCATGAGTGGTTACCCTGGTTTTTGCTATGAGCGCTTTTTTCCCATATGTCTGGAAGCACGTTCTTTCCCACTGCTGACATCAAACTTCCTTAGGCAAATCCACGTATACATAAGACATACTCACCTTCATAGATCTATCATCTTTGAATTGTTCTTCATTGCCTTAAATACTCCACTTTGTAGATACATGTTGATTTAGTTCATCAAGACATGTTCTATCAGCACTTCATCAGTAAGTTGTCATCATCTTCATCAAGAGGGTTGCCATTCAAGGACAACACTTAGCATCATATAGCTAACTCAACCATCATTTCATATCAGTTACATCATTTACCAAGTCCATGAGTTCAGAATAACCATCGGGTGGATTATCGAGACAAACATGTCAACGGTCGCATGTCTTCATCTTCATTCGGTGGGTTGCCATCAAGGACAACTCTCACATCATATTGCAACAATGTTTCAAAAAAATGATGGAGGTAAACCAATATTCAATATATTCTTTTCTTCCTTGATTTCCCATGCTCATATCAAGAAAGTTCTTGAGCTATTAAAATAGTTTGTTGGTGCGAGACTAGAAGAAACCTCATTTTCTTTTATAACTTCTACAATTTTTGTATTTGATACATTACGAGTCTGATGTAAAGTTTTTAAGTGAACATGTGAGATAGAATGGGTGGGAAGGGTGGGTGAATTTTTCAATTGGCAAGTTTGTAAGCATGTTGTACTAGTTTATTATGGTGAGGGTGTGGAATGAGTTGAGTAGGAAATTGTATAAGGAATGGATCCTTTTTGATGATGTAGTAGATTGGGTTGATTGGATGATTTTGATAGGAAAAAAAGGTGTTGTGGAAAGTGGAATATATTTTGTGCTACAAGATGAGGAAGAGTAGTCGAGGCAATCATAAGGTGAACCATGCCAAACTTGTAGAAAAATTTGGTGGTGGTTATATTGAGATTGGCATGGCTGCCCTAACATGTGAGTATTCCATAAAGAATTATGCAAGTAAGAGAATGGAGAGGAAGTATTTTTTGAACCATCTGTAGGCCATGATTTCCATGGTTTTAACCTTTTGTAGCTTCCCCATCTCTTTGATATGCTACTTCCCAAATTAGATAAGGGAGAGTGAGTATCTAATGGGATGCTCCTTTTGATAATGAAAGGAAAACACTTTATCAAATTCTTGATTTCTCCTAAACATAAAACATTCAATTGTGAATTTAGAGAACTAATAGAAATAAACTTTAAAATTTTCAAATAAAACATTGATTTCAGCTCTTATGTCTATTGTTCTTGTAGTAAATTTAGAAAAGAAAGAAGAAACTTCTCTAGAATTCTTACTAGCCTTAGGAATTCCTCTTGAATACCTTATGCACAATTCACAAACATCATCATATGATAAGCCGAAAAACATCACCTTTTCCTATCATATTTAAGAGTTCTAAAAAATCATCTTTGATTCCTTTAAGAAGGAGTGTTTTCAAGATCTCTTTTTCCAAATGCTTATGCTTTGATTTTTGAAGGTTGTATCGAAATCGCTCTACACATAGTCCTCCAATTTCATCTTCCCTTTACGTCCTCTGAAGAAAATATCTTCATTGGATTTGCAATAGTATTGGTACTTCTTCAAGAATATGTTCTTCATGTCCTCCATGTTTTGATGCGGTTCCCACCTAGGCTCATGAACCATCGGAGGCATACTCCTTTTAGAGTAAGAGGAAACACTTTCAATATTTGGCCGTTAATACAATAATCATATCCTCTGAAAGTATTTCGAACTCAAATAGAGATGTATCGGATCTTCATTTGTCGAACCATGAAAATTTGGTAGAGACAATGGGGGAATTATGTGCATTTGTGTCACACCTCCTAGATCTTTGATAGGGAATTCAAAAGTTGTAATGTGAGCTATTTCTTACCATAATAGAAGATGTTCTTTAGTTTTCTTCAGGATACTCCTTCAATGTTCATCGATTGGTTAGTGAAATGGGTGGTGCTTACATCACCACTCGAGTGGAATTACAAGATTTTTTTTTTAATTTCTACCTCTAAAATTAAAAGAAAAAATGCAAGAATTCATTTATACCGAAGCTTTCACTCAATTAACATTTATGAACGGAGACAATGAACAAGTGTGTTCCTAGGTGATTGTGAAGGTTATTACCTTCGGTCTTTAATACCCCGATTCTTCCCAAGCGAGAAAAAATGAAATATAAATCACTCTTTCTAAATGGCATACATTTTCCTCGACAGCAGCGCCAAAATGTCGGTATAAAGGTGTCTTTTAATGCCTATTTATCTCGCATTAATTATCAATACGGAAAGCGAATTTTTATTTCAAGGATTTACTCGGCTGGCCGACAATTCAATATAAGAGTAATGCTTTGCAAGATGTAGTACATCGTTTCAAATGCAAAAGTAAACGGATGCTTGAAAAAAGAAATATAACTTCTGACAACATAAATGGAAATGCTCTGAAACCTTAATTAAACTAATATGCAAAACATCGATCATGAATCTTGATATGATAACTCCTTCCCTTGAAATCGATGCAAGATAAACAATGCAGGGACTTGGAAGCAATAACCGGTGTCCTCTACACGATTGGTGATATTAAAGCGATCGAAATGAAAACAAACTCGATCTTTGTCTTGATGAAAATAGCGAAAAGAACAAAATCTAGAAAGGAGACGACAATATGAACATCAATTCTAATTCTAACTCCATTAGGCAATTAATATTAATACTCGATCTGATGACGACGGGAACTATGAAACGAGTTCATTGGAATGAATCATAAATCAATGGAACAACAACGCTTTATAAAAATGTAAGATGAATGAGATAGTAAATACGATCCTCGCTAAGATAGAATAACGGTGAAATTCATTAACGTATACGACAAATCTAAATTCAATCGACATCGATCAAATAAATTTTTAATGGTAATGAATCTAAATGAAATTATCGAGACAACATAAATAAAATAAAAAGAAATACAAATAGCGGATCGCTCCACCGAGTAGGGCCCTCAACCGCCTTCGATGGCAATATTTGAATGCTATGAGGAGCTTGAGAAATGGAACGAGAAAGCCTCTTTGTATTAATCGAACATGAATATCTTTACATCGGTTGCTCTTTTCTCACAGAGTCGGAATTATAGTGTTACAAGGGAATTCAATAATCATCCATTGTTTTCCAATACACGATACATGCTCTCCTTTTATATTCCGGAAAGAGGAAGAGAAATTAAATAGCAAATATGATCTCCCATAACAATATTGGATTGTTCCCAACAACTTGAAGTCATCCGGAAAATGCATTTTCAACAATCTTTTGACAAGAGTAAGGCGAAGATTTGGCTTTGCGAGATTTGGAGGACGGCGCAGTAGCAAATCTGAGAAAATCGTTCTCAAGTCTGTGTTTCTCTCAATATAGGCTGAATTTGGGCAAATTGTTCATTAATAAATTTAATTGGGCCCTCTCTAGACAAAACCCATATTTACGGATTTTCGAGATTCTTCTTCATTTACTTGATCTTAACTTAGAAAAATTGTCACTTCTTGTTCCGGCGAATTTATGAGTTGGAATATTTGATGATGATTTAGAGATCCAAATCTTCAATCCCAGAAAATATCTTGGAGGCTAAAATGGTGAGTGATATTACAAAATATATTAATAAACCATCATTGATAAAATCATGCATAATAATCATCAATTTATTAAAAATAAAGGAGAATAAATAATATTCATCCATGCAAGAGCATAAATCATTATAAAATAGTTTATATGATAAATCATAATAAATGACATGATAAAGAAGAGTAAAAAAGGATGAAATAATTGTTAAAAAGTGGTCATATTCACCGCCCAACACATGGCGCGCGGGGGATCCGGAGATGGACTATCTTGAGACTTTGACCTTGGTACTCTAAATACGGTCGCTCTCCCCGAACACGATTGCCTTGCATCGTGCGTGCGGCCGGCTGTCATCGCTAAATGGAAAATGCGTCCGGATCTCCATCGATCTCCACCTCCATTGATCTGGTAGGTTTTCACACATAACTTCCGAGCCTGAACCCGGTGAAAAATGGGGTGAATCACTCCAACACCTTCCTTCGGCCAGGTAATTCTAGGTGAATTCCAGCAAATCTACTCGAACAAAAGAATCGGGGAGCGATGCATTGAAATGCAGTTGCTCCAAGAAAGAAAATCGAGAGTGAATTCCATTTTTCAATTTTATGGGCATTTATTTTGGTGGGTTAATATTTAATAATTAATCGTTTTAAAATAATTATAGGGCTAACTTTATAAAACTATAGAAAATGGGTTTTATATAAAAAATTCACCTGTCAAATTTAAAACCCCTTAAAATTAGCCTTTGGGCTAAAATTAAGCCCTAAAATTTTCCCTAGTATTATTACAAAAACAACATTTTTGTTTATTCTTATGGTTATGTAGCACAACTAAGTACAACAATGAAAATATGTTAATGAATCACATAGATTTAGGGAAAAAAATATAAGACTTGGGTAAGTCACTAATTTTCTAGTAATTGTCTCAACTAGTAGTGAAATGATATTATCTCTGTTATGGAATTAAGTATTATATTCAAACAATAGATAATCTATAAGGTATGACATACACTTCTAAATGAAATTATGATCCATTTTGAGAAATTTGTAAAATATAAAAATTAAAAACTTTAGCCTCCAAATACCATAAATAAATGAAGCTGTGTGATTCCCATATTAAACATATATAATCATGAATGTAAATTCGATAAAAAAAGAGTGTAGAGAGTTTATATGTACCTTAAAGGAGTCCCCTCGAGGCAATACCCATATATAATAAACAACATCTATCTAACCATTAATTCCATTGCAATATTGTAATTAGGGTGAGCGTTAGTGATTGCACGATTAGAGTGAGAACATGGAACATAATGTATTTTCAATTAGTTTTTTTGGCTTTTTATGTTAGAAAATGCATTTGGAATGTGTTGGTGTACATGCACATAGTTAGCCTTCATTAGCTTTAGTTGAACTCTAACTATTTCACACAATGTGCACTTGTCTTTAGCTGATTAGCTTGGAGTGTTGTACATGCACATAGTTAGCATTAATTAGCTTTAGTTCAACTCTAGATATTTCATGCGATGTGCACTTGGCTTTAGTTAGTTAACTCTAGTGCTTGCATGTGGTGCATGTGAACATTAACGAACATAAAGCACACTTATCTTCGAGTATACTATAATTATCCATAGTTATTGCATGTACAAGTTAAGCTTTAATTAGTTGCTTTATATATTGATTCTCAACCTAATATTGATGAATCAATTTCATTCTCAATTCTAATTGTTTTATTTTTCAACTTGGCAAGTTTGTGCGATTATTATTCAACTAGATCCATATTTGTGCTCTAATAATTTTACATGGTATCGAGCTACAAGGTTTTGGAGAGCTTGCATGAATCTTTTTTTGTAGTTTTGAAGATCAGATCATTGGAAATTATTAGGATATTAGATTTGTGGATGATAATATTAAAGAATTGTCGCGGTGTTGCTATAACCACAAAAGTTAAGGAATGGAATTCCTAGCTTCCACTATTTTGACTCCATACAATTACTATGAATAGAAGCGATGATCTTGATTCATCTTAGGAGCAAAGCCTTGTACCAAATAGTCGTAGAATTGAGACATCACCATTTTCAAAGGATGAGAAGTCATATTGGCTTAACATATCGACATGGCTTATGGATGATTGTATTTATCTGTGTCTCGTGATATTCTTTATGAGATCGAAATATTGAATCACCACATGAAATATGGACTACATTGGAAAAGGATTATATGGTGATGAAAATGATCTAGAAGAACACAATTTGGAGGCGAAAGGGATTGACTTATTACAGCGATCATGAAAGCGGTGAAGACTCCAATAATGTGAACAAATATTACGAAGACAATGTTGAACAAGTAGACCCTGCTTCTTCTATTGTTAATGAACACATTGCGAGATGATAATTTTTTCTTCTCCAATAACGAAGACATTGCACATGAGAAAATATCTTCCTCTCCAGTGATGAAGACACTACATTCAAACACATAGAAGAGGGACTTGCATTCCTCTACTATTGATGATGTTCATGATGTAGATCTAATGAGGTCTCAATTTAATGATTCCCCACGTGCACTCTGGTGCGAGCCATGCATTCCCATGCATGTATCTAAGGAGTAATTTAGAACACCATGTATGTGCATGCATGCATCCTGAGCATATCTAAATCCACACATGCATGCTATGTTTAAAGGGGGGTGTTCATGTACATGCACATAGTTAGCCTTCACTAGCTTTGGATTCAAATCTAGATATTGCATTCAATGTGAACTTGTATTTGAAGTACTTAACTCGAGTGATGTGCATGCACATAGATAGCATTAATTAGCATTAGTTCAACTCTAGTGCTTGCATGTGGTGCATGTGCACATTAACGAGAACATAAAGCACACTTAGCTTCAATTAGGTATAATTATCCATAGTTATTGCATGGAAAACTGAAGCTTAACTTAGTTTCTTTCTATATTTATTCTGAACCTAATATTGATGAATCAATCATTCTCAATTCTAATTGTTTTTCTTTTTCAACTTGGCAAGTTTGTGCGATTATTCTTAGTAGATCCATATTTGTGCTCTAATAATTTCTTAGAGATAAAGTTGTATTTTTTTTTAGTTCAAAATATGGATATGTATAAATAAATTGAATATTTTGAAAAAATAATAGTAAATTACATATATTTTCAATGATAAAATTATATATATATATATATATATAAATACATAATGTACATCATTGCAACGACACTTTCTATCTTAAAATAATTTGATTTCATATTTTTTGGTAAATTATACTAATTCTATTAAGAAAGCATATGGTACGGATTGAAGTTAAAATCATGCAAAGCAAGAAACACGGGATATAGAAATGATGAATTATCAACTTGGGTCCGAAAGTAACCATGGAATAAGAAAAAAAGATCTAGAGGAAAAAAAGGAAGCAAAGGATATGGTCACCAAGTCTACACTTTAAAGTGGGTTGAGTCCTCAATACGACATTTTTCCCTTTCTTTTAGAAAAATTTGACCCAACGGCTTGGGGCGGAATGCGTGAGTACCACTTGAAGACTATTATTAGTTGTAGAGGAGTCTCCTTATCGGAATCGAGATGAGGAGGATCCATGACTCCTGCATTATTGTTCGAAAAAACGATGCTGGTTCCCCTCGGGGCCAAATGAGGGCGCATCCTTTCTTGTTTTGTAGTCTCCAATTCATCTTTGGCCTCCTCCTCTCATCGATATCGGGGACTCAATTTCATCGTGGGTGGTGGATAGCATAGTTTCCATCTTTTTGGATTTTGGTTTTCAATTGCCTTTATTCTTTTGGGCAAGGAATGTGGTGCGAAGTGTTATGAGGTGTCTGTTTCATGATAGTGGTAGCATTGGAAGGTGATCTGCTCTCATACTTCTAGGTTTTAGTCTACATGAGATCACCAACTTTGAGATTGATTAGATTAGGAAAACCTTCCTTGATGTCTATTCCAACATAAATTCTGCGATAAGTGTATATTCATTTCTCCCCCTGGAGGGATGCATTGCAATTTGTTTCCGGAAAGTAGCCTAAGTGTACGCAATTCCTTGAAAAGCATGGTAACGCCATAGGTGCCTTGAAACATTTTGAAGCTTGACCAATATAAGGAGCTTAGTTATAACTTTCATATAGGGATCGAAGTACGGAAAGAAAGGGGTGAGGAATAACAATGCAGATCACCAAAACAGGACTGATTTAGGGCCTTTTGATAATATTTGTCGAAAGTAAAAAAAAAAATATATAAAGAAAACCTT
The DNA here is from genome assembly GCA_034641835.2 of Pinus albicaulis. NCBI lineage: Eukaryota > Viridiplantae > Streptophyta > Pinopsida > Pinales > Pinaceae > Pinus > Pinus albicaulis. Next base: position 1,079,459,481 of record CM076574.1, read on the forward strand.
TGAGTAGAAGGAAAACTTCTGTTGTTATTGATCCATGTTGAATGAATCCATTGGTAGAGATGCGGTTGTGCGAGGCCAAAAACAATTAAAGTGGAAAATAATTGTTGATTACGAGAATTTTGGAAAGGCGATATTCAAGAGTTGGGTGGGAGATTTCTATGGAGGGGGATTATTCTTGTTTATCAACCAAAAAATGCACGAGAGCCTCAAAGGGTTGAACGGCTTTATTGGGGGTTGAGAATGGACATCATCTTTGTAAGAGAAATTTGGACTAGAAGATGGCTTCCCAACTCCTCCCTCACAAAAGAAAGGTTAAAAATATAGAAGTATCTTTTCCAATATTATAAAATGAAAGGGGAAAAGAGTCACTCTAGATATTTACACTGTGGAAGAATATGTGGAAAGGTAGAGTTACCCAATCTTTTTTCAAGGGAATGTGAGAGGTTCTGCACTAGATCTGGTGAGCGCACCCGATGGAGTGGTTTTTCTAGAAGGAAGTGAGATACGTATTTGACGAGGAGGGAGAGAGAGATGCAGGTCACTGCGGAATCTAGAGCACATCCTAGAGGCCAGATTTCCTATTCTTTTTGCCATCTTGTCGCCCAAGACTTTCTTTTACATTTTCCATGTTGATAGTGCTGACATATCTAGTTTGATTAGATATCGAGTTGTGCATTGTGTTGTCACATAGATGGAACACACGTGGAAGTGTTGTTACCCACGTTGCCATATGCCATGGTAGTTACTACATGTTGATTTGGAGCACTCGTGAAGTTCCAGGCGGTGGTTGTCGACCCTCTCGGTCAACCTCTTGTTTGTTGTCCTCGCCGCGTGAGGTGCCTTCGTATACAGTAATGCGGAGAAAATGTGTAGTAGTTTCTTTTTCTAAGCGTCACACAAATGCGATTTCCATTGGTCTCCCGTAATTTCACCCACGCATTGTTGGGCGGAGAGATGGTGAGGGCGAACAAGATATTTGGGAATCGAGAGCCTTGTTGTAACTCTACCCATTGACCCGTAAATGAGCATCACAGTCATATGATTTTATCTAGGGTTCATGATGTCTTTCTCTCGGAGTTTCCCCTTCCTGCGGATGTTGGAGTAGCCATAATTTTTAATCGGGAGAGAGAAAAGGTAGTAGGGCTTTGGCTTAGTTTAGTCTAACTACTCGCTTGATAGAGCCGACCTTCCTCGAGGATCGAACAAGAGACCATTCCATCATTACAAGGTCGACCTTACCACTGCGCCGCCACCAATGAAATTTTGATTTAATTTTTGAAATGCAAATGTTTTTTCATTTTCTAAATAAGTAAACTCTTCGTTTTTTAGAAAATCAGTTTGTGTGGCATTTTCACCTTTTTTTTTTTTCTCCCTTTGAAATGAAGACTTTGATTTCCTTAATATCATCATGATAATGGGACAAGAAACTTTAGAACGTGGAAACAAATCGTATAGGGCAAGTGAAAATTGGCTTCATCGGCCAAAACTAGGAAGTGGGTTTCGGTCGATGGGAAAATAGTATCATTGCATTTTAAAATGGATACTAGCTCACCTAAAATGAAGTCTGAGGAAAAAAAAGGTCTCAAGGGAAATTACTCGGAGCCTTCAAAAGAAACAACATTCAAACAATACCTCTTCACAAGCATGTGGCAAAATGTCCAAAGGAAAAGGAAAATTCATTGATGATTATGCCTTATATAGTCCCATCTCACTTGGCCATCGATCTTTATGTGAAAGAACTATTAGATGTAAAGAGGTTGGAAGTAGTAGAAGCTAAAGAGCTTGAAAGAGATTGTACAATCCATATAATAATAACTGAAAATTAAGGTACATAGAAAAGAAACAAAGTTCGAAGGAGAAAATGTCATTCTTTGTGGGAAGCTCTCCAAATACGAAAACGAGAATGGAAACACATGAAAGAAAAGGTGCAAAACATGAATAATTACCAATAGAGAATATACTCGTTGATAATGACAGCTCATCAGAGATCAAGAAAGCTGGATTTCCCAAATAAACAATAATGAGACTTCAAGAGAAGAAGAAGGAACCTGAAAATTTCCTCAAAACACAGAGGCTCAGGGTGTCATCAAATGCTGCACAAAGCTGGAAAATGAAAACAAACATTAGAGTTAGCAACAACAAAGATAGAAAGCAAGAAAAGTACAGATAGAAAAAACATATTATTAAAGGTGTGAAAAGTTATGGGAAAAATGAATATACTCTTGACCTTGCCGAGACTTCTTAAAACGAAGCTCAATGACAAGGAAAAATATGTCGAGAAACATGGAGAGTAGGTAAGCTTAACGATGAGAGATCCGGAGCCTAAAAGTCATCATGCCAAGCTTGCATGAAAAATATATCATTCTAAGAAAGAAGAAACTCTTGAGGGTTCTTGGTTTTTTTCTAGAAGATTTAAATGTAAGACAACAAAGAGGAAAGGAGGGACGAAATGACAAAATTTAGGAAATGAGAGAGAAAGAGATGAGGGGAAAAAGAGCATGGATTTATAAAGGGAAAGTTGTGATAGCACAATTTGGACCTCCTTCTAAAACAATTCATCAAAATGATAACAAAGAAGAGTCGGCAAACTCTTCAGCAGAAATGAGGAAACTGAGTCATTATGGGTAGGGCAGGGACAAAGACTCAACTATGAGTCTTGCATGTCAAAAAAATAGCAATAAAGTTGTACACGAGGTTTCCTTAAGGTTTGTTTGTTGGAGGCTAGGGGGTTACCCATGGAGATGAGGGCTGGGTTAGAGCTGTGCAGAAGGTAGAAGGACATAATTTTCCTCATAGAAACACGTAGCATGAAAGGTGCAAGAAACCTTTTTTTGAAGGTATTACAAGATAACGAGTGTGGAACAAGGAAACGGGGAATGGAAAATGGAAAGGGGTTATTATGGTATTAGTAAGGAAAAAGAAAGGTCGTTTCATTGGAAAGTATTTTAGAAAAAGAGACCCAAATGACAATTTTTCTGGCTTAAAATATTAGAAAATGGAAATCACATCAAAATTGCAACATGTTATTTTGCACGCAAGTTTTAAAAATATAAAAAAGTAGAGGCTTCAACACAAAGATCCCTAGGTCCTAAATGAATATTGCAATATATTCTCGGCTAGGTAAAGTTCTTATAGTGGGGATTTCCAATGCTAGAAATGCGGGTAGAAAAAGCTAACGTTCTTTGTTGTTAAAAATATTATGACCCTACCTAGCTTACAAGAGAGTAATCAACGATGGGAATGAATTGAGAAGATAAAGGTTGCAATATATTTGAGTAATTGCTTATGTTATGTGGGGATTTTTATTTAGTCATTTTTAATGGTTTGACTAGATGGGAAAAGTGTGGTAATTTTACTTGCCTTAATACTCACAATGGAGAAAGTGTATTAGATTATGTAATTTTCTCGCATAGTTTGTGTGAGAAAATGGAGGAAGTGTTGATTGGAGATCAAATTTGGAATTTAAAATCTAATCACAAGCCAATTTATTTAAGTTTCTCTTGGAGTGGAAAGAAACAATTAGGGTAAAAAACTCGGTGTGTTCAACAAAATTCCCCAAAGGGAAGATTTTTGACTCTTGAGAATTCTAATACCTTCAAAATAATGCTACAAAGGCTCTTTGAGAAGGCGTAAATCTCATTTCGGGGCCTTCATGAGTTATGAATTAACACATTTAATTCAAAGCACACTTGTTGAGTGCAAAGAAAAAAAAAGTCTAAAACAAAATTACTTTCCGGTTAATGCTTGGTTTGATGAGGAATGCAAAAGGCGAGGAGAAGGTGGAATGAATCGAACAAGGATAACATAAAGCTCAAATCTTACAATAATATAGTAAGAAAGAAAAGGTTGATTTCATGGTTTTGGGGGAGAGAGAAGAACTACTATTACCTGGAAAAAATAACCCAAAATTATTTTGGATGGAGCTCCAACCAAAAATGGTGCAAGCTGAAAACAACATTACAACTTCTAAATGGTTCGACTATGAAATACAACTTTATGAGCATGGTCCCAAAGGTTGACCCTCCTCCCTTAGTCGGCTTATAGACATAAAACCCTTGAAGGTGCAAGAGGTAGAGATGGGTGTAAATAAGTTGGGAGTTGGAAAAAAAAATACTTAGATGAACTCCAAGCATAATATCTAAAGTGAGGCTCAAAAATTCTTTCACCTCACATCACAAAAATTTTCAACAACATCATACAACAAGGTTCCCCACGGATTGAACAACTAGTATGGTAATACCACTTTTCAAAGAGTGAGTGACGTTAATAATCCCTCCAATTATAGAACCATAATGGTAAATCCCTTGTTTGCAAGTTATTTGGAAGCATGTTAGAAGAAAATCATACGAGTGGGTAGAAGAAAGGAATTAAATGTGCTAAAGGAAAGCAAGTGTTGAACTTGTTACCATTCTAGTAATTCTAAAGTTGTGATGCTTTGGTTAAAAGTCTAAGAACAATAGATCGACGCCATAGACCAATTTTTTAAACTCTAAGATCTAGCCTTATTAGGGTTCATAGAGGGATCTCTCTATAATATTTAACTGTTTATTTTATATGATAATCGCTAGCTATGATTGTGCAATTTAGCTTTGGTTTGGTGGGAAGATCACCTAATGAGATGGATAGTGTGAAATTTTTTTGCGCATTGGCACCGAGGAGTGAAAAATCGAGCGGGAGACGAGCTAGGATCGAGGTCGAAAGTGAAATGTTTTCGGGGCAAGATAGATAACTCATGAAAGTCTTGGAGAACATTTAGTCGAGTGATATGATCGGGATAAAGAGCAATGAAGGGTTCTTTGATCTTGAAAAAGGAAGTAGTAGGAAGAGGTCAAATGAAAGGGAGAAATTAAGGGTTCCCTACTCTGGAAATCATTAGAAAACATAGAAATGATAAAGAGTAAAGACGGGGGTGATTTTAACAAATCTTGAAGTAATACTCTTGTTTATTCATTCAAATTTAGAACACATAATGGATGCATTTAAGAAGAAAAGATAAAAAATGACAAGAAGGAAATACTTCCTTCCAATAGATCATCACATGAATCCTGAAAATATGATGCAACTTGGTACAGTGATCTATTGTAGCTCGAGATTTGAAACACAAGCCTTCCACGTCCAATAAAAAAATGACTATAAATCTTGAAATAATTTATTCCATAATACTTGTAAAGATGATATTTATACATTTAATTGTTTACAAAATATCCTAGAATGCTTCACAAGGTATCTAAGGAAAATAGAAATATCTTTACAACAAAATAGAGACGAGTTGCATAACAAATCGGCGAAGTTTTCCTATCTATCCAAATAAAATAAGCTGATTATGGATGGTGCGGTTAGGCACTTAGTGTACGGTGACGCTCAAATCTTCCTCGAGGAAATTTCGAAAAAAGGCAACACTCGAGGCAACATCAAACCAAGCTGGGCGTGTGTAGCCCTACGAGGGACGGGAGAGGGCTCTCTCGGGTCTATCTCGGCAAAAGTATTCAAAGAGGTGAGATGACCTATAGTGAATGTTGATTTTAGGCTAGTAAACGAGATAATAAAGGGGTTTTGATAAATGATGGGTTTAAGGGTGCATGGGGCAAAGACGGCAAAGACGGGGAATTTAATCGAAAACCACAGTTACTCCATAAGGAAAGGTAGGAGTGAAGTTTAACAATTAATTTGAAATCAAAAGGAATGAAACTGATTAAGAAAATTTGAAAGGGAATTTAACAATGAATCCCTTTTAGACGAGAAGAAAATACACAAATACGCAAGCGCTCCTTCAAGGCGAGCAAATAAATTGGATTATGCCTATCTTCTTGCCAAAAGCATCCGGTGAAGTGATTATGAATGAAATGAAAACATTACGAGATTACATATAGCTTGATGAAAAACATATGCTAAATTTCAGAAGCCAGAGATCTTATAAATCGGTGTACTCTTGAATTAATCTCTTGTCAAATGGCTTGTACAATAAAGCTCTACTTGTTCTCCTCTCGCACCTCTTAGAACTTTCTCCCCTTACGAAAGAATTTACAATAATAAATAAAACTATCTGTAGAAAACAGATCGACGATCGGAAGGAGAGTATTCTGACGGCTCATGAGCTGAAAGCTAAAGATAGAGAACAATAACCAAATAATAAAAAGAAGGAAAGTTGCGTTACACTTAAAATCTGTTTGATAACCCATGAGGAAGCACACATGGCGTAGACCATCTGAAATGCAGCGAGGTCAAAAATAGGCAAATCGACCCTATTTCTCTGTATGGTTGTGTCTGTGTTTAGTGGAGTTTTTACTTTACCTTTACCATTTGGAAAACAACCAAATTTTTATAATTAATATCCTTTGTAACTTTAGGGGGCACTTTCATCCATGTTACCATAAATAATTACACGTTGCAAAGAGTCTGTGGTGGGATATGGATATGTTTCGGTTTCCCCCAAATATATGACCCATTAACTAAGGCGAAGAAAATCTTGGCACCCCAGCAACATTTGCACGCATGGAATTGTAATTGTATCTTATAAAAACTTTCGAGTTTTGCGTCCTGTAAAAATGTTAGTACGATTGATTTGTAAAAAAGAATAACGCTAAATTCACCTCGAAAAATGAATTTGACACCAATCTTGTTCTTGCATTGCACCTCGTGTAAAATTGAAACAAACCGAGCGTGAGATGACAACAAAAACGTTGTCCCCACCGCGTTTTCTCCCTTATGAATTCGAAACTCGTCTCCAAAGACAGCTTAAATGCCAAACGCTTCACAAAATATTTCGATCATCAATTTGGACAGCAAACCTGAAAAAGGATATAAAAATAATGGATTTCGCTGAAAGAAACTCCAAGAGAAAATCCCGATCAAACACCGTGAATAACACTTTTTCTAGGATGCAAAAAAATTCGGTGCCAAGGTTGCAAACCTATCAATTGGAAATCCAAGATAAGCAATGATTTTGGTAGGAGTACTATCCATGGCCGTAGAGGGCCATGCTCCCGTTGGAAAAATACATCTCAAGCGTATACCACAACCATGTAAAAGCACAACATTAGCAATGTTCTTCCCCCGAGCGCGCGTTCTTTATTCAATGGATGTGAAATCTAAATCCGAGACATCTCCTTCGAAAGTTCATTAACAACTCGCCGATGTATGCTTTCTATTTTCCCGCATCATCCAAAGGGATTGGTTCAGCAATAGTCGGCTATCCTTAACATCCAGGCGAAATGTTCCTACTTAATTTAGACTCTTTTTTAAAACCACACCGCACCTATGCTCTCGTTGCGTATCCGACTTAACCTCATATTCTAGAAATGAAGGTAGCTTAATTCCATCCAATGCAAAGCACACACTGGACCCTCCTCCTCAGAATGTCTATCTACCCTCCTCGCTTTGTTACAATCCCTGCTTTCTCATCTAATGTTGCAAAATTACTTTGGTAAGCAAAATGAAGTAACTTGGGTACGAATTCCGGTCAAGGAGAGAAAAAACTTTGGCTCGTCGCTATATGGGTAGCGCGCCCCAAGGCGGGTAGTGCCCGTGTTCTCTGCAAAGGGTCAGCTGCTATGGGTACGACCATATGGGTAGCGCACCTCCCGTATGGGTAGCGCGCACCTCCCGAAGTCTATGTGTTCTTGCCCAAAGGTAGAATTTTTTTCTCAACCATATCCTCCAAATCTATTGAATGCGTTATCCCCGAATAAGGACCTCCCTGGACCATGCATAAGAGCTACAGGAACGATGGACAATGCAAAAGCACCCATTTGCGAAAAGGCGATTGATGATATCTCGAATTTGAAAAATTAATTAAATCTCCATCCGCAATGTAATCCGTTGCATGGGAAATCAAATCCATTCGAAGACTTCCATCTTCATCACGACTGACACTAGGCTTATAATTTAAATAATTTTCCCCGAATAAGAAGAGAACAAGATCAGGATCACTCATGCATAATTCCATTCTTCATCCATCCTTAGTCCGCTCCTCTAGCAACTACAACTTTGTCCAAGGCCGTAAATGTATGTAATATCTTCATCTTTTTTTCTCCTTGTAAACGAGCTTTGATATCAAGATATGACGAGGATAGAATTCTATTATTGCATTTGATTTTAAAGCCATTCGTATGTTTTTACCATTGGACACGTCACCAAGTTCCAAAAAGTTCAAATTTCACTGTTTTAAGACCTTCCAAATCTCGATATGCCAAATATCATTTTTCTATAACCCATCTTCTCAAGTGTACCTTCATTCATCTCTTTGTCGCTTTAAAAGAGCTCTGCTATGTCAAATTCCGTAGCTAATACTCATTCAGCATCTATTTCTAAGCCGTAAAGACCACTATGTCAAAATTAAAAAGTGGGGCTCTTATGAGAATTGTATCTTCAGTCCTTTCACTTTCGTGGCCGGACTCGCCATTTGAAGAGCCGGGAGAATTTGAAACATTTCTATAAATACATATTCTAAAAAAAACGATATTTAATGATTTCTTCTTCAAAACAATGGTTTCAAGAAGAATCAATGTCATATTATCGACGATGACATTCCCGAAATAAACACTTACCGAACCTTCTCTTAGCCACAGAATTATTCGACATGCTCTTCCGAAGACCAACGATGAAGGACCGACATGATCGTGTCTAACATTGGCTCCATGGGGATGGTGCCTCGCCGCTTCTTTTGGAGGTGCCAGAACCGTGTAGTTTTGGGAGAGTGTATTGGGCAGCATCCATCCATTGGCTATGGAATCAGTTATTTGAACAAAATCGTACTAAAGACTAATTACTCAACTTATTAACTCGGAAAATTGACTCAAACCGACTTCAATGCAAAAATGAAATGATCGAATTAAAACAAAAGCTTTTTGAAAAAGGGCAAAGAAATTCACATAAAGCTTTAAAATCATGATGGCAACCACCTCGCATACCGATGTGATATATACAATCATGTGTAGTGGGGGCCCAATGTAACCAATCCAACATGGCTACACCCCAAATTTCTGCTCTTACTCTCCTTGGAGCGTGCGAATGATGAACCCGTAGGCAACTAAAAAATAACCACCGAAACTAAATGAAAGATATCGAACTGTATGTATTTATCCTTTCTAATGCTTGCGAAGAATGTCAAGGTCTTGAAAAATCCTAAAGCATTGGCTTAAGTCTGGAGATCTAGTCATAAAATAATAAGTATCACCCATTCGACCAAAGGACACCGATTTAGGAGGAGAAAATGCACAAAGAGGTATCTCATATGTTATCGTAGGTTCCGACCATGAGAAATTGCATATATTCCTCAACTTCATGATCTAGGTCGTTCTTAAACAAAAAACAATCTTCAAGATTATCAAACATGACAAATTTTCATCTTTGTGAAGAAAAATTAATTCAAGTTTTCCGATCTACACAACCGATTACAAGACAGCCACTTTTTTTCAAAAGAGGAAGAAATTTCACCAACACTTTCCCCGACTATGTGTGCACCGCAAATCTGTCGTAGCTTGGGCGTGTAACAAGACCTTTCAAAAGTAGATCTATCTCATCTTCGACAAAGGAGACAATGCTTTTTGTTTCTTTTCTCGCTTAAACAAGAATTATCTTCATATGATAGGGCATTCAAACCATCATTTATTACCGAGTTATCGGAAGGAGATTTATCACTTACTTGCACAAAGATCTCATTTTGTTTTTCATGAAGTGACCTGACAGTTTCTTCATAAAGGCTCTGTTCTAATGATGGACCGACAAAGATAACGTAGAAACATTTGGATCCGCTATTTCTGTCTTCGCATTCCGCATGATTTCTAACAACAGGAAGTTTCCTTGATGGGCTTCAGTGACAAGATATAGCTGGTCATCATGATCTCAACTGGAATATGAAGTAGTTGTCCTCATATTATCACATTCTGAAATTAGCACTGGACTTACTTGCATGCCGCTCGTCTTCGGGCAAATCTGAAATGACACTTTCTTTCATCATTTTCAGCCATATGGCACTCTTCAACCCTGGCCGATTCGATTTCGTCAAAAGAAATTTCCCCGAGCATCTTGATGGGTATCCTCTAGTTTCTCTTCATGTTGGCCGAAATGGTTTCTCGTACGTAGCCTCCATGATTTCTCCGTCCATGAAATCATTATCACCGATAAAAATTTCTGGATCTTCAATGAAATTATGTACATGGCTACAAATAGCTTCGAAATAAAATCAAGGATGGATATGATTCTTTATACTTTTCATAGAAATACTGCATGAAAATCCCTTAAACAAGAATAGCGTTAAAATTTCATAAACTTTCATACCATGATCGGGCTTCGTCTTCCGCAGTAGCCATAAACATTTTCATCATACAATTTTCGTGAAAATTGATCTTAAATTTATGCACATGAATGTGAAATACCTGATGAAGAGTGCTGTCATTACCTTCCTCATTTCGAACATAGGAAAATCCCGGTCATCCATCTTGGGCATCTTATTTGGAAAACTCCGGGATGTGATCTCAGCTCATGGGAGCGTATCTTCTTGCAATTCGGTCCATCACCAAGAGGTCGCCATGAAGCATTGATTTCAGATTGTTTCATGGAATGAAGTCACCGTGAATGATTTCACTGTGGGTGTCCGATCATTGCTCACCGCAATCGGATCTGAACTTCTTGTTGTCCACGGAGGAATTCCCGCATGGTCGCCACTATGTTAGCGCTCAAATCTGCGTCGTGCCGAAAAAAAGGAAAATCCCGAGGCAACATCAACCAAGCCGCCCTCATAGCTGGCCCTATTACGATTGCAGAGGGCCTTCCGGGTCTATCTCGGCAAAAGTCTTCAAAGGGGCTGAGATGACCTATAGTGAATGTTGATTTTAGGCTAGTAAATGATAAGAAAGGGGGTTTTTGATAAATGATGGGTTTCTGGGCCGCATGGGGAAAAGACAAAGAAGTATATAGATTTAATCAGCAGCATTACTCCATAAGGCAAGGTAGGAGTGAATTTTTAACAATTAATTTGAAATCAAATGGAATGTAAAAGACTAAGAAAGTCGAAAGGGGCATTTAACAATAATCCCTTTTAGACAAGAAGATACACAAATATCGTATCGCTCCTTCAAGTGTAGCAAATAAATTGATTCTCATTTATCTATACGTAAAACCAAAGGAATGATTATGAATGAAATGAAACATTACGAGATTACATATGAAAGAGTAGAAGAAACATATGCTAAATTTCAAGCCATAGGGAATCTTATAAAAGTAAATCAGAGTTGTACTCTTCAATTAATCTCTCACAACAATTCTTCCATAATAAAGCCTCTCTGTTTCTCCTCACGCACCTCTCGAACTCTCCCTTGAAAGAATTTACAATAATAACAAACTATCTCAGAGAAAATATCGACAATGAGGAGTCAAGTACAATGCCTCATGAACTCGAAAGCTAAAGATAGAGAACAATAACCAAATAATCAAAAAGAAGGCAGTCATGCTACACCCCGAAATCATTTCGATAACCCATGAGGAGCACACCGTAGCGTAGACCATCGAAAATGCAACCGAGGTCAAAATAGGAAAAATCGACCCTATTTCTCTCCGTTTATGGTTGTATTCTCGCGTTTAATTTGGGTTTTTACTTTACCTTTACCATTTGAAAACAACCAAATTTTTTATAATTAATATCCTTTGTAACTTTGGGGGCACTTTCATCCATGTTACCATAAATAATTACACGTTGCAAAGAGTCCTAATGATATTGGATATGTTTCCGCTTCCAAATATATGACCCATTAACTACAGCACCTGCAATCACCAATATTTATAACGTAAATCTTGTAATTGTATACTATAAAAACTTTCGCCTTGGCGTCCTATGTAAAAATGTTGGAAGAGAGTATTGATTTGCTAAAAATAATAACGCCAAAGCTTCCACCTCTCGAAAATGAATTTTACACTTAACTTGTTCTTGCATTGCACCCTTGTAAATTGAAACAAACCGAGCGTGAGATGACAACAAAAACGTTTAGCCCCACCGCGTTTCTCCCTATGAAGTCGAAAACTCGTTTTCCAGCACAAGCAACGCCAACGTCTTCCACAAAATATTCTGATCATCAATTTGACAACAAACCGTAAAAGATGGATAGCAATAATGGATTTCACTTAAAGAAACTCTAGTAGAACATCCCGATCAAACACCGCATCAACACTTTTTCTTAGGGATGAAAATCGTAGTGCCATAGAAGTTTCTAAACCTATCAATTGGAAATCCAAGAGACAAAGAATGATTTTGATAGGAGCTATCATGCATGACTGTAGGCCATGCTCCCGTTGAAAATACAGGGCACCTCAAGCCGGATACCATGCAACCATAAAAAGCAATAACATTAGCAATGTTCTTCCCGTGAAGCGCGTTTCTTATTCAATGGATGAAATTCAACCGAGACATTCTTCGAAAGTTCATTAACAACTGGCCGATGTGCTTTCTTCTTCAAGACATGTCCAAAGGGATTGTCTCCAAGAATAGCCTTATCTCATGTGATTCACAGCGTAAAATGTTCCTACTTAATTTAGACTCTTTTAAACTACACCGCACCTATACCACATATGGATCCGACTCTAACCCCATATTCTCGGAAATGAAGGCGTTCAATTCCATCCACGCAGCACACACGGAACCCTCCCTCCCTCAAAATACCTATCTTCCTCTCGCTTGTTACAATCCCCGTTTTCTCTCCAAAGTTGTAAAATTACTTTCTGTGCAAAATGGAAGTAACCTCTACATCTAACTGGCCGAAGGAGAGTGGTGGACTTGGCTCGTCGCTATATGGGTAGCGCGCCTCATATGGGTAGTGCCCGTGTTCTTTGCAAAGTGGGTCGTGAAGGTTGCGGTAGCGCTCATATGTAGGTAGCGCGCCTCCCGTAAGGGGGCAGCGCGCACCTCCAAGTCTAGTGTTCTTGCCCAAAGGTAGAATTTTTGCTCAACCATCCTCCAAATCTATTGAAATTATGTTCTCCCTAAATAAGGACCTCCCTTGAACCATGCATAAGAGCTACAGAACGATGGACAATGCAAAAGCACCCATTTGCGAGTGTTGCCACGATGAGATATCTCATGACTTGTGAATTAATTAAATCTCCATCTCCGCAATAGAATTCGTATGGGAAATCAACCATTCAAGACTTCCATCTCCATCATGACTTGGCAAGTACTAGGCTTATAATTTAAATAATTTTCCTTGAATAAGAAGAGGAACAAGATCAAGATTGCCTGTGGTATAATTCCATTCTTTCATCCATCCTTAGTCCGCCTCTCCCCTTCCATAAATCTGCCAAATCATTCAAGGCCGTAAATGGTGTGATTCTTCATCTTTTTTGCCTCTTGTAAACGAGCTTTGATATTAGCATATGACGAGATAGACTCATTATTGCATTTGATTTAAAGCTATTCGCATATCTCCATTGACACGCTCACCAAGTTCCAAAAAGTGCAACTTCATCAATTTTAAGACCTTCCAAATCTTGATTTGCCAAATATCATTTTTCTACAACCCATCTTCTCGCTGCACTTCGATTCATCTCTTTTTCGCCGAAAGGAGCTCGCTATTGGCTGCATCTGTAGTTAACACTATCCGGCATCTATTTGGTCACAGCAGCATTCACTATGTCAAAATTAAAAAGCGCTTTTCCTTTATGAGAATTGTATCTTCTAGTCCTTTCACTTTCGTGTCGGACTCTCGCGCTGAAGAGCCGGAGAATTTGAAACATTTCGACAAATTACATATTCTAAAAAACACATTTAATGATTTCTTCTTCAAAACATGGTTTTGCTAGAATCAATCTCACATTATTGACGATGACATTCCCGAAAATAAACACTTTCATCGAACCTTCCTCTAGCCTCAGACATTATTCGGCGTTGTTGCTTTTGGCTACCAATGATTCAGTTAATCATTGTGACCGCTGTGGCTCACGTTGTCCTTCTCACACAAGCGAGATACGTAATCGGCTTTAAATCTGATTTTCTTTATCTTATACTCTTCCACTCATTTTTTAATTTGATGTACGTGTTCGGATAATCTTTAACTAATCGTAAAATATGCTTACCGTTTAAATAAAAATATACCTCCATTAGAATTCAAAGAACCGTTCTTCTCTTTTTCCTTCGCCTTTATCTTTCATAGTAAATCTGTTAATGACTTCCACCTTCATCATCCGAATTTGTATTTTCTTCAACTTCCTAAAGCTTTCATCTCAGTTTCGTATACTCCGGAAAAAGTTTGTTTTATGAAAAAAATGTGTCTCTTATTCATGCCGCAAATAAAATAAACTTTCAAAAGCTTGGGCAGACTTTTCCGTTGAAGTACCTTGTCCATCTGATCTTTTCAACTTTGCTCCTTTGCAAATTCTCCGATATTTTTATTGTAATCCTCCGAGGCATTAATTTGTCATTGATGGCCAAAATATTAGCAAGCTTCTTTGCTTTGAAATTTAAATTTAACAATAAACCTGGGGCCTATGGGGATGTTCATATTTTCACACTTCTCCTCATACCTCATCAAGTTCTTCGTATGACTTTCCTTATATCGCTGATAGTTTCAATCCTATCAATAAGGTCAAGTTCTTCAGCTCTTGCTTACTTTACATTTTGCTAAACTTGATCAATTCTATTTCTTGTTCGCTTGTTATCAAGTTCATCTTTAGAATTCCCTAATTTTCAATGCTACTTTGAGTAAATCTCTCTATTCAAAAATCACTTGAATTAAAAATTTACACATCATTGATGGCTTCAATAATCTTCAGATGAGAGAATAACCTGTTTATGATTTTTTTGTTAATAACCCAACAAACTTAACAAAACATTAACAAAAAATCATAAAATGTGTTATTCCTCTCATCTCAAATTTATTTCAATTCCGTATGGATTCTCTTTTTAAAAACATTCAATAATCTTGAGTTTCATAAATTATTTTTCAAGATATGAACTTTGTTCCTTACATGGGTAATCTTTTTGTAACTTTTCAATTATTTATTTACTCTAATAGCCTTTTGCTCATGTGTTTTAGCATTTATTTGAGCCAACTTGTTTACATTTTCTATATTATTATCAACTATATTTTTTCGATCCGTTAATTTCACTTTTTTCAAGTGCCATTTCTTCCATAGCTTCCACTAGTTTGTCGGCCTCATTTATAGGGTGAGTTGGAAGTAGTTGATATTCCCCGTATCTACAAGGATGATGTCACTCGAACTGCACAGCGAGTGGCCTTCTTTGGGTACCAATTCTTCTTCTAGAGTTGATGGGTACATCCGTAGTGACCATAGGAATAAATGAAGGAATTTCGGTGTTTTTTGGTGTTTTTTTTCTAAGTGATGTTTATCCATTTGAATTCCATTTCTTTGATTTGTGTTTTCAACTCGAAAAATCAATTTCATGATATCATCCTTCTTCTCATTCTCGTACTCGTATTATTTCCTTAGCTTCGACGATGTTCAGTTTGGTAGAAATTAAGTTGTTTCCTCAATGTTGCAATGCCCTCATTTTTCTTTCTTCACTAACTCGCTTCTCCGATAAGCTTTGACATTTTACAGGGCTTGGGTATCCAACCCTGCAAGACCAATTATTCTAAATATTTAATTTCTTTGGAGCATCTTTAGCATATATGATGCTTGGACTAGTTTCATTTGACCTTTCATGTTTGTGATAAAGTATTTCAACTTTTTGAACACTCATAGCTGGCTGTAACAATAGAGTACAATACCTCGAACTATCTATGAAATTCTATCTCATCAAGAGCATGAATCTTTATTTTCCTCTTGGACTTTTAAATCAATCTTCTTATAATCTAATATTTCCCTTGGATTTTTCACTGAGTATCGAATACTAACATGATTAACTTTTATTTTACTAAATCAAAGCCACAAAAAAGTCATTTTTAACACTAGGTGTTTGTTTCGATATTGAGAGTAGATATCATTTTTAATCTCATTCTTTAACTTGATTTGTTTGTATGTTTCCTTGATATCTAGATCCTTCTCCCTCATCTCAGGTGTGACATTTAAAGCTTCTAGGTTCTCGTTTTTTTTCTATCAATCAGGTATTTCCATTATAAACATGTCTCTTAATTTCTATTCTCTGTATTTTTCTCATTTCGATAACAATGGTAGCATATGTGTTGGTATATGGAAATCTCTTTCTTCAACATCAATGGTTACCTTCTCTTTACCCACCGGATCTATTTCTTGGGCCTTTTATTATATCTTATTTGAACTTACTTTTAGTAGTGGCTTGAGCAAATATAATTTTCTTCTTCTATGACCCTGGCTGGTGGCTTTTCTCGTTTGATCTCGTAGTTTTGTAAGTGTGACCAGTATCACTTTTCTTCACCGCATCTTCTAAAGTATTTACCGTCCACCAATCCGATTGGCATATTTCTCTATCTCTCGGTTCTATCTTACAATGTGAAGGTTTCACTGTAAGTACTTAACCCTCATTTTACTTAGCATCCCCGGATCATAATTCCCCCAAGAAAGCCTTTCAAACTCCGTACTAACTACTTAGTCAGTTTCCCCGCTCGCATCTCTATGATTTCAAATGAATGTCCCAAATTGATTCTTCAATTAAAACTGTATTTTTTGCTAGGAAAATGATAGAATTAGAGTTTAATATTTGTTTGATAGCCCAAGGAAAAAACCCTCATTGTTACAAATTAGTATCTTTAGGTAACAAATTGGATCCAAACACTCTAATTTCAATGTGTTTTTCATACAAGTACTGATCAAATTTTTCATGATAGTTTTGGTTCTCGAAATTGGTAAAATCTTCTTCATATCATCATTTATCCTCGCTATTCAAACATTTGTTAAAATTTTAATCAATGGATGGATGAAGGAATTAAAAACTCTACATAGGTGAAATATGGATTCTTTCCCGATCAAAGATAACCAGAATAACTTTAAGATTTATCTTCTATGTCAATATTTTGAAGGGTTAATGGAAAATTATCTCGCTCAAAATAAAAGAACACGTGGAAGAGGAAAGATGTGATGCAACACCGGCCTAAATTGGTATTTTAACCAATTGGTCATGAATATTCTCAAGAATATACCCGCATAACTGAAGATAAGATGGAGGTTGTCATGGTGTGAAAGTTGTTAGGAAACATAAGATGGATTCATCCGTATGTTCATCGTTAGGCACTATAGGATGAAAGTAGATAACATGGAAAGTACATGCCTAGAATCATTTCGAAATTTTGAAGTAGGCTGTGGAGGATTGATTTGAGGAATTTCTACATGTAAGGGCATGAATATTTGGAATATTTGGAATCTTTTAGGAAATTCAAGGCCAATATATGACTATGGTAAGAGCTTCTTGGATGAGGAACCGTTTGAGATCAAGCTTCAAATGTGGTAACATTCTTTTTGATTAATGATTCGTAGGCATGGTGAAAAGTACTTCTTTTATTGGTATTGACTATTTCTTTCTTTGCGCAGTAGCTAGTAATGATGATGGCATAACCTAATGATCTCTCAAGTATGAGTGGGTGATCAGAATCATATTTTGGCAAGTGTGATTCCAAATTTGAACTTCTTCAACATTATCTAAAGATTTTTTCATAATTCCATTTGTGTTCCAACAAATTGAATTCTACAATAGGGTGTGCTATCTTATAGTCAACATTTTCTAATGGACTGCTCATTATCTACAATAGGGGGTTATAAAGGATTTATAACTATGGAAGTCTTAAAAGATGCAAATGGAGTAGGTCGATGTATTTTTCTGTGCTTTTTGGACTACAAAACTCGCTTAGGCTTTTCTCAGTTTACTTCAAATATTAAAATGGCTCACGTTTATTTTTGTATCCGGCAATGGTTCTTGATTTAAACACGGAAAAAAATGGTCTTTTCTTGATTTTTCCTTCTAATGACTTCAACCTTGATTTATAGATCTTCACTGGTTAGAAAACAAGAAATAGGGGTTTTCACAGTTTTTTCAATGGATATAGGGATTAAAACTTGCTGAAATTAGGCACATGGTTTGGCTACCTTCAAAGGATTTCTAGGCTGAATTTTGGAGTTTTAAAAAGTTTATAAAACTATATAAACTCAAGTTTTTCATTCAAAAGAGGCACATCATAAAACAGTGGTCTCTTTCGTAAATTTTGAGTGGTTTGATCTAATATTTTAATAGGCTTGTTTTGGACTAATTTTGAACTTTTGATCAAATTTTTCTTTAAAGTCTTTAAAACTGATAAATAGGTTCAAATTTCGGAGAAATTCGTTATACGTAGGTACTAGTTTTTGAATATGGTTCAAAGGCTTTATAACAGTTATGTCGTATGTTTCCTTTGTGTTTGGGAAACTTTATGGAGCTAACCGCAATGGCTATAAGCAAAATTTTGCCGGTTCTCGGGGCAAGAAAACAAGTAGAAAAATTCTTCTTCTCCGTGAGTTTGAAATGTGTATATAGTCAATAAGCGCTAAAAAGGGATGAATGATGCATTTTCAAGGTTTTGTAAAGCCAAACTAGGTTTAATTGGCGCCTATAATATACGGCAACCAAGTCAAACGATGGTTGTTTTCGTAAGCCAAAGGGGTATGTAACCTGAAAGGTTATCACGTTCGTTTTAGGTGGTAACAGTTGGATGAAACAAACATGATCCATGAAGCTGCGAACAATGTGCGGTGAGGGAGAAAATCAAATACCACCCATTTCGTGGAAATGATACGGTGGATATCAGACAACTTTATTCGCAATATGGATTTTTCGTCGTTGATTGTGAGTTCATTTGCTAATGACCAATATCTATCAGGAAAGTCGTACTGGGATGTAGTCCGGTCCATGGTTTATATATTTGGCAGAGTTAAATTTTAATTTATAAATATGCATTTAATAAATTTTTAAACCTTAGGCTTATATGTCGTGCTTATAATAATGTTATATAAGTTTTAATTAAAAACATTTTAAACAATGTTCTAACCAATGCATAGGTGGTATTATTATATAGTTATTAAATGTTTTTCAATTTGTTTAATAACCATAGGGAAGTGTATTTTGTTTTATTTATAAGTTTAAACTAATAGTGATAAGTAAGTGGGTATTAATTCATCACATGAGGGATTTAAACATTGGTTTAAAACTTAAATATTGGTTGAGGGTTATTTAAAACAAGATGTTTTAATACCGTATTTTAGAGAGTGTAGTTTTAGGGATTTAATAAATAAGTTAGAAATTAATATGAAAAATGGGTAATGTATGATAAAGTGAATAAAAATACATGTTTTAGCATTTCAAGTAAAAGTAAAATTGTACATAGCTTGTATTTGCCGTATTTTTTCACACTTTAACTTAGGATAAATGCACTTTGTAGGTTTTTTGAATGATTTCTTAAAGGAAATGAAATTAGTTATTTAGGGTTTTACTTTTAGTAAGTAAAAACAAGCTATTTTAGGAAAAAAGGGATTAGGATTATGGATGAAGGGTAAATGTTGATTAAAAATGGGTTTTATAGAAATCAATATTTTTAACTAATCCGTTATCGAACTCGGGTCCGGGTCCCAAAAGAAGGAGAAATGCTCGAGCCCTTTAACCGAGGTTTATAATACTAAATAATTGTGTAGGGGAGGGGAAATTAAATAGATTTTTCCGATGATGTCTATTACATGTTTTTCTGCATAACCACTTTCTACCTACCCATCATTATTTCTAAAAAATTTTTAATTCATTTTCATGGGTGCATTTAAGCTTGCAACCGTGAATCAATTTTTCTTTCAAAGCATAAATCTATCTAATTCTAATCTTATTCTTGTAACGAGGGTCTATATTAAACTGTTGAGCTCCTTATTTATTCTCTATCTTATCTATCGATTTGTCAAGTTTATACTATTTGACATATCTTTATCTCTTATCTAGAAGTTACGGAAATTCAAAGCATGAAAAGCTACATCAAAACTATTTAACTGATCATGGATTATGGAATTTATTGACAACATGCACATAATCATTATTATTGCAAGAGAAATAAATATTAGTGGCATTTTTACTTGCTCACTTTCAGGTTTTTATTATTTTATTTTTCCTTTTGGGGTATATATTTTCTAAGTCCTTTGATATTTATTTTAGGACTTTTACCCTCTTTTTCATTTTTATTATTTTTCATTTTCAAAATATGGAAAACAACTTTGCAGAAAGAAATGTATGCACATATTTTACAAGACTATCAAATTCAATTCAAGAATTATGAACCCTACTATTACATGACCCTAACAAGACCTAAGAATTCACTCATAGTCGATCATTGTATAACTTTAAGGCACATTATTGAAAAATTTTGGGAATAAATGGAAGAAGTTTTTTGTTTCCTTGTTGATTTCGTAAAATCCTTTCATGGTCTTGTGAGAATCCCTTGGGTAAGAATGGAGGAGCTCGGGGTTCTCAAGAATTTGAGGAGCAAATAGTGCCATAGGTTGTGATGTAGAGGTGAAAGTCAAACTTCAAAGAGGAATTTATGAAAGTTTTAGAAGCGTGCTATCTGGGTCAAGAAAGGTTTCCCATTTGCCTCCTACCCTTTTTGGGTTATATATTGACAAGATTTAAGAGTGACTAAATTCTATATGTGTTGGTATCCATCTAGGCAAGTTCGTTATAAGGCTTATTTTGTACGCATGACCTTTTATTGATCACTAAATTGGCTCTTGGTTTGGTAGAGCACTTATGTTCCCTTGAGCATTTTTGTGAAGGTGGGGATGCAAGTCAATATTAGCAAAACTAAAGTAGTGGCTTTCTCTAACAAAAAAGAAAGAAAAACCGCATGGGTTCTGCCCAGTCACATTCGGAATAAGTTGCGCACTACAACACTTGGAATTGACTTCAACATAAATTTAATTTGGGATGTATTGTAGAAATAAAATAACTTAAGGGGGTTGAAAGAATTTTATGTTTCTTCTCAAACAAGTGTAGAGAGGTAGAGTTAAAAGGGAACCACTTACTCTTTTTGGTCTTGTAGTGATTCTCGTGATTCTCTCGTGCTTGTGTGCACATTGGTGGCCAGCAGTGACAACCGAGATGCATTGGAAACAAATTGAGAAAATTCAAAAAGTGTTTGATCAACAAACAAAGTAAAAATTAAAAGAGCGGCCTTTAAAGAGTCCCGTTAAGTGAAACAGGGCTACTCCTATTGAAGCAAATGCTGCTATGGTGAGAGTCATAAGGTATTTGGAAAAGAATTGAGAAAATGGAAGAGGTTATGGTCGAAGGTTGTGTTGAGGATAAATTGTGAAAAATAATAAAGATTTTGACAAAAGGTAAAAAATGGTTTAGTAGAAGGGGGTATTTTTCTTCAGAATTTGTCCTATAAATAGTAAAGAGATAAAAAAAATTGTTATGGATAAGTTCCACAAACGTACTAGAGAAAAATCTAGGGAGAAATATATGGTATATTGAAGACCCCACACATAACCATTAACAAAAG
Source organism: Pinus albicaulis (assembly GCA_034641835.2). Taxonomy (NCBI): domain Eukaryota; kingdom Viridiplantae; phylum Streptophyta; class Pinopsida; order Pinales; family Pinaceae; genus Pinus; species Pinus albicaulis. The sequence goes on from CM076574.1 coordinate 1,079,480,909, forward strand.
GAATACATAAAATAATATTTCTCGAGATATAAAATTCTTATCGTCTAATTAAGGACTAATTTTCATCAACTCCATTAAACAAAGGGCTGAAAAGGCCAAAACAAATGGGAAGAAGACTCAGATGGTTTTTCTAAAAGCGGAAATAGGAAACATTTCAATTTATAATGCGAGGCCTTCAAAGACAGCAGGAAAATTATCCAGTATCTTGTCAACTAGTTCTTTAGATAATCTATTCAAATAAGAGTTTGGTTTCATAGTTGTTAGTTATTGTAAAAATTCATAGAAAAGGGCTCTAATACAAGAGTGAGATGGAGAAGTGCATTTTCCATAGGCTGGTTTTTAGCTCTGTGGATTATGGTAAAAATACTTTCTTTATTTGTTTTTCAAGTCTTCCTTCATTAGCTAGCTAGTATCTGCCCCGTCTCCATTTCTTTCGCACTTCGTTCCGAGGGATTGTTGGAAATTGAAAGAACATAGTCGTATAATAAATTCTTACACCGAACTTCAAAAAATCTAATGCAAATTGTTAAAATCCATGGATTGGCCTGCAGACTACGCTCTTCAATAACATTTACTCCTAAGACGAATGAACACTATGACAGTGTCTTCTCTTTGTTGATGCAAATAATAATATGTCGTGTTTTTTGTGTAAGCACAAAGAAAATAATTTTTTGATGTCAATAGCAGCAATGAAGTTTTGAAAAAAAGGAATGTCAAAAAAATATTTTGCACATGGTAATATTAGAACTTTTAAAGGGATGTATACCTTAGGAGTATTAAATTTCATTAATTCTGAGTCTGTTGGTACAGTTCTCCAGTTGAGGCATCGTCGATATCACCTCCTAAATGAATTTTGGATTTTCTGTGCCATTTTTTTTGCCGTGCTAATGGTTAGTTGACTAACACGTTTTCGTCGAATGAGTCAAACACACAATTTCAATAAAGATATGAGTCATCAATGCTCACATAATAATGTCGCAGTGGGTGAGCTCAAAATGCATCTCCTAACTCCTTATCATAATGTACCAAAAACATACATCCAGCTATCAAACTAATTGGGCAGTTCATATCTCCATCGAAATCACTGAATATTAGAGTGCCATATAGATGTCTTTTCGCTATATGGCTTTCCATATTTATTCAAATAAGTGCCGTATAGATAGTATTTCGTTATGGTCTTCCACATTTATTTTTGAGTTGTTTTACTTGTAGATAGGTGATGAAAATATTAAAGTTATCACAATAATCATACTTTCCTCTACTCTTTAACAATTTTCTAAGTTATATTTATATGAGTTAATTAGGTTTATCTTTATTTATTGGAGGAATAATGAGGATTTTCCAGTTCAAACTTAATTTCTATATATATATAATTTTAAAGTTTATCTAATTTTATAACTTACATTTAAAATTTAAATATTTACATAGTATTTAATATTTTTCAAAAAAATATATTATGTTTTATATTTTTTCAAAATCGTACAAAAAATATATAAATAATTAATATTTTCAAAATAAATTTTTTTCGTATGGAAAAAAATTACATAAAATAGCAACGCACTCATTTAAATTCAAAATAAGTTTGAATGACCACACAAAATACGCTTATACCTCCATGATTACAAATTGGATAGATAAATAATATAATATTATTTTACTAGAATGAGCACACTAAATCCAATTATACCCTCGGTCATTACAAATGGATAAATAAATTATATATATATATATATATATATATATATATATTTCTAAATAAGATTGATCTATTAAAAAGAGTGTGTAAAATTACAACGTGAACGTAGCCAAAAACCATCGCCCTAGGGAAGGCAAAAATTATCATGAGAAAACATATAAAGATTTCCCTTTGATAGTGGAAACCAACTGAGAAGTAGCCTAAAACCCACGCACGGTCGCATTATAATCATCCCGAGATTGCAGGTGTATGGATTCAAAAATAAACAAAAACGGAAAGCCAAAATTCCACATAATCGGTGAACAAGCCCACGGCGGGCTGCAGCAAGATAAAGGCACCATGGTAAAAAAACTATTCATCCGGAGGAACTGCGACATGCCACCAACCCGCGTATCCGGCAAGAGAATCTTTCATTCAAAGGGGCCTTGATCACCGGTGCCATCACCACCCCAGGAACGCCGTACGTCGGAACATCGGGATGTTGCACCACGTCACCAATCCCCATCCGAGGATTCGAAAACTCTGAAGAGTCCCGCACGAGGCTAGTTGGAGGCACGGACCCCCACCGGGCCTCCTCCTGAAGAAAACTATGAACAGAACAGAATCAGTGATTCAGAGCATTGTCGAAGGTGAAGCGCGCAGCGTCAATGGTGGGTGGAGGCATAGAGGCTGAGGGCGGGGAACGGGGAATCAATGAAGTGCCCTCTCCCCACCGTGGAGTTCGTGGGTAGTGGGAAGCCACCAGTGGGGTCCCATGGAGCATGAAGCTCGTCAGATGAATGGCTGACCGCCATGCTTGGAGGGCGACTCCCTAGTGCTGCTCGCGGCCCACATCCTCGTGGCGCAACCGATGCATGGGGGAAGCAAGCAGAGGCTAGGTGGTAGCCGTAGCAGAGTAATACCAACGTGAGAAGAGGTCAAAGATCCGAGCGAAGTGTCAAGATTCAACGGTGTCGACGACAACAAACTTGAAAGGTGGCCCAAGAGAGCTTCGCATAAAGAAGGGACAACCAAAACGGTAGAACCGGCACTATACAAAATGAGAACTGAATTGAGGCTCCGCATCAAGAAGAAATGGGGAGCAAAGGGACCGAATCTCATCAGAAAACCCATCGCCACCCTTCCCATTATCCCTCCCCACTCGCACATCGATAAGCCCCCCATCATAATTACTTCATTGAAGAGGAACGTGACCCAAAGATGCTGAGCATACAAGCATAGCAGAATCCAGAGTGAAATACATGTTATGAAACCAAACCTCTTAAGCAACCGTGCTTTGAACTCGCGAGGCGTAATGCAAAGATCTATCGAACAAAGGCAAGACATATTTCTGGCCCCAGTAGGCAAGTCGATCCACTCACCGCACCCTCGTCCCATCACTTTAAATCCAAGTCTTCACACCTGCATCCAGGAATAAAATAAAATTATATTAATAAAGAAATCATATAATATTATTTTACTAATTTTAAAGCTAGGGTATATTACATTTGAAAATTTAATTTATTATGTTGGTGGTGTTTTTATTATGAGGTAATGTTGTAGATTCATCAGCCTCGCACCGCACAAATCTCTTCACGTGGTGTTTTCAATGTCAAAGTCATCCCTCCATTTAACGATGTCGTGTTCCTCCGTTTAACGTCATGGTATTTAGACAATGTCATTAACCTTTCCGCTTTTTGTCCTTATTACTTCTATATGTATTCACAAATCATACGTGTGCTTGTGGAATGTCATGGTCACTAGTTTTACACAAAATGTATATTCTAAGGGAATTTACTAGTCGTCTCGCAATTGGTCACCATAATACACGCTATTGTTTGTCTCCTCTTCACACAAGGTGGAGAGCGTATGAAAACGCTGAAGAATCCTCACAATTTGAATTGTTCTCAGGCCATCTCTTTGCCTCTTCTTAGCGAACATATCTTCTCAATGTTGGAATTTCCTCAATTCCTTAACAATCAAAGAGGAACAAAATTTCCACCGTCAACATAGAGAGAACAAAAAAACAATATGCATTTTGAGATGGAGCAAAATGTGATTTATTTTACACTCTGACCGTTACGCAGGAATTTCCGATAACTAATGTCGTTTTGGATTACAACAAAAATTTTTCCTTTCCTCATCTTTTTCATTCGCCGTTACACACATAGCTTTCTTCACTATTTTTTTCTTGCCTTCTTTACAAACACAATATTTTTCACACATCGTCTTTCCATATAGTAGTCCTCATATCATATATGTTGTAAACATATATGTTTACAACATATATGAAATAAACCTAAGTTTCATATTAAATAAAACTAACGCGACACATATAAACAAATAAAAAATATTAAAACCAAAGTTTTAAAAACCGTGAAACCATATCATGAACTCTAATACATTATGTGACAAGCCACGCACGGTTAACCCATCGTCCGAATGTGCAATCAAGATTTTTGATGATGTGCCATTGGCCGGAGGGTGTTGAGTTGGTGGTGGTGGGGTCCTCCTTATCGTACGCTTGGAGCAACATGATGTATGCATGAGATTGTGCGATATAATTTCGATTAGTCGACGAGTGTTTACATGGAATGGTGGGGACCAGAGTTTATCCTCAGGAGCTTGGAGATGGTGATGTAGGGCTTCAAAATTTCAGTGTGATAGTGCATGATTGGTTGAGGGGATCTCGAAGTGGAGTCAGGGGTGGGGTCCATAGAACTTGTGTTGACTCTTCAAATTTAAATCAATTGGTGCATACTGAATGCATGTAGGTGAGAGGTAAAGCGTTTAGGTAAATGGGTTTTGTACCAAGATTTATGACCAGAGGGGCGGTAAATGTAGGAAATGGATTATTTTTAGGTAAATTAAACATAAAATTGAATGCAATTATGGAGTGCAAAAAATAAAACGTAGGAGATTTGTTGCTATTGTCCTTTATCCTTCAGATAAAAATTGAAGTTATTGTCCTCCTTTTGCCTAGGTTCGGCACTGGGGTTATCTCCAACACTCCCTTAAACAATAACCGTTGTTTTCTTACATACCTGCATATTTTCCAAGATAATTAAAAACTTCTTCTGCCCCCCAATGGTTTTATAAATATCAAGAAAATTATCTTCTATTCTCATAAAGGCTTCAAAACAATTTCTCCATTGTTCAAAAGAATTATCTGATGTAGTGATACTTTGCATCAATGTGGTGGATATTTTTGTGAAATATCAATTTTGACAAAGCCATTACGTAGCTATTATCACAATAAACTGCTGGTTTTTTTAAACTATTTATGACACAAAATTCTCAACATTCCTCCTCATCCATACTTACTAATATGTCAGCTTTCTGTAGCTGCCACATACTTTTACTCTTGCTGATAAAGCCACAATTGGTTGTTTCTTAATCTCAAGTGAGATGGCTCCTGATCCCATATGAAAAAACATATCCAAAGAGGTGATTTTTTATGTCATATACCTAATCATTAAAATATAGTCTCAATCAATTCAAAGTTCTCTAAGAGGTGTATAGACATCATAACTTGTCTTTCATATACCTTAAAAAATTATTTTTTCTACTCTGGCCACGTGCCTCCTTTGCCATTCCATAAATCTAGAAAATTAAACTTACATCATGCATGATATCCGGCCTTGTTTTAGTCACAAATGAGGCCGCAACTACGCTTTCCACAAACTTTGATCAAATCCTTGATGTTGTCTTTTTTGCTTAGTTTCAATCCCATCACCGTAGGAGTAATTGCTGCTTTGAAATCCTACATGTCAAATCTTTCCAAAAATTTATTTGCATATTTTGCTTGATAAATAAAATTTTTATTTCCATTTTTTCTTTACTTCTATTCCTAAGAAGTATCTCAAAGAATCCCATATCACGTCTTAACCATCCTTCATGACTTGTCTTACAATTTTCAATAAGGTAAGCATCATTACTCAGAATCTCACATCATCAACATATAAAACAACAGTAAGCATCTTACCATATTTTCTTTGATGTATAATGTGGGTTCTCCTTCACATTTTTGAACCCATTTTCCAAAGATATAGGAATTCATCCTAACAGAATACGTTCTTGGTGCTATTTTAGCCCATACAGAGAATTCTTCAATTTGTATACCTTGTGCTCTTCGCCGGGTATATCCCAAAAAGTTTTTCAACATAAACCTATTCCATCAATAACCCATTTAGGAATGCCGATTTCACATCCATTTGTCAAACTTTCCACTTGTGTTGTGTCAGTTTATGGACAAGTGCATTATTTCCATTCTTCCAACTTAGGTGTGTACCCTCCCCTCATAATCTCTTCCTTGTTTCCAATGCTCGACAACAAGTTTGGCCTTGTGCCTTTCAATCTTACCTTTTTAGCATTGCTTTTGGTTTTATAAACCCATTTCACTCCAATTACTTCCTTGCCTTTTGGGAGATCAAGTAATTCGATGTCTTGTTTTTTTCTACTACATTTATTTCTTCATCCATTTATTATCTTTTACCGCTTTTTCAAAATGAATGTTAGATCTTCATTGCTGACAATACAATGAAAATAAAGAGTTCATGCCTTCGTTTAAGGCCCTTATTCAGACTTCTCAATCTCGATTCCTCTTTCACTCGTTGAACTCGTGCTTGTAGAAGAACTCAAATCATTCAGATGTGCTTGTAGAAGCATTGTCATAACCTCTCAAGGGTAAGCCTGATACCTTCTTGTGGTGCCCCTTGTTTTTCTCTTCAGGTTGGTGGAGGTGGTGCTACTAATGAGGATTTCTGTCAGCCCATTTCTTCCTCATCTTCATCATGAGACAAAAATGTGTTTTTTACATTTATTGGTTTCTCAATGCTTCCATCCCAAGCTTCTTCTTCAATAAATTGTACATCTCTTTCTTATCATAAATTTCTTGGTATATGGGTTATACACCAGATGCCTTGGATCTTATCATCTCATTCAAATAAATATGCAATTTCTCCAGTAACTTACCGTCCAACTTCTTCTAGTTGATATAGAATGCGGTAGCATAAGCCACACAACCAAATACTCTCATGTGGGTGAGAAACTATTTTATGCTACTCCATATTCTTTCTAACCTATTCATAACATTGTTTTTTGGGTATCTATTGAAGACATATGCTGCAAAATGTACAATTTCAACCCAATATTCATTTGGAAATTTTTTTCCTTCAACATGCTTCTTGTGTTCTTTACATCTGAAGTGATGGTTCTATTTTTTCTTTCGCAACTCCATTTGTTGTGGTGTATACCTTGCTGTAAATTATTTGCGTATCCCAGGCTCTTCTGTAGTGCAGAAATTATTTATATATTCTCCTTCTCTATCAGTCCTTAAGAATTTTAATATTCTTCCTACTTTTGATTCTCATCAAGAGATTTAAAGTGGCGTAACTTCTCAAACACTTCACTCTTCAACTTCTGAAGAAATATACTCTGTGTATTTCTTGTGTAGTATTCATCAATACACAAGTTAGCATATAGTGGATGCTTGCTTAAATGATGGTGTTTTCATTGGTCCGTACAAATCTCGAATGGACTGCTTGGTAAGAGTGCTCCTGTTCTTATGCTCTTCCCCGATGGAAAGCCTTCTCTATGCTTTTTTTCCCAAGATGCAACCTTCACATCGACCGGCTCGGATTTCCAATCAATGGTAATCCTCACTATTCCTTTTTCTATGAAACAAATTCAGTACTCCAAAGTTTAGATATCCAAACATCAGTGCCATAACCAGCTTTCATCCTTTCTCTTTGGTAAGTCACTAGGTCACTATTGCTAGTCAGTTTCTTTTCTTCAAGTCTACTCTCATCTTGATGGGAAAAATTTTGTTTCTTGTCATCTTCACTTATGCAATCCTGCTTGTAAAGTGTCCATGATGATACATACATCATCCTCAAAGAATACATTGTAGCCTTTCAAATGAGTTGTACAATGCTCAAAAGGTTACACTCTGCACAGTACATAATATACATTTGATATGGTTTTTCTTCTCCTTTCTTTTTTGTCAAAACACTTACTCCGCCTTTTCATGAAAGAGACTTTTATTGTCCGTCCCAATGTTACCCGGGACTTTATATTTTCTATCTAAATATGGAAAACATAGAGAAGTGTTTTGGTCATATGGTTTCTACATCTTTGAAACTAAACTTATATCTTCTATTTTTCTCTTCTACCAGTATTACATGCTAAAAATAAATTTTCTTGGCCTGTAGCTTCTTTTGTAAAAATTATCACCAGCCTACTACCCATGTCACTCTGCTTTTCCTACATTAACCGGTATAGTGCCCATACCTTTTTTACAAGAATGACATTGGACTTGGGATTCATCATACCTTTGTCCATGTGCTTGATTTTTTCCAATCTTCATATTTTTTGCTTTGCATTTGATTATGAATTTCTGATTGATTTGCCTTCCACTTGTATTTGCAAGGCTAGTTTCTTCCTTTGTTTTGGCCTCTACCTCTATCTTTTCTCTATAGTTTGATCTCGCCTTTGACCTCTTCCTCTTTCAAAGGACATTTTGGTCATGAAGGGCACGATCCATGTGTGATGATTTTGTTGTTCTTCGCGAGATTTGTTCATGTGTTATCAATATGCATGAAGCTCATTAACATAAAACATTGAGAGGTCTTTTGTCTCTTCAATGACTGCTATTATCACATCAAATATCAGGTAAAGTCTTCACAATTTCTCCACTATTTTCTTTTCTTTTCTATTGTCTATCCATGAGATCTCATTTAAACGAACCCAAATAAAAATGTGAAGAATGCGTCATTGTATCGTAATTTCTTCATGAAACATCAAAATCTCTTCTCATTAATTGAAGCTTTTCTGCCTTTACTTTCCTCATTCCTTGACAGGTCGGCTCCTGGAGGGTATCCCATGAATCCTTGGACTTATTTATTGTCGCAACTCTTGGAAATGTGCTTTCATGTACCCACCTGACAGAGATAGGAAGAGGGATTTTGAGTCCTTTTCTATTACCCTTCGTAAAAATATTTCTTACCCGTGTTAAGGTATTGTACTGTTCAATGTCTGATGGTTATTTTAAACCATTCTCAACTAGCTCCATAAATCTCTGAGCAGGGTAAATAGGGCTCTATTTTTATTACCCAATAGTCATAGTTATTCCCATTGAAATGTGGGAGTTGAGTATTTCTCTCGACTCGTGCTTGTGTTGGATCGTGACATTATGGCCTTGCGTAACTATGCTAAAACTGATCGTGTTTTTATTTCACTACCGGATGTGATAACCTCTATCTCTAAAAGAATTCCCTTTTACAACTCGGACTTTTATTCTTAAAAATAAAAACAAATAACTCTATTTTAAGTAAATACCTAAGTTGTTGAACCTTCACTCTACTCGAGAAATAATTTCAACAATCTTCTTCTTTCCTGCCTCTTCAACAACCTAAGTTTCAGAGCTTGGACTAGCTCTAATACCATGTTGGAATTTCCGATAATCTTAATAGTCAAAGAGGAATAAAATGTCTTCGTCAACATAGAGAGAGACAATATGCATAGAGATGCCAAAATACCTCTATTTAATTTTAGAAAAAAACCTCGATCATACAAAGAGAATTTAACTCGTTGTTCTAGATTAGAAACAAAATTCTCCTCTCCTCAATTTTTTCACCATCACATACACAACTTTATTCACTATATTTTTTCTCCTCTCAAGATAAATACGTATTTTAGATTACACAATGTATTTTTCATACAATAGTCATTCGTCTATATATATAAGTTGGAAACATATATGTTTACAACATATAAAATAAACCTAAGTTTCAAAATAATATAAAACTAAAGTGACGCATAAACCAAATAGAAATATTAAACCAAATTTTTAAAAACCTATGAAACCATATCGCTACTTGGCAGACATTATGCGATAGGTTATCACATCGATTAACCTATCGTCCCACCGTGCACCGAATATTTGGCGATAGAGCGCTATTGGCTAGAGGGGAAACATCCGCGTAGCTGTAAGGTCATCCCTTATCGTGGTAGTTTTGGAGGGGCGATGATGTATGCACTATATTTCATGCTATATGATTTTGAATGGTCGATGGGTCTTACATGGCATGGTGGGGACCGGAGTTTATCGCACGTGCCTGGGAGATGGTGACGTAGGCTTCTTAATTATGCGATAGTGTGTGATCGGGTTAAGGATGTGGAGCTGTGGGTCTGGCGTAATCCTGGAGTGACTATTCAAATTTAAATGATGTGATGGGTCGTGGGGTCCATTAACTTGAGTGGACTATTCAAATTTAAATGAATTGGCGTGTATTTTGAATGTGCAAGCAGGTGAGACAGAGGTGCATTAAAGTGCAAGGTAATGTGGTTTGAACGACAATTTGATGAATCGAGAGAGAGGGCTAGGTCCATGGAGAAATTGATTTCTTGTAGGTACCTAAAATACTAAAAATTGAAATTTCCACCGTGGAGTGCAAAAATAAAATTGGAGATTTGGTTATTGCTTCTCTTTATCCTTCAAATCAGAATTGAAGTTATTTTCCTCTTCTAATTGTATCTTTAGTTGGGTTATCTACAACACTTAAGATAATCATTTATGAATTATACATATTTACGTATAAAATTTGAACCCAAAATTCAGAAATGTTAATTTCTTGTAAAAGAAGGCCGACACAAGAAACTGACGCATGGAAAGCTTGTTGGCCCTTCATACGCCTCTACGAAATAATTATGTGCGAGGTCCAGGCTCGTGAGACCTCCAGTTCGAAGACGAGGCCGAACAGAGATTTTGTTAAAGGTGTAGCGATGAAAAACGTCCTGGAGGTTAAGGAAATTTCTTCATCGCACGTCATTTCCATATTGCTCCATGTATACACATATGTATTTCCTTCACGAAGTTGTGGAACTTTATCTTCATAATCTACTCAACATTACATGGTTATCACCTGGAACTTCTTCAATGAAAATGCAAGTAGAATGTGTGGGGCCTGATTTAGTTATAATGGTGGAGCATTCTTCCTGTGTGTGCCAGTTTACTATCTATGCAGCTAGGTAAGTGATTCTATAGCCATAATTGTAAGCGGATTTGACGTGATGTTATGTTAAGTAATATCCAGGATATGTATGCAAAAAGCGGAATGTATATAGTGCATTGCAATTGTTTGCTACAATGTCTCAGAGAAATGTGGTATCATGGAATACTGTGATTGCTGGATATGCCCTGACTATCATGCAACAGCCTTTGTCACTCTTGGAATGAAATGCAACTACAAAAATTAAAGCCTGATTCAATCACCGGTGTGGGTCATACTTACTGTATGTGCCTTTTTATCAGCTCTCCAACAAGAGTACAGGCTACATGGTTACATAATAGATGTAATCTTGATTCATGCATTATGGTATGCAATTTCTTTATTTACATTTTATGTGAAGTGTGGTACCTTAGGTTTGCACGCGAGTTATTTGACTACAGACAGAGAACTGTAGTTTCCCGGAACATATGATTGGGGAAAGTGTAATGCATGGAAATGGGGAGGATTATTTTTCTACTTTTTGCAGACCAGGAAGGCATGAAGCCTAATCGTATAACATTTATTTCTATTTTTTTTGCATGCAGCCATGTGGGTTTAGTGAATGATGGTTGAAGATTTTACTCATATAGTTTGTGATTGTTTTTTAATCACACCGAGTATGGGAACATTATGCATGCATAGTTCACTTAGGCTCTCTGAGCTACTCCAGAAAGCTTATGTAAATTTATTCAGAATATGCCTTTTAAGCCTAATTTTGTTATGTCGGGTAGCTTGAGATAGTCAGATTCATGGCAATATTTTGCTTGGAGAATATGCAATGAATTGTATTTTGGAGTTGGTAATTAGAAAATGCTTTATATTATGTAATGTTGTCAAACATTTAGACAGGGATGTTGGTCCAATTATTTAGAGACAATTGACTAAAAAATTTAACAATGAATGTTAAAACAAGCATCTGAAATTGATAAATTATCCTTGAACGTTACACTCAAGCTAGCAAGTGGTATTGGAGATGAAAACTCGCTTAAAGGACATAAATAAAAATCTCATTGCAACAGCCTAATTATAAAGTAGTAGAGGCATCCAAAACATCATTGGCGACTAAAATGATTGTGTTTATCGGGTGGAATGATTCCAGAGAACCAAACAACAGTATGGTTGTAATCTCAATCTGCAAGAAACTATATTTCTTTCATGGAATTGTAGTGAAAAAATGTGGAAGGAAATACAAAGTACAAAGTTTTACATCTAATATCATTATTGGTGATTAATTTATTTATTTTGAAGTTTACGAAATGGTGATGTATGCTGAAAATGTTGAATTTTTCTGTATTAATATTCGTTTGTTGTTTAGTTTATTTTTACATTGTTTGTGAGTTTTTATATTTCTGGCTTTAGTATTATTTCTGAGTCACTCTTTAATGCTTTGAAATTATTTCATTTGTGGTTTTAAATGTGTTAATTTACATATTATTTCATTTTAAATTAATAGTATTGGAAATGATTATGTTTCTTAGATGGAATGCAAAGACACAAATGAAATATAAGCAACTGAGATTTGTGCGAAATTATTTCTTCTTTAAATTTCAGCTCCAAATGCATAAGGAAAAGGATTTATTTTGCAGGAAGTTTTATATCTAATGTGAGTATTTGTTCCTCTTTATTGAAGTTTACCAAATTGCTATGTGTTGTTTGTTTTTGTTTACATTGTTTATTTTTTTGAACTTTTACATTGATGGTTTTAGCATTATTTATCTATTACCCTTTTTATGCTTCGAATTTTTTTCATTTATTGTTTTTAATGGCGTTTATATGAAAATTTTACTGCGAATTGAAATCTAGATAAATAATTTTGATAGAGAATTTAAATAAAAATATTTAAACAATAAAGAAAATAATATAAATTTTAATATTAAATAATAAAAAGTATAATAAATTTTTTATCTAAATTGTATAGTAAAAATTAATATGTAAATAGTTTAAGTATTTTTATAGTTAATTTAAAAAGGTAAATAATTTAATAATAAAATCAAAATATTTATATTTCAAATAGAACTTGCACTTTATACCAATTTTTTTTGGACAAAATCACATATTGCTTTTAATGTTGACATATTGTTTCAAAACCATCTTGCACAATATGAATCATGGAAGCTCTTTTTGATGACATTTTGCATTTTTTAATTTTAATAAAATTTTAATGTTTAGAAATTTTATAGAAATATAAATGTTACATTTTTTAAACTTATTCTATTAAATAGATTTTAGTTGTCGTGATTAAATAATTTTGTCATTATTCAAATAGTTAAATAACTAAGGTGTATAACTTTGATCATTTAGCTACATATTTGCTTAATTTTCCATTAGTCGTTTTAGTTTGGGCATTACTAAATGATGCAATGGGAAATTTCCATCAAGTAAGCAACAATCGAGTAGAAAGTTTCTCTTCATTATAGAGTTTTCAATTCTTTTATCAAATAATATTTATCTAATATTATTCTACTAAAAATAAGGATTTAATATTTATTGATTTAGTTTCTCAAGATGTTCTTACCAAATCTTTCTTTCCTTAGGCTTATTTTTTCACCTTTTAGGGGGCAATTGCTACTATATACATGTTTCCGTGGGAATTAAGAATAATAATAGTCGTTTCTCCTAATTAATAGAATAAATCAAATAAACTATATTACTTTTTCATATATTTATTTTATCTTCTTATACCATTACATAAATTTTATTTGTTAATTTTGCATTTTTAATAAGGAGGGTTTAATGGAGAAGCAATCATTCTACCGTTCTTTCTCTTGGTCTTGGTACACGTCATTTAACATTATTTTTGTTATATTGCATGGGCTATCCTCACCTCATCAATCATCATAAAAAATGGACAAAAGGTTAAATGTCATTTGAATATCTTAGGCCACGTAGGAGGTACTTCAGAGACTCAAATATGATAATTCTCACATATTAGCATATCTTGTGTCATGAAAGTAGAGGTATATTGAGGACTCAACATGATAATTTATCATATTATGTAAAAATGAAAATACATTGATGATATAGATTACATAGATTCACCATTCTCTAGACATGATATCTCTTCTTTTAAAAAAAATTGATAATCATAGCACAGAACATTGAAGATTCTATCTGTTTCTTCAATTTAGGTTATAGACATTTTTTTTCCTTTTTTGTAGCATCGATAGTCTTCTTTACCTTTTATGTGCTAATGGTACCAGACCTATCACAACCAACCTAATTTTAAAATTTTCTTCGTTATAAACAGATTTTCTGTCAGAGAAAGTTTTAATAGTTTTAAAACTTTTAAGTTCATGTTACTTATTTGTTTTCCTTTTAAATAGATAATTAAAGAAAAAAATTAATTTATGTAACTCTCATTTGACTTAATGCAAAATATAAATACTTCTAAAACCAAATAATATGAAATTATTTTTGAGTGTAATACTTATAAATAACAATGATTTGAAGTAATCCCCCAATTCAAGTTATTGATTTTTCCACCTGTATTGTTTTCGAGAAAAAATATTTTGATAATAAATATTTAAAAAATCAACAAGTCGATTTTTGGGTTAGGGGCTAAAGAATGAAATGCGATTATTTGTATTTTAGATTAATGTGTTATTTTATTCTAATTAAATTGAATTTTGCGTCTCGTAAGACTTTTCGAATGAGCAAAAATATTTTTGGTAATTATTCTCCGCATTATTTAGATTAACGGAGGTGCTGTAGAATTGTGTTTAATTAATAGACCTTGTATGTCATTTTATTGATAATTTAGGAATGTCACGTCATAATATTGTCGATAAATGTAAATGACATGTAAATTAATTAAAGATTATCAAACTAATGATAGTAGTAACACTATCAAATTTTAATAAATCAATCGAGGAAATATAAATACTAGTTTTCAAATTCCTGATAAATTCATAATGTTTTAAACAAAAGGAATGTAAGTAAGTTGATTCTCCTACTGTTATATATAAAATTTATTAATAGTAATATTATGAATGTATTATCTATTATTGTTAATGTAAATATTTATTTATATTTATAATTATTATTATATTAGGGAATATATGCTTTTTATTCTTTTTAATTAATGTGTATTAATTTGTATAAACTATTTTCATTTGGATCTATCAATTTCTGGGATATTCAAATCTCTCAAGACATAATAATGAAAAATTTAGGAAATTTTTCCACCTCGAGATTTGATTCCTCTAGGAATTAAATATCCCCAAGATAAGATAGATCTATGCTACTAAAATTTAGGAAATTTTTACACCTTTGAGAGATTTATCTGGTTTGGGAACTGGCCAATCCCAAGATAAGATATATCTATGCTACTTTTAATAATATTATTTATTATATCAATCTCGTATATGTAAATAAATAAATAAAAATATTTATATAACCCTCTTTCTATATACCAATCAATATTTTTAGTAGTGAGGAAAGAGGATTATAAGTTTATCTCAAAGTAGCTATACCCCTTTTATTTTTAAATTTTAATTATAAATTCATCGACATGTTCCAAAGGAAACGTAACGTGGCAGCTTAGGAAAGAATAGTATACAAGAACGAAGTAAGACTTTATAATTTTCTTCTTTATTGGAATTTATTTTTACTGTATTAGGTGGTATTATATGTCCACCAAAATCAAGAGGTCCAACAAAAGATATGATTTCATTTCTCTTCAATATTTGTTTTTTCCGCAGTAAGAACATTTCAAAGGTTTTTTTGCTGTAGGAAGGTGATCAGTTGCTGCACTTTCCATTACCATCTCTCTCGAAAAATCTAGACATAATATACAGGATTTCTTTCAAGAACCCAATAACAACTATGTCTGCTTATGATTTGGAATCCCAGGATTCTGTTTGAAATTTCGCTACTGATATGAGACTCCATGTTGGGGTGGCCCCGATGCAAATGTTATGTCGATTAAAGTCCATGCATTTCAATTCCATCACTAGTTGAAATAATATATTGAGATTTTGGTTTTCTTCAAGTTGCAATTTTGTGCTACGAGAATCAATCAAGATAATCCATGGTAGGTATTTCATATTATTGGATACGCATGGAAATTTCATCTTGTTCACCTATTGGGGCAACAATGGAAAATTTTCAATGGGTTATAGTTACCTTAGTTTTTAATATTTTTGTTAGATACAAACACCCCAATTTGAATGGATGTGTGATGTGAATCGCCTATTTTGAATCTTTATCGGAGGCATATAAATTTTAATGTTAGGCTTCAGTATGAGATTTTTAAGTTGGGATTTTGATTGAACTCTCAAGAATTTACCAACATGGCATTGAATGTTGCCCTAATTGGATCTTAAAGTTATGGATGGGCGCAATAAAGAATTGCTAATCTAGAGTGTGTGTGTCCTCTATTTTCCATTTCTACAACAACAGAGCATACTTGGGAGGAACTACGTTCTCGCATGGTCATTCACTAGAAGAATATGTGAAAGTTTTATTTCTGCATAGATGGTTTCTAAGTTTCTACAGATTACTTCTACAAAGATTATGTTTAGCTTACGCTTTTTGCTATTGACTACAATTTGGGTTCTGAAAATAAAAAAATTTGATGTCTAAGTACTCCGATAGAGAGCTCCATAGTGTTTCTTCTCTGTTTTTGCCTCCTTGATGTGCATTATGGAGATAGAGAAATTTATTCAAAAATGCTACAAGGAATCCAAAATGTAGCCGATAGTAATGGTCGCCTTTAAATCTCATTTCCAATATTGGATATGCTAGAAGTTTTGAGATAGTTGAGAAAGGAGAGAGCAGGAGCTAACATCTTCTTCACATAAGGATTTTCACCAATAATATATTTGGATAGGAAATGAAAGATGGAAACTTAGGATATAGATTTGGAACAACAATATATGATTAGTTGGATGCTTGTGAATATAAGTGGAAAAACGAGTAGGCAACCTTTCATGTTGGGATACTTTAGGATCATTGGCCTAATCGAAAATGCTCGCTTTTTTGAAATCCTTGCCCATACTTGCCCATAAAAATTATTCCTTTTGTCAAATGGTTTAGGGTACCTTGTGATAAAGGAAAATTTTGATATGGTGGTGTTGGAGATGTTCTCATACAACTCTAAAGCTGGATTGATCTTGGCATTATTGGAAGACATGTAGGAGCACATGTGAATTGAAGGAACAATATTCTCATCCTTAAAAGAGCTATGAGCCACCACAAAATGATTAATTATAACAATTTTTTACCATATCATCATAAAATTTTGAAAGCAAGAGTGAGTTGTATGTTGAGAAGATAAATAATAAATATCGATTACTACGCTTTTTGTTTTAGTTGGAATTATTTCATTTACATTAGTTGTTTCATTCTTCCTTAACAAACAAATGTTTGATGATAGTGTTCTCCTATGAACTATTTAAAATACGGTGAGAGAATTGCATATTCTCGGTGGCATAATAATTCATTGATATATTGTGATTTTTAAAGTTTTTGCACTCTAAAAAATATTCTTACACCTTTAAAATATTTAATCCATTTTAGGGCATTTGCTAAATCTACGATTAAAATAAATTTATAATAATGACCAATACAATATCGTAAATATCCAAATAAATATTTTTACCTTGGTGCCATAAATAGAGGCTTAAAGTTTGGACCATTTTGTAATCATATCTTCATATTTATTTATATAGGTATTGTTTGAACTTAGATGTAAATTCTAATTCAATAGGATATATGATTGTTAATTTTATTTTTTAAAATAATGTTGTAATTCATGAAATAGTTGGTTGCGAGGGAAAAGAGCTAATACAAGAAAATAGAAAATTAAGGAAGAAAAATATGATTTATAAGGTTTCATTATAATATAAAAATATCAATGAAACATAATGCATGGAAGAATGTTTCTAGACAAATTTGACATCTCAAAATGCTAATAATAATTGTTTTACAATTTTATTATTAATACATTACTAAGAAAGAACTATAAGTGTGAGGGAAAATGATTTTCATTATAACCATTAAAAATAAGTGTGGGATGATTTTTAATTATAATCAAACAAACATATATATATATAAATAATTAGATAGTCTTTACCTATACTAAATTAGATAATGATACTTTTCACCATAATAATATATAGAAATTCAAATAATTATATTGATGATAAGTGGTTAAAATTATTAATAATGTAGTCTAAGGGGTAGCTGAGTTGGATATAGAAGTCATGTGGAAATCCTAAAAAAAGAGAATCAAGGTTCAATCCGCCGATCATGACTTTCTTTACAAAGAGGATGACTGCTGCAAAGAAGAATCGAAAGGAATCGCAGACAGCGTAACTATTGGAACTATTGGTATAAGGGTTGCTAGATGATTGTTAGATCTACCAAACTATTGGGATAAGGGGTTGTGTCTACCTTATTGGAACTATTAGGATAAAAGCTACTAGATGATTGCTGTATCTATAAAAATATTAGGGATAAGGGCTAGGTCTCCCAAAAGTCGAGACCTACAACAAGTCCCTCCTCCATACTCCATACAAATATATTGCTTAAATTATTATTATATAAAGTGATTTTTTATTTCATTTAAAATTATAAATATTGTGATTAATGTATGATGAATCTTTTTTAATTTTTAATATTATCTTTAATTTATCATAAGAATATCTATATCCATATATAAATAATCTATATTTCATTTTAAAAGAACTATTTTTAAAAACTGAACTCTAAAGTATTATTCTTAAAATTAAACTCTAAATTAATTAAAAATAAATAAATAAATGTAAAAAATCCATTCGCAATATAAATTATTTGGGAGTGCATGTCTCCCATACAAATCTATCACGGGCATGTTATTATTATATAAATTGAATTTTTTATTTTATTTTAAATTATGAATATTATGATTAATGTCTAATTAAACTTTTTATTTTACGTATTACCTTTAATTGTTAGAAGAATATCTATATGCATATCAATAATGTATATATAAAAGAATATTGAGAAAAAAATCTATATCGATATAAATAATGTATATTTAATTTTTAAAAGAGTTATTATTGAAAATAAAGTCGAAGTAATTAAAATTAAATCAAAGTTAAAATAATACTTACTCAATTTAAATATGATTTTTTGTTTCACCATTTTTACATTTTAAGTCATTTCATTATATTTAAGAAATATTATATGTTAAGTATATTTAGGATGGCTCTGTATGTTATTATTGTATAAATTGAACTTTCTTTATCTTAAATTTTAATCATTGTGATTAATATATAATTATTTTTTTAATTTTAAATATTACCTTTTAATTTGAAAGAATATCTATATCCATATAAATATTAATGTATGTTTAATTTTAAAAAAATAGTATTCTTAAAACTAAACTCTAAATTATAAATAATACTACTCAATTGAAATGATACGATTATGATTTTTCAATTCACCATTTTGTACTTAAAATCAATCTATTATGTTTAAGATACATTAAATATGTTAAGATATTCAATATTTAATTTTCAATAAATCCAAAGGGAAAAAAGGTGGTATTACTCCGATGGGTTTATCATCAATCTCCAATTTACACTTTTATTAATGATAAAACACTTTATAGCAGAAGGTCTTGAGAGGGAATAAAAAAAACCGTAACTCCAACTAAACATAGATTAGTTATTGAGAAAAGCAAGTAGTCTCTTTATTTTTGCTGCACTTCTACCCCCTGGGCCACAAAATGTCAATGGTGGTCTAATTTTCAATGATGATAGGTCTTTGTCACCTTCTCCACCGATCTCTGAAATGAATGTTAGTGTTCTCTCTTATCATCTGCCAGTTCCTGAAGACGTTGAGTTGCAACCAAGGTTGATGACCAAACATGTTTCCTCTTTCTATGGTCAATGGTATCATTCAAATTCCAAGAAACTTTTAGCTATGAAATTCACTTCAATATTGCCACGTGTAAACATTGCACTAATGGTAGATCCTACATTAACACTACATGCATCAGAAATTGATACAACCGCTAATCCTACAATACAAGGGATCCTGATGAATACCGTGTTTAATTTAAATGATACAACTGATAACCAATACAATTGTATGCACCGTGAAACCGATACAAGAAATGCATTTGAATAATGAGACTGCATGGGGTTCTCTATGCATTAATACTTTTAAAATGGATAGTGCACTATAAAAATCATTCCATTAATGAACATCGATGATGTCAGAACTATAGATACTTTTTGCTGAAAGGTAGTGGATAATCCTTAATTAATGATGTTTTGGTTTACGCAACTTAGGATAGGAATTAATTCCTATTTCTTAAGGTATGGTTCTAAATTTCTCACATATATGTATGCTATATAATGGTTATGCTGTATTGAGAATGTAGAGCATTTTGTAGAGCCAAACTCTCCTAGTTCAAAATCTCTTTTGTAGTTTGGACTGCTGAGGTTTTCTTTTCAACTCAAACATCACATTTTATCATAGCATCGAGTCTGGTGGCCTTAATCATAGCCAGAGTGTTGTGATCCGTAAGTATCCAGATGGCAAGAGAAGCCCATGATGAATCAATGCTTCTTCTTTTTTTCAGTTATTGGAGCAAATCAACACAGCTTTTTGAGGGAACAAGCCACACCGATCATCACTTGCTCTCGTAGTAATAGCTACCGATGGTGAAAATTTGATCTAAACAATGGCGTCGATTAGGGAAACACATACTATGTCTTATTTCCTAACACGATAGTCACAGAGATAGGGTTGATAAGTGTAATCGACGAGAACTCGAAACAGATCCGAGCTGCGGGGCACCACCGATGAAGGAATAGATCTTACCAAAGGTTGTCGATGAAGAGATCCAATAAAGTTCATGATGGAGGAAGAGATCCGAAGCAACATTTCGTGCAAAGGAGTTGAGATCCTATCGCACAATGTGAAAAAAACAACCCGCCGGATTGATCACATATCAGCATATCTATGTCTTGATATTTCTTTCTATGAGGATCTAGGTAGAATTCATCATTTTTCTCTTTCAATTACTTCCGGGTAAGTTTTTTTGAATTTCAAGATGAATAATGAAGCAATATAAGCATACTTTAATGAGAGAAACAAGCTTGATGGTTCCAATTACCTTTAACCGGAAGTTAAATGATGTGATATTGTGCTAGAAGCGTAGACTGGCTGGACGATTGTAAATGGGGATGATCCAGCTAGCAACAAGAGCCACATCGATTCCATATTGGGAGAAGAGAGAAGGTAGAAAAGACATTGTTGAATATGTACTGAAAGACTCGATCATAAGTTGCATACGTAAAATGAAAATTAGCTAAAGTGATATTTGGACAATATTGAAGGATTTGTATGGAGATCGTGAATACAAATCATCTTATGTTCTTTGAAGATCAAGATTATATCCATAAATATGCAGACAAAAAAATTTCTTCTTTCATATTGCGGATCAAAGTTTTGAAGAAAAAATTGGTAGACACTTTATAGTAGTTAAGATGAAGATTTGGTCCTGACACCATGAAATGATATGACCGATGATTACCAAATTTCTTACTACCGGGATAAGTGTGAGAGAGAAATTCCTAAATGTTTGGGAAAGAACCGACAAAGAAATATTAATGCAAGAAGAAGAAATAAGATTGAACGAAAACCATAAGAGTGAAGATCTTGTGTTAATGGAAAAGAATAAATTCTTCAAAGAAAAGGAAATTCATCATAGCAAAAATGGAGGAAACTACGTAAAGAGTGAATAAAGATCAAGGTATGTATCCTAATAGAAACGATTCTCGTAGTGAAATGCTTTTAGTATGGAAAAATCCCGTCGTATGGCTAAGGAGGCAGTGAAAAATGAATTTCATGTAGAACAATAGAGACATCAGCAGATGCAGGTCATTTCGTAGATGATGACCATATTCGGTGGCTTAAGATTGTTCATGGCAACGAATTTGATGAAAACGTCAGCAGATGATTCCGTATGTGGATTCGAGAGCATCCACACATATGAAATGGAAACGTACAATGTGGTTCAAGGATTTTAAAGAAATCAACAACGAGCACAAATATACCTTGGTGATGATAGAAGTCATCGCATCAAAGGGTACGAGAACATTCGTTATTTTTGCCTAATGGTAATATAAGACATATCTATAATGTAATATGTACTTGAGTTACAAAGAATATGATTTCTGAACTATTTATTGTAGATCGGAATCTCAAGATAGAAATCCTTAACATAATTGTTATATTAAAGATTTGTTTGACATGGTATGAATACTATTGCTTCAAGAATTCGAACAAGAGTTCGTACAAATCAAATGTGAGGATCGCACTAGGATCGAGCTCGATGACATCAAGATTTACTACAAAAAGAGATATGGCACAAGAGACTTGGCCTGCTACCAACTTCAAAGATTTAGATGTTACCTCGTAAAAAGGAATGGTAAGAGGTCTTCCACATTAAAACAACTCGCATAATGATTGTGATGAATGTGTTAGGAAATATGCATAGAGAAGAATTCCATGTTCGAGAAAAGAAAGAGACATATATACTTCTGAATTAGTGCACACCGACCTATGTGGACCGAAGCAAAACCAAGTCATTAGGAGGTAACGTATTTTCTACTATGACTGCGAAAAGTTTCCTTGGGTATATTCTATTAGTGTGTTCACATTTTAATACTTTAAAGAAGTTAGTATTCATATATGTTTTCTACCAGGGAAGCATATAAAAATTTATTCTCCGATCATGGAGTGATAATACAGAAGGATTAATCACTAAGTATCAGAAAGATTAATATTAAAAATAATTATTACCACCATATACCTCGAAGAACCGAGTAACTGAAAAGTAATAACAACTATTGATGGGAGTGTCCTAGGAGCATAAATAAAGGTAAGGATCTTTTCGAATGCTGGGCTAAAGCTTTGAATACTACGGTTTATTTGAAAAATAGGAGTCCTGAAGAAGGTGCCCCTAGTTTAAAACCTCTTTTTTTGAATTGTGCTGATTCAAGCCCGTAGTAAAAATGATTGAAAGTATTTATGTCAAAGCATTTTTCCTCACATCTTAAAGGGAAGATGGAAGAAAAATATCTTAAAAGGTATCGATGTACCTTTGTAGGTACACAATTTAAAGTTTATATATTGTTTAATCCCTCTACTCACAAGTTTTTTGTTAGTAGAGATGTCAAGTTCCATGAGCAAGTTTATGATGAATCGATAAATTCAATGAGGAATGGGATATTTTGTTTTTTTGTGGAAGGAAGTGAAGAAATGTAAAAAACCATATGAGTAGAAAAAGGAAAAAAGAAGAAAGTTCGCATACAACAATCGATTCGAGTCCTTCAAAGGAAATTGAAACAGAAGTTTGAAGCCGCACCAACACTCGAAGATCAAGTAGGCGATTCAACGCTTCTAAGATATAAGGAAAAATTCCTTTGCAACTAGTAGTGATGAATGTTGTTGAACCTTCTAGTTATAGAGAAGAAATGAATGTAGTGAATTGAAAGAAGCATAACGAATATGAGCTAAAAAACAACACTTGGGAGTCAAGTTAAACTACTTAAAGGGAAACAAACCATAGGGTTGTAAATGGTTGTATAAACCCAAGCTTAATGCATATTGAACCATAGAAAAATTAAAATCTAGATTCGTATAAAGGGGTATTCACAAAATATAACATCTTGAGGAACCTCTCAGTCAAAACTAAATACTACTAGGATGATGATTTCTTTAGCTACTATAAAACACTGGATGATTCATCAACTAGATGTAAAATCTCGCATTTTTTAAATGGCAAGTCGAAAGATGTAAAGATTAATTAGAGAAAACCGAGGGTTTTTTCCAAATAAAGGGTACAGAACATTTAGTCTGGCAGATTAAAAAAACTTTATATCGACTAAAAAAAAGAACTAAGGTCATCATACGAAAATATAGAGATTCATTTCTTCTCGCAACATGGTTATAGCAAAAGTAAAAACGACCCTAATATGTATACTGTGAAAGATGAAAAAGGGGTGTATAGTGTTGATTTATTTGTATGTATATGATATAATTATTACAAGTGATGATGTTGATCTAATCAAAGAAATCAAGAAGAAAATTTCACAAATGTTCTAAATGAAAGACCTTGGTGAGCTAAGATATTGTTTGGGTCTTGAGATTGGGAGATTCAAGACAAACTTTATGTCGTAGGGTAAGTATGTCGAGGTATACTAAAAATATTTAGGAGGATCATAGAGGTCAGAGTAGTACCACTCACAACATAACATTGTGTTCTGGGTGAGGAGGCGATAATTTATCGACAGCTGGTTGGTGTCCGAATTCTACTTTAACCACTACTAGACCAGATTTTTGCTTATGCAAATAGTGCTCTAAGTCAATTCATGTCCAAACCACTTTGAGAATCATTGGAATACAAAAGAGGGTTATACTAAGGTATCATAATGAACCTAGATTATCGTATTATTTATACTAATTCTTCTTATATTAGATCGAGACAAGGTTTACAAATTCCGACCGGGTTGGAAATGAAGACGACTGAACATCCATAATAGGCCCCCGCATTAGCATTGATCTTCTGGTGATTACATGGAAGTAAAGAAGAAGAGGAACACAATGTCCTCGTTTTCATCGAAGTAGAGTATCAAGCTATGTGCGCAAAGAACATGCGAGGTACTTTGGCTGTGGAGACTTCTCCAGGATGTTGGGGAAGAACAAAAAGATGCAATAATTATCATATAAGACAATCAGAAAGCCCAATTAAAATTTCTTAAATTTGGTGTTTCCACAATAACACTCCTGAATACATTGATACAATAATTCCACTTTGTTAGGGGGAAAGTCCAATCTAAAGAAATCCACTGTATATTGTAAAACATGTGATAATGTTAGCAAAATTTTCACTAAGTCCCCTCTTGGAAAATTAAGTTTGAAATGTTTAGGAGATGTTAGGTATATTTTTGAACCCCTTCTCCATTAAGTGCGGTGAGTGTTGAAACGTAGTCGATAATCCTTAATTATTGAGAGTTGGTTCATAAAAACTTAGGAGAAGAATTAGTTTCTATTTCTTAGGTATGGTTCTAACTTCCCTACATCTATGTATGCTATATAATGGTTGAGTTGTATTAGAATGTGGAGCATTCTGTAGAGCTAGACTCTCTTGGTTTAGACTCTCTTTGTAGAGCTGACCAAAGGATTTTTTATTTGTTAATTCAAACATCACATTTTATCATTTTTTTCCTCCAAAGTATTTCTACAAAAGGACTCTTATTGTTGTACGATATCTAAGAATAACTATTTAGCAATATTTCCAATGGCATAATCCATGAAATGATGAAATGGTTTGTAACACCCCCTAGTTTTACGTTTTTCAAAGTTAGAAAATTGAACTTAAGTCCAAAGGGAGTGGACCCCAATGGCCACTATTGTGGATATAGTTAATTATTTATTTATGAAAAATAAATAAAATGTTTTGTGCGCACTATGACTAAAATGCGATTTTTGACATCACTTACCTAATCCATGAGGCTATGGAAAGAGGTCATTTCAAAAATCTTTCAAAAAGTTTGAAAGAATTTATTTCTAATTTAGATTTTTGAGAAAAATCTAAATTTCCAATGATGAGGAAAGAAGTTCTAAGAGGTAAAAAGTTTCTGAAAAGAAGAAAGTGCCTTTAAAAGTCCCTAAATAAGGGAAGCCTCGGGCAAAGAGGAATAAAAGCATCCCAAAATTCTCTGGACGTGTAATTAGAAACAAGCTTGGGGAGAGCATATAGCTTTAAATAAGCTACTCCGGTAATTGGATTGGGGTTGGTCTCGTTCTGGGAGAGGATTCCGCCTCTGGGGTGAGTTATGGAGATAGAAGAACTCTACTACTGGGAGGACCGGTCATCTAAGAAGTGGTATGTACACTAATTTTAGAATGGTTAAATAGATGATGTTGTACAATATTGATAAATTCTATAGTTGTTATTTTGAATTAAGTTTTCTCGACATTTTTTCATTCTTTACATTTTAACAAAAATCAATAGGATAATTTAATCTCCAAAATTCTATATAGTTGTAGGAATAACCTCTAGAAAATTATCACCCGCAGTCTCTAAACTAGAGATGGTCTTAAATCTGGAGATATATATTGTTTTACAATATAATTAAATTTGTAATATAAATCGTCTTTAGAATGTGAAATGTACAAAAACAAAACCTCGCTTGAATCTTAATAGTTCAAGTTAAGCTGAAGGAAGAGTGCCCGAATTTTACCAACCGTGTATAGGCATGCAAAGAAAATCTTAGTTCAATTAGTAAGGAAGGAGCTATAATTAGAGAATCGTAAATTTTATTCAATATTTTGGTGAAATCAATATAATTGTGCAAGAACAAAAAAATTATGTCAGACGTGGTGAGGGTATAATTAATGGAAACAATTCCATCAAAAGTATTATTCCGTGTCCAATTGGAGAAATATAGAATTTCATAAAAAGAGAATTCCACATTCGAATGATTACGTAAAACTTATTAACATAAAAGTATTTATTTGTACATATATCTTTAAAAAGAAAAACCAAACAAATTCAGTTTTAAAATTAGGCCTAAATTTATCTAAGTTATGTGAAACTTTACAATAAAAAATCATGGAACCTTCATACAATTAGCAAATCGTAAGAGGAATTATGAACATTTAACTTTATTTTTGGAAATAATGTACTTAATATATTATATATAACCTTTCCTAATAGGTGATGGCCATGATTTAAAAACTAAACAATAAAAATATGTGGTATATTCTAAAGATTTGCCTACATTGGAATATGTCTAAGAGTTTATTATATAAATCTATACAAGAGTTAAATATCTTCAATTCATAGCATGGTTCCCATTAACAAAAATCTTAATCACCACAATTTGATATGCATAATGAAACAAACTCGGGAAACTATGCATCATTTATACGTACCTCCGTATGAAGAGCACTTATATATATATATATATATATATATATATATATATATATATATATATATGTTTTAAAACATATAATATGAATGAAAGATTTGGGAATTTTATATAGAATTGGACTATAAACCAGAGAAAATAGGGACCAATATTGGTAAAATGAAAGCCACTAAAAAGGCTATAATTATAAGGAAAAATTATAGTCCATATATAGTATATTGTACTAGGTAAATAAAACAAAAAATAAACCTATCTAATTCATTTTATTAATGTAGTGCTAAGAAGATAATAAAATTTTTTAAAATACAAAAACAATAGTATATTTATAGCTCCTACTGTACGTAGTAGTAATTATAATCGCAAAAGAAGCATATAAACCCAACTGTGTAGAGAGAAATGATTCAAATTCCACGAAGAGAAAAAGTTGGGAAACCAGAGTATCACTTCTAAAAACGAGGGATAGAAGAGAGACGGAATGTTTACCTGCGTCACATATCAGATAATCATGAAATTAGTGTGAATGCAATAAAACAAATCCAATTCACTGTACAGTAAACATAGGCTGAAGTTAATAATTACTTGTGAAAACCAAGAATCAAAATCATCCTGAAATTCGAATTCATTACAGAGTTGGGAACGACCTCGTTTTAGAGTGGAGGGGCAGAACTTACACACCCTCTACACAACGCAATGGTTAAATGAAAGAATACCCATAAGTAACAAATGAAATGTTGAAATGATAAGCTCAGTTGAGCGAATTAGTATTAAAAACAAAAATACGAGTTGGGGTTTTACAACTCCAAGCTAATATGGAAACGAAACACATTATGCCAAAACGAATAGGGGAAATCTTACCTTGGGTTTTCCGTGAACAATAACAGCCATCAACATGAAGAGTCTTGGTTAAAATATGCCCTATACTTCTCCATAGAGGCAATATTAAACAAAAATAAGGGTTCTGAATGCAAACGAGATAAAAAACGTAGTGTATTCTCAGAGTTTCATTCCAGATATATCACAGAGATAAACGAACATAATGTAGGGTATAAGTATGAAACCATGATTTAGAGCTTCAGAACTAAGATAACGATCTAATGCTTACCGAAGGCAAGAGATTCAATGTCTGAATGGACCGACCTCTAAAAATAAACTTCGTCATCACATTTCAGGTATGAATTGGTTTGAACTCTGTAAGGAGCAAATGAGTTACGCTACAAAGGGAGGCAAATGAAATACCACTCCACTGATAATTCACCTTAAATAACAAACGGGTGTTAAACCCTAACAATATTGAAACCTTACAAGTGTGATGATATGTAGTAGTTGTATGATTCAAGATGAATGCATCGATGTAAATAAATGCAAAATACTAATGAGGTTAGTTCCAGACAGGTCGAGTTAACACCAAGATATAAATCCCTCAATAAAATCTAAGTTAGCAGTACGTTGGTAATCGAGAAGTCGACCGAAAGAGAAATATTGCATGTGACAGTTGTATTCATAAAATCTACTATAAGGACAATTAAAACCTTGTATTCAATTCTGGTGTACCAAATGGCATATTTGACAACTCATGAATTGACATGAAGCTCTGTAAACGATGGCAATTTAAATCATTCAAATCGTAACCAATGTTAATTCCAAAGTAATTCGAGGTTGAAATAATTCAAATGTATAATCGAATTTCATTGACATTATCAAATGAGATGTTATTAACTCAATACCTTATGATACATGTATTAAATTTTGTTATATGTATTATATATGCATAGGTTCAATGGTATGCATAAGTCCGATGGGACCATATGATAATAAATCAACGTTTCGATATAGTTGATAAATTCAAGTAAACATGATTTCCATAATACTTAGGTTAAGTAAAGTGAAATGGAATAATGAGTGAACTCGTGACGAGTAAGGTATTACAAAATATATTAAAGAGTATGGTTAGTCAACTTATTTAATGCAAGTTGGAAATTCAATACGTAGATTAATACTAAAATTTAGATTCTATAATTATGAGGTAAATACCTTTAAGCAGGGTACATATATTGAAAGGATTGTTTAATAAAAAAGAATATTATGAAGTATAATAAAGTAAAAATGTAATACTTAAAATATCTCGTAGCAAGGTGACGAGATGTAAAGAAAGAAAAAGAAAAATTGGAGGTATATTACAAATGGTATCAGAGACCATGTTAGAAAAAACTGGGCTGTTGTTGTGCCTACTGCATAAAATAATTTTTTTGAAAATTTTATTTTGTTACTGACGTTTTTTTTTTTAATGTACGAAGCGATTGAACTGAAAAGTCAATGGCTGACGAAGATGAACTCTATGTCGATCTGGGTGGTAGAGATAATACACCAGATCCCAATGCTCCTTTAATGGTTATGTTGCACAGGTTGCAACGGGATATGGCCAAACTAAGAGGCCAGAATGTCAGGCTATCATTAGCCAGTGAGGAGCAAGAAAAACTGATAAGAGAACTAACTTTGTGGAACAGCCAAGAAGGTGAAGGTTTCAGAAGGAGGAGGAAAGGCAAGTTCTCAGATGATCCTAAGGAAGATGACACTACTAGACATTATTCTAAAGAGAAGAAGGAATTACAGGGTGAATTCCGAGAGATTAAACCTCCCTCCTATGATGGAGATAAGGAGGAAGATGTTGAGGCATGGTTGTCGAATATGATTAAGTATTTTCAGGTCTACGAATATGAAAGAAATCGGAGGGCCAGATTAGGTATCTACCAGTTGCAAGGTAAGGCTACCTTGTGGTGGGAGGAGACAAAAATGGTTCATGCCATTGATGAAAAAACAGTGACTTGGGAAGATTTCCAGGTCATGTTTAAAAACCATTATTTAAGCGAACATTATTATGATGATAAAGCAAAGGAGATTCATGAACTCAGATTGGGACAACTCACCATAAATGAGTTTGTCACCAAGTTTACATATCTGTTAAGGTATGTTCCTTATATTTTTGAAGAGAAAGAAAAGGTGTAGAGGTTTTTGAACTGTTTGCCTATTGTGTACAAGGAGAAAATAGATTTCGATAATCCAAAAACTATGGACGAAGTGGTGAGGAAGCCTAGATTACGCTACCAGTAGTTTAAAGGAAAGAGTGAACAAGGAAAAAGCTGGACAAACCAAGGGAAAGTCAAACTGCTCAATCCCAAGCTGGTTCAAAGAAAATAGATGAGGATAATAAGAAAGAAGGGACAGTTAAAATGAGAGAGCCATTGAAGTGCTGGGGTTGCGGAGAACCTCATCTGTTGAGGGACTCTCGACACAGAAATATTTAGATGGTTCTGAGGCCTGGAGAGGCTACTACTGTGAATGATGTAGCCAGAAATATTCCCACTATCAGCGCAACCTTGGAGAACCGACAAGAAAAACATCAGTCTACTATGGTCGAGATGGAAGGTAAATTTTTTCATCAATCTGTTACTATCTTAATCGATCTGGGTGCTTCTTTGAGTTATATTAGTCCACAAGTTGTAAAAAAATGTAAACTCGGAACAAAAAAGTTTCAACAGCCTTGGTTGGTACAATTAGCTACTGGAACTAAATGCAAAGTAACTCATAAGCTACCTAAAATAGGTATTAAATTGAATGAATATCGAACAGAAGTTTATTTAAACATTTTTCCATTAGGTTCTTATGATTTATTGATAGGAATGGTTTGGCTAGAAAATAAAAAGACCATGCTGAATTGTTGGGACAAAACTCTACACTACATAGATGATGAAGGAAAACCATTCATACTAAAAGGGAAACCGAAACATATTTTTGTAAGGAAAATCTCCGCCCTTCAGTTAAAAATAACAGCTAGAAAAGGATATCAAGTATATGCTATACATGTTGAAGAATTAGGACAACAATCTGAAGAAAATTTTCTAGACACTTTACCAGTAGTAAGAGAATTTAAGGAAGCATTTCGAGATGAGATTCCTCATCTTCCCCCCAAAAGAGAGATTGATTTTTCAATCGAATTGGTGCCAGGAGCAACACCAATTTCTAGATCCCCTTACCAGATGAGCCCTCCTAAACTCATGGAGTTAAAAATGAAATTACAAGAATTGCTGGATAAAGGTTACATCAGGCCGAGTGTATCCCCTTGGGGAGCATCAGTGTTGTTCGTGAAAAAGAAGGGTGGAACCTTCAGAATGTGCATTGACTGTCATCAACTGAATAAGTTGACAGTCAAAAATAGGTATCCATTGCCCAGAATAGATGACCATTTTGATCAGGTGAGAGGAGCTTTAGTATTCTCTAAGATTGACTTGAGGATTGGTTATCACCAACTCAAAATTAAGGAGGAAGATATCAGTAAAACAACTTTTCAAACCAGGTATGGTCACTATGAATTTTTATTCCTACCTTTTGGTTTGACAAATTCCCCTGTCACTTTTATGTGCTTAATGAACTATGTTTTGAACAAGTACTTAGATAAATTTGTACTAGTGTTCATAGACGATATTCTAGTCTATTCAAAGAGTGAGGCAGAACATAAGGAACACCTTATAATTGTGTTACAGACTCTTAAGGAGAATCAATTATATGCCAAGTTTATAAAATGTGAATTTTATAAGGATAAAATTCAATATCTGGGCCATATCATTTCTGAACAAGGATTGGATGTTGATCCTGAAAAGATAAAAGCCATAAGAGAGTGGCTTGTGCCTACTGATGTATCATCAGTAAGGTCATTTATGGGGATTGCAATTTATTATCGAAGGGTTGTGAAAAGCTTTTATGCAATACCATATTCCATAACTTCACTACAGAGGAAAGGCACCAAATTTGAGTGGATTGAAAAATGCCAACATAGCTGTGAAAAACTGAAATTAAAACTTACCACGACACCTATACTAAAGATTGCAGATCTTGCTAAAGAGTTTGTCGTGTGTACGGATGCATGTAGAGAGGGGTTGGGAGGAGTTCTATTGCAAGAGAATTATGTCATTGCTTATGAATCTAGAAACCTTAAGAAACCTGAACAGAATTACAATGTATATGATCTGGAATTGGCTGCTGTAAGTCATGCCTTGAAGATGTGGTGACACTATCTTCTTGGAAAAAAATTTACATCGATGACAGATCATATCAGTCTCAAGTATTTCTTTTCTCAAATAGATTTGAATGCTCAACAAGCGAGATGGTTGTCTTTTCTGAGTGAATTTGATATTGACATAAAACATATCAAAGGGAAAGAAAACAAAATTGTTGATACTCTAAGAAGAAATTCTTTTCAAATCATAAACAACATTGGGAGTAGTGCTAGTTTTGACCTAGAAGAATTAGTTAAAAAGGTAGTAGATCAAGATCCCAACTATGAGAATCTACAAGTGAAAATGTTGAAAAAGGAAATGGCTGAATACACCCAAAACCAAAAAGGGTTGATCTGCTATAGAAATAGATTGTACATCCCCAATGTGGATTCTTTAAAAAAAGAAATCCTAGATGAATACCATAAACAAGCATATTCAGGACATCTGGGATATCAGAAAATGCTTATAGCCTTGAAAAAAGAAATTGTTTTGGCCAGGAATTAAAAAAGACGTAGCCAACTACTTAGCCAGATGCATGGGGTGTCAACTAGTCAAAGTTGAACATCAACATCCAGCTAGTCTTTTAAACCCCTTACCAATTGCAGAATTGAAATGGGACACTGTTTCTATAGATTTTATAACCACGTTACCCAGAACAAAGTACTAGCATTACTCAGAGATGGTAGTGGTAGATACCTTAACAAAGGCTGCACATTTCATACTTGTAAAATCTACTTTTGGGACAGCCCGAGTAGCAAATGTGTTCCTACAAGAAATAGTAAGGCTACACGGGGTCCCAAAGATGATTATTTCAGATAGAGACGCTAATTTCACAGCACCTTTCTCGAAAGGTTTTTTTGCGGGCATGGGCACTAAATTGAGTTTTAGCACTTCTTATCACCCTCAGACGGATGGTGAAACAGAGAGAAAAAATCAGATTTTGGAGGATATGTTAAGAATGTATGTGATGGATAGGCCATAAAAATGGGAAGACTACTTACATTTAGTAGAATTTTCCTATAACAACAGCTACCAATCCTCCATAAAAATGAGCTCATTTGAAGCACTCTATGAAAGAAAGTGTCTTACTCCTTTAATTTGGAGCCAACCTGAAGATAAGCTAGTACTTGGGCCAGATAATCTACAAGAAATGGAAAGGATTGTAAAACAAATACAGAGAAACATCAAGACAGCACAAGATCGACAGAAAAGATATGTCAATAAGAAGATAGTGCACCGAGAGTTCAAATTAGGTGATCATGTGTATCTGCGTATTAAACCCAAAAAGAGCACAGTTTATGCTGGAAGCTTTGAAAAATTGGCTCCTAGATACTGTGGGTCTTTTGAGGTGTTAGAAAGGGTGGGACCAGTGGCTTATAAACTGGCCTTACCTCCCCATGTTAAATTTCATGATGTGTTTCATGTTTCGTTATTAAAAAGTTATGTACATGATGCTTCTCATATTGTTGATTGGAATGTGATACAGGTGGAACCAGAAGGGGAGTTCCTTCCAGATCCGCCTCAAATAATTGAGCGGGAAGAAATTGAAATGAGAAATCGAACAATAGCCAGAGTAAAGGTGCAGTGGAAACACTTTACTATGGAAGAGGATACATGGGAAGGAGAGGCTAAGATGATGGAAAAATATCCATATTTGTTTTCAAAATGAACTCTAGTAGTTAGCTGTTAACACCGAGGACGGTGTTTGTTTTCAGAGGGGGAATATGTAACACCCCTAGTTTTATGTTTTTCAAAGTTAGACAATTGAACTTAAGTCAAAAGGGGAGTGGACCCCAATGGATAACTATTGTGTGGATATAGTTAATTATTTATTTATGAAAAATAAATAAAATGTTTTGTGTGCACTATGACCAAATGAGATTTTTGAGATCACTTGCCTAATCCATGAGGTTATGGAAAGAGGTTAAGAATTTCCCCAAAATCTTTCAAGAAGCCTTGAAAGAATTTATTTCTAATTTAGATTTTTGAGGAAAAATCTAAATTTCCCCAATGATGAGGAAAGTAGTTGGGAAGAGGTAAAAATCTGGAAAAGCAGAAAGCAGCTTTAAAAGTCCCTAAATAACGGAAGCCTAGGCAAACAGGAATAAAAGCATCCTGAAATTCTGGACGCAGAATTAGAAACAGGCTTTGGGGAGAGCATAGCTTTAATAAGCTACTCCAGAACAGATTGGGGTTGGTCTGTTCTGGGAGAGGATCTCAGCTCGGCAGTGAGTTCTGGAGACAGAAGAACTCTATGGTTAGGAGGATTGGTGATAAGAAGAAGTGGTATTCACACAAATCTTTTGAATGGGTAAAATATATGCTATTGTACAATATTGATAAATTCTATAGCTTTTATTTTGAATTAAATTTTATGACATTTTTTTCATTCCTTACATTTAACAGAAATCAATAGGAGAATTTAATCTCCAAAATTCTGTATAGTTGTAGGAATAGAAACTATGGAAAATTATCACCCAGATTTTCTAAACTAGAGATGGTCTAAATCTAGAGATATATATTGTTTCCATAATTTATACTGAATGTTGTAATATAAATTTGCTTCTAGAATGTGAAATGTACAAAAACAGAAACCTACTTAGAATCTTAATAGTTCAGTTAAGCTTTGGAATAAATATACCTGAATTTAACAAACTATGTATAGGCATGCAAAGAAAATCTTAGTTCAATTAGTAAGGAAGGAGCAATAATTAGGGAATCATAAATTTTATTCTATATTTCGGTGAAATCATTATAATTGTGCAAGAAAAAAACATTATACTTTATGATGAGGGTATAATTCATGGAACAATTCCACTTCTGAAAAGTATTATTCTGTTTTCAATTAATAATATGTCAAACTGGGAAAAATATAGAATTTTCATAAAAAGATAATTTCATATTCTGAATGATATTACAGAAACTTATTAATATAAAAGTATTTATTTGTACATATATCTTCAAAAGAAAAACCAAACAAATTCTTGTTTTAAATTCTGAACATAAATTTATCTAAGTTAACAGTGAAACTTTTACAATAAAAATTCAGTGAAACTTTCATACAGTTAGCCAAATCTCTGTATGACGAATTATGAACATTTAACTTTATTCTGCAATAATGCCAAAATATATTATATAAAAACCTTTCTGAATAGGTTATAGCCATGATTTAAAATTAAAAAATAAAAATATGTATGGTGATATTCTAGAGATTTATTCTACATAGGAATATGTCTAAGAGTTTATTATATAAATCTACAAGAGTTAAATATCTTCAATTCATAGCATGGTTCCCATTAACAGAAATTTTAATCACCACAATTCGATATGCATAATGAAACAAACTGGGAAACTATGCATCATTTATATAGACCTCTGTATGAAGAGCACTTATATATATATATATATATATATATATATATATATATATATATATATCAGTTTTAAAACATATAATATGATCATGACATTCTAGAATTTTATATAGAATTGAATTATAAACCAGAGAAAATAAGACTGATATTGAGAAAATGTAAGCCACTAAAAAGGCTATAATTATAAAGGAAAATTACAATCCATATATATTATATTGTACTTGGTAAATAAAACAGAAAATAAACCTATCTAATCTGCCTTAGATTAGCCAAGAGGCTAAGAAGATAATAAATTTTTTAAAATACAAAAACAATAGATATTCATAGCTCCATTATAACAGAGTAGTAATTATACTCGGCAAAGAGCATATAAACCGATCTGTGTAGAGAGAAATGAGTCAAATTCCACGAAGAGAAAAAGTTCGAAAACCAGAGTATCACTTCTATAAACGAGGGATAGAAGAGAGACAAAATTTTTACCTACGTCACATATGAAATAATCATGAAATTAGTGTGAATGAAATAAAACAAATCTAATTCACTGTACAATAAACATAGGCTGAAGTTAATAATTACCTGTGAAAACTAAGAATTGAAATCATCTTGAAATTCGACTTCATTACAGAGTTGGGAACGACCTCGTTTTAGAGTTGAGGGGCAGAACTTACACACCCTCTACACAACGCAACTGGTAAAAGAAAGAATACCCATAAGTAACAAATGAAATGTTGAAATGATAAGCTCAGCTGAGCGAATTAGAATTAAAAACAAAAATAAGAGTTGGGGTTTTACAACTCCAAGCTAATATGGAAACGAAACACATTATGCCAAAACGAATTGGGGAAATATTACCTGGGGTTTTCCCTGAACAATAACAGCTATCAACGTGAAGAGTCTTGGTTAAAATAAACCCTATACTTTGCTATAGAGGCAATATTAAACAAAATGTAGGGTTACAAATGAAAACGAGATAAAAATCATAGTGTATAAATAGAGTTTCATTCCAGATATATCACAGAGATAAACGAACATAACATAGGGTATGAGTATGAAACCATGATTTAGAGCTTCAGAACTAAGATAACGATCTAATGCTTACCGAAGGCAAGAGATTCAACGTTTGAATGAACTAGCCTATGAAAATAAACTTGGTCATCGCATTTCAGGTATGAACTGGTGGGAACTCTGTAAGGAGAAAATGAGTTACACTATAAAGGGAAGAAAATGAAATACCACTCCACTGATAACTCACCTTAAATAACAAACAGATGTTAAACCCTAACAATATTGAAACCCTACAAGTGTCACAATCTGTAGTAGTCGTATGATTCAATACTAATGCATCGATGCAAATAAATGCAAAACAATGATGGGTTTGGTTCCATACAGGTCGAATTAATACCAAGATATGAATCCATCAATAAAATCTAAGTTAGAAGTACGTCGGTAATCAAGAAATCGACGGAAAGAGAAATATTGTGTGTGATAGTTGTATTCATAAACTCTGCTGTAAGGACAATTAAAACCTTGTATTCAAGTCTAGTGTACCAAATGGTAGATTTGACAACTCATGAATTGACATGAAGCTCGGTAAACGATGGCAATTTAAATCACTCAAATCGTAACCAATGTTAATTCCAAATTAATTCTAGGTTGAAATAATTCGAATGTATAATCGAATTTCGTTGACATTATCAAATGACATGTTATTAACTCAATACCTTATGATACATGTATTAATTTTGTTATAGGTATGATATATGCATAGGTTCAATGGTATGCATAGGTCCGATGGGACCATATGATAACAAATCAACGTTTCGATATAGTTGATAAATTCAACTAAACATGATTTCCATAATGCTTAGGTTAAGTAAATTCAAATGGAATAATGAGTGAATTCGTGATGAGTAAGGCATTACGAAATATATTAAAGAGTATGGTTAGTCAACTTATTGAATGCAAGTTGCAAATTCAAAACGTAGATTAATATTAAAATTTAGATTTTATAATTATGAGGTAAATACCTTTAAGCAGGGTACATATATTGAAAGGCTTGTTTAATAAACAATAATATTATGAAGTAGAATAAAGTGAAAATGTAATACTAAAAATATCTTGTAGCAAGGCGATGAGATGAAAATAAAGAAAAAAAAAATCGAGGTATATTACATTATTCATATTCAAGATGTTACAAATAAAGCCCATAAATTCATATCAATTGGTGAATTATTTTTACCAATATAAATTCAAAATTTGAGAATAGAAATATCAATATAGAATGTGGTAAATCTCCATAAAAAATAAGGTGATATACAGGAGAGAATTCCATACCCCTGTAGTTGTCACATATTTATTATCATTGGGCTTTGGAAGTAGCTACTCTTCAAAGAGAGGAATGAGGTTTTCAGGACCATATAGATCTACAAACATTTCAAGGTAAATATATGTGTATAATATTTTCAAAAATATCTGACAAACATGATAATGGTGTCAACGTTAACCTTATAAAACTGGCACCCAAATATCAAACTAAAAACGAAGAAACTTTCTTTTTCTATTACGAGACGTAGATAGAGAAACCACGGTTTTTTTCTCGTAATCAACTCTAGTCTATCTAATTCAATGTCATGATTCCCCCAGAAAAAGGCAGCTCACTAGGGGACCTAGTTGGACTTAGGCCTCAATCTATTTTGTTTTATCCATTGTTAGTTACTAAAGATACTCGACAGATAGTTCTCTGGGGACCAGTTTACTCTGCCCACTTCCAATCCAATGTATAAGAAGGATATAAGACTAAGGTGGATGAAAAGACAAATCAAAAAGGTCAATGCCAAGTTGCTTCGAATCCCACCTGAACTACAATAGAATGGGAAGGAAAATTGAACCTATATGGGATCCCTTGGATTAACAACCTACCCAACTCCTAACCATCGAAGCTTTCAGGCATATCTCTAAAATGAATGACAAAAAAACTAGGGTTTAATATTCTTTCCAATTAACTTTGCCTTGATGATCGAACAATAGGACATCATCTTCCAATTGTTTAATGATTCACAGAGATGATAAGTGGAATGGAAGGAAGCTTTTTTGATAGGAAACATGTTATTAAAATGATATTTTAAAACTAAATAAATAAAAGATATGTGAAATATGTTCAAAGTTAAATAAGTTGTGCTTTTTTCGCATGTGATATTGATAAATCATAATATTAATTCATTATATTGCAATAAAATTTATAAATGAAAATGAATCTCTATGATAATGTAGAAATAGATCTTTATAGTCAATAAAATTTATTATAAATATTAACTTTTTGTATGCTTATTAATTAAATTTAAATATGATATTATCAAATATAATAATTACAAATATAATTAATTATATGTTTTGAAATATCTAAACTATAAAGTTCAATTATTATTATTTAAATTTATTTCAATATAATATGTATATTCTAAAATTTTTTATCAAACATTTGTTTATGATTTTTCTAATAGAATAAAATAAAAAAACAACAAATTAAATTGATTTCTCATTTTCATTAATTTTAATTTACTATTTATTATTTTAATTTAAAAATTTAACACTACAATATCTCCCTTATATTTTATTATAAAATATCTCGTAATCATGCATTATATACCACTTGAGCACTCAACATATTACGATCTAATTAATTTAATTTAATTAATTCACTTTTGTATTAATAATACATTATAAAGGAAATGATGTGTAAAGTTTATGTTCTGAACATTGGTTTTCAATTATCTCTGTTTTGCTGTTTATTAACTGTTTCTTTACGCTTGTTTTCATTATGTATAACTTTTATCATCGTTTATTTTTCATATACTCTTATGCTCTAATTAAAATAACCTTTATATGATAATTGTGCATATCTATCACCACTTTAGTAATTATACATGCTTTTACCGTTATACTATTAAAACAACTCCATGGGTGCTCCTCGTGTTATTTCATTGTAAGGAGGCTAACACCATATTGTACTATGGCCTATGTGGTCTATGCTATGTGAATATTTGTATATTAACATGTAAAGAACATTGCACTCATTATTGATCTTAATTACTAATAAGATTATATGTCTATTTTAAGTGCAATTACGTTACTGGAGAAAACCTTAACAATTTTCATCAAATTGATTGTTTCTTTAGACAAGATATTTCAATATATTTGATTGTTTCTTTAAACAAGATATTTAAGTATTACAAGGAATATAGATTTATCTAGATACAGAATTTTTTACATATTAATACATTTCAAAAAGTATTTATCTACCATCTTACTTAAAACATTCTATAACTAATGATAAATGATCTCCTTTTAAATAATTTTAAAAAATTAATTTGTTAATACCTCTTTCAAATAATCATTCCCTATAATACATCTTAAAATATATTGTAATCCCCCATTTTACTACCCAAGTTTTAATAACTGGGCACAAATTGAGACATGTGATCTGTATGTAAATATGCATCATGATGTATGGCATGCATATAAGTGAAATTATTAGATATTTAGTAAAATCCCAATAACAATAACAAGGTACAATCATAACTTGAACAGAGATCATTGAGATCATTTTTTCTGGTGTTTAACTGGAAAATAGATTTATTTGGATGGTTTTCCTTGTGCTAATGCATGTTGTTATTTTGGAGACTGCTAGCTTTGGTGTTATAATTTTGAGTATAGTGGTGACTTGATGTCTAGCTGGCCTAGATCATTTGCAGGGAATTCTCTCCCTAATCAACCTAGCGTGACAGAGGATCCTGATAAGGGGTTGGAGGGGTGGTTGTGTTTTTTGATCATCTATAGACCTTTTAGAAGCTGTTGACGGGAAAATGTGTCCGGCCAACAGTAGGGGATCTCCCCGATAGAAAGTCCCAATTAGACCTTGAACCGTTTGGAGTAGGGATCCCGTCCGGGATGTGGGTCCGGCTACCACTTAAGACGCCTTCCCTTCGGTCTCAAAAGAACCTGATTGAACCTGCGGACACACACTTATTCACATGATACAAAGTACATGACTGATGCGTTAAACACGAATAAAACACTATGTGTAGCGAGGCAATAAATAAAGCATGTACGCCTAAGGAGATGTTGTTAGCAACACGTCTTTGGGGTACTGCTTGTAAGGTAGTCTGACCATAATAGAAATAGTTCTTTATGGCGAGATGTCCCTTTACTTTTTGAAAGATAAAACAAAATGCTAACAAAATAGTTCATTAACATTCATTAATAGAGAAAATGGTAAACTGGACATCATCAACAGAAACAGAGATAGCCATGATGCATAAATGATGCTATAACGAGGGCAGCTTCATTAATCAAAAGATGTTTTGAAACTGTATAAGAAAATACACATAGTCTTCACACGTCATCCAAACAAAGGGGTTTTAACAAGTATCTGTATTCATATGCACAAGAGTATGATCTTTCCTATACAATTCTATGTAGCTCTTGAGTCTCCAAAAGAAAAAGCCCTTGTATTTTCCCCTCAGGGGTTTTTATAGATCAAAATGCCCTTTGGGCTCCCTGACTTTTCGCCTGCCTACCGGTTGAGTTGCCCTGCGACCTGGGAGAAAATGCGACCTGTGACCTGGCCAGTGAATGCGACTTGCGACCTTCTAAACTGTGCGACCTGTGACCTGGCCAGTGAGTGCGACTTGCGACCCACTGATACTGAGCCATGGAGGTAGTCGTGCAATAGAGAGATCAGGAGCATCAATCTGCTTTCCTTTTAGGAAGTCTCGCCAGGCCTGGTTTTCTGCTGCTATAGGAGAGACTAGAGGGACTTCCTCTTTCAACCGATGCATACATTCCAGAGCATTAGGGATCAGAGTTTCTCTCTTTTGGGAAATTTGGTTCGAAAGGGAGGCGAGCTTGTTATAAACCTGCACTGGCGTGATAAGTAATTGACACAGATTTTCTTGTGTTGCTGCGACTTCTAGGGCGGCAGCAGCTTGCTTGATAGGCTGCAAGAATGACTATATTTCTTGCTCTACTTGTTCCCAGGTCTTACTTTCATCCAATTCCCCTAGCGAAGGAATGTGGTGCAAAGTGTGCATTGAGTCTATGCCACTGATCAGGTGTTCGTATGAAGACATCACCTTGTCAAAATCTTTGGATAGCTTGTCCTTGGATTGCATCTTCATCCAGATTTGGACTTTGGCATCTTGCGTATGAATCCAATCCTTCTTAGGCAAATGCTCGGGAACTTGAGGGTAATGCACTGTCTAATTCATCATTTTATCTAGAGCGACCGAGGCTTCCTTGAGCTGCTCATGCTTCTGCTTGGTTTCTGCTCGTGCTCTTACCAATGGGGCAAATGTTTGCTTGATGGTGAGCATTTCTCCATACACCTGCCTCATGGTCATCTCTAATACATCGCATTCTTTCATAATGGTGATTGGAACTTCATTTACTGGGGGAGCCTTGTTTTGGAGTTGTTGCATCTCTTTTTCCAATACCGACCTCTCCTGTTCTACCTTCTTCTCCCGCTGCTCCAATGCTTTTAGTCTGTTTTGTAGAGAAATGATTTCTCTACTCATTCTTGTGACATTCTCTTCTGTGGTTGCGGTGAAAGCAGTGCCTGCCAATGCTATCATCACAGCGTTAGTCCTGGTATCCAGGACTATATCCTTTTCAGTTGCGACTGTGGATGCAACAGAAGGACTTTGTGCCATGGCCCTCCTCTTCTCTTACCAAATTTTGAAAGAGAATTGGTCGAATGTGATCCTGCTTAAGTCGAAGACCTCCTCTTCCTGCCCCTGGAGGGAATCAACATCAGAGAGAATGTTTCCTGTACCGCCTAGAGGAACCTCTAGGGGAGATATGTCGATGTCTTCTATTAATTCATCCTCTTCATCTTTCTTCTTCTTTTCCTCCTCTTCTCTCTTCATCCTTTCTTCTTCTTCCCTTTGTTGGCGCTCGCTTTCTACTTTGTCATGCTCTTCCTGTCTCCTGCGCTCTGTTTCTGCCGCTGCTTCTATTTCAGCTTTCCTCTTTCGTTCGGACGTGGCGTCTTGTTTTGCTTTCCTTTGGCATTCAGCTTCAGATCTGTCAAGTTGTTCCTTGAGTGCTCGTTCTGCTGCAGTCTGCGCTTCCTTTTCCTGCTTTTATTTTCTGGCCTCCTCGGCCTGCTTCTTCTTCTGACCTATCTTTGAATTCTTCTTGCGTTTATCTTCGTCCTCCTTTAGCTTATTTCATTTCTCCTGCCGGGCTTTGGCCTCTCCTTCTCTCTGTTGAGAGGAAGTGTCAGTCCCTGTGCTGGTCCGGGGCTTTTTAGCTATAGAGGAAGAAGCGTCTCCTAACTTATGGCTCCTGTCTTCCAAGCTTTGATCATCCTGGTCCTCCTGGCCAGAGTCCACCCCCTACGCGAGCCGTCTATCTGCGTTGTACCAGTTTCTTCTCTCATCTTCTTCGGGGCATTCTGTATGCTGGTAGTTCCACTTGAATTTGGCCCTCTTGCAGTGTTCGGGAACTATCCTTTCCGGGTCGTATGTCCTGTATTCCAAAGTCCTTAGTTGATAACTTTTCATCTCTTCTCCTTCAACCGCTACCTCTTTGAAGTCTTTAACCATATAGGCACCGATAGTAAGGGGTAGAGCGGGCCAAGGCTTCTTATTCCCTTTGGACAGGACACTGGAGAACCCTGAGGTCATCTGGTAGCATATCTCTTGCATGAGTACCTTGTTAGTAACAAAGTGAGGCAAAGCATGTGGTGGCTTGAATGTGCCGAAGACTCGGATGATAGTATATTCAGCGAACGGAAACCAATGCGCCACTTGGCCTAGCATCTCCCTGGCTCGCCAAGACATGCAAGGGGCGTCTTGGCCAAATAGTTTCCTGAAAAGAGCGAGGATGAATATCTGAGAAATTGGCTCTATATCCTGTTTGTACCTGGAATCCCAGAACACTTTAGTTTGCAGATGAATTGCACTAGACCGCGTGGGATCCCAGTTATGTGCCCATCCCTCAAAATGCAACCGTGCACAGATGGCATCCAATAGATACGAGGCCATATAGAATTTTGAAGGAATTCCTTCATCTGGGGCCAATGCCGAAGACAAGATTGTCTGCATCGAGTTCATCAATATATTTGCCTAGTTGAAACGGGTGTCATGCGCTGTCACATGTTCCATGATAGTAGCCCATGCGCCATTGAAGGTAGTTGCGTCCGGGCGCCCGTACAATCTGCAGAGCATGGCAACAACTAACTTATATACTTTTCTCAGGCCTACCACCGGATATTCTTGGTTCTTCTTGACTTTGAATTTTTCGGGTTCTTCCCACCACTGCCTGATGGTGTCTACTACAGGGAGTGCATTGGCAATAGCCCATCCTGGGGTAAAGTGTTCTTTCGGTTGAGGCAACGAGTAATACACGTGGGCGTCCGAGCCTACGAGCGTTGAGAAAGCTTTGCCTTCACTATCTCAGATCAAAAACCTTTTGGGATCTGTTTTCTGAATGATCCAGTCTATTATTTCAGGACACGGGAATATGGCCGGATGTGCCCTTGCGAGATGCAATTTGGACCTTTTGACTTTTAGGTATATTTCCCGGTCTGGGAGATCTTCTGGAAATTCCTCTCCCGGTATAGCAAACTCATGATACACTTGGTACCATCGCATGTTGTCCCCTTTTGCGAAGGTGCAAAGGGTGTCTATGTATATTGGAGGTGGGGAAATTTCCGTGTCTGTGTCTATATCTTCTATCACTACTTGCTTGTCCTTCTTCCGGGACCCTGGGGTTGCCATGTCGCTAGAATCCGAGAGAATAGGTATACACTTTGCGTCTGCTTCAAGTTCAACTGTCATATTCATGAAGGAACCCCATGATAAGAACGACATGATTTAAAAAAAAAACAATTACAGTTTTTCAAATCTGAGGAACAAACAAAATTTGAAATAATTGGTTTGCAGGGTCGCGGGCTCGCAAATCACGCAAAAGAATAAAATTGCGACCTTGCGACCTTGCGACTAGGTCGCTGGGTTTCTGAGTCGCGAATCTACGAAAATATTAGGACATGCGACCTTGCGACCTTGCGACCAGGTCGCTAGGTCGCGGGGTCGCAAATCAAAATAACCGAAAGAAATTGCGACCTCGCGACCTCGCGACTAGGTCGTTGGGTCGCAAGTCGCAGTTGGGCTTGCCAGGGGGTTTTGGCACGCGCGACGTGAAGGGTTTCTCCCTCTAACTGGAAAAATATAAGGCTAAAAGGGTCCAAGTAGAGTTGAGGGATGGCTTTGGGAGCAGGGGACAAGGCCATGACGAACTAAACAAGACATATGGTGAGTTTGGGAACTTGTGGTGAAAGCAGGGTTATAAACAACCTAAACTGAAACAAAAAAATGTAAAAGCTCATACAGAGGGAAATTTAAAGGCCTAAGAAGACATGGGTTTGGTAATAAATGCTCATAATGGAAATAACATGAGGGAAATGGCAACTTGCCAGGGAAAATCGCGCTAGTCGAGCTGTCAGAGACGTTTTCT
Source organism: Pinus albicaulis (assembly GCA_034641835.2). Classification (NCBI taxonomy): domain Eukaryota; kingdom Viridiplantae; phylum Streptophyta; class Pinopsida; order Pinales; family Pinaceae; genus Pinus; species Pinus albicaulis. The sequence goes on from CM076574.1 coordinate 1,079,525,516, forward strand.
TCCAATTCATCGAATGTGAAAAATGCGACCCAGCGACCTAGCTTATATAAAGAGGTCGCACATGCGGTCATTTAATTAGGTCGCAAGGTCGCAATTTGAGTGGTTTAGAGGATCTGCGACCTTGCAACCTTGTGACCTGGCGACCTGGGGGTCACGAGTTCGCAAGGTCGCGAGGTCGCAAATTTCCTTAAAAGTTGAGTTTTGCGACTTAGCGACCTTGCGACCTTGCGACCCTTAGGTGGCGGGGTCGCAAGGTCGCTGAGTCACAATTTTCTAAAACATGAGTTTTGCGACATGGTGACTTGGCCTTATGGATTCTTCACTTGGTTTCTTTCTAGCTTCAAGGGGCTCCAAAAATTTGAAATGGGGGTTTTTTTTTTAGGGTGTTGTAGGGGCTACAACAAATGGCGATTCACTGGACGAACCCAGAGTCTGTGCCGATGGTTAGTCTTGGTGGAGGGAGGGAGGGGTCTCTGCTGATTGTTTTCTTTTACCTTGCGGTCGACATTGCCTAGCCTTTTGGCACCTTGCTGGGTTGCTCAACCTGCTGGCATGTTCGGGTGCTGTTTAACCAAAATCCATTCCTTCAGGTCTCCGAACTGGAAGGGTTGGAGAACTCTAGGCAGCTACAGGGTCCGGTATGATTATTTTGTCCTCATCGTGTTGCTCTGCTGCTAGCGAACCTCTCAGTCTCGGCGGAGTCACTGCCTAGGAATCGTGAACGTTGCTCCGCTACCAGCGAGCCTAGTCAGTACCCCGGCGGAGTCGTTACATCACCTCTCTACGTAAGAATCCTTTCTCAATCCTTTACCCTTTATTAGTGTGCTATTGCACTTATTTTGAATGTGCCTGAGGCACTTATTTAGATGTGCTCGTGGCACTTATTTGAGATGGCGATTTAGCCTGGGCGGATGAGGTATCCCGACTTATTTTGCTTGCAGAGAGGTTGTTCCTGGTCTGGTATGAGGACTTTGGTTTTTCCCAGATTCCCTGTCGTAGCATAGAGTACCTCTTTTCCCTTCTGATCTGGTTACCACTACATCGTATTTTCTTTGCAGACACCCTCTCAGACTGGCGAGGTAGGCTTCCCGCTTAATGACTTGTGCTAGGTCATATGCTACCTCCAGGTGCAGAGAACAAGCAAGCTTTTGCCACCTTCAAGTTTATCAGAAAAGGCCTTCCATCAGCATAGAACCTGTTGCAGTGTGCCAGTTGCGTGGCTCTAATAGATCCTTCCTTAAAAAAAAAATTTATTTTATTTTATTTTTATTTTTTTGATATTTATTTATTTATTTATTTTTTTAACAAAGGCGAGACAAGAAACTATGGTACAAGGATAAGATAGCCCTCTAAGGGCTGCTAAGTGAAATAGTGTTTGAGGTCATGCCTGTTTACTGGGAGGACCTCGACTCATCCCTCAAGGGTTTGCA
>CM076574.1:1079527045-1079803891 GCA_034641835.2 Pinus albicaulis
ATGTCGTAGGAGCTATGACCTTAGTTACGCAGCTGAGGAGGACCATTGCACATTATAGGCATGGTCGAGATGCAGTACGTGATCGAAAATCCATGAGTAGTGACTCATCATCTCATGATCGTTCACCTCACACCTTACCAGATGAGCAGCCTCCACTAGCATCTAGCACCAGTCATCATGGAGATGAGGCTAGACCATCGGCCACGTCCAGTCAGCAACCTGCAGCATCCAAGAGTACTCATGATCATGAGCATGCTAGACCATCGACCATCGAGGCTGCACCATTGACTGAGTAGACCTCGACTAGTACTGCTATTGATGTTGTACCTCCAGTTGATCCATGAAATTTAAATTACATTTGTATATTTTTAACATTATTCAGTTATATATATATATATATATATATATATATATATATATATATATATATATATATATATATATATATATATATATATATATATATATATATATATGGTCCATTTATTTTATGTTCATGTTACAGTTGTACTTAATTTACATGTTGGTGATCATCATGATGTGTATATTGTTAGGTCATGTTAGATATGTTCATTTAATGTGCAACTTGTATATAGATGTGTATGTGATAGCACGATTTATTTGACATGACATGTATATTTGATGTTTGTGTTGTGATGATGTTATACAATGCTAATTGTGTTTTGTTAGATGATCATGATCACGATGATGTTAGCGAATTTGAATGTGTTTTCTAGTTGAATGTGATGTTTGTACGATGGTTATCATGATCATGATGTTTATTAATTAATTTAATATTAAATGAACATGATATTTATTAAATATTATGTCGTGATTGTAATTTAAATTTAAATTTTAATTGTATGTAAAATTGTAAAATTGTATTTGTATTTGTAATTGTAATTTTAACTGTAATTGTATGTAAAATATTTAATGTAAAATTTTAATTGTAATTGTAATATTTAATTTATTGTGAAATGATTGTAATTGTAATTTAATTGTAATTGTATATATGACAAATTGTAAAATTGTGATTGTAATTCTAATTGTATGTAAAATTCTAAAATTGTAATTGTATATGTAATTGTAATTATATGTAAAATATTTGTAAAATTGTAATTATAATTGTAAATGTAATTCTAATTCTAATTCTAATTGTATGTAAAATATTGAAAAATTTAATTGTATTACTGTAAAATGATTAATTGTAAAATTTTAATTGTAATTGTACTTGTATGTAAAATTCTAAAATTGTAATTGTAACTCTAATCGTAATTGTATGTGAAATTGTAAAATTGTAATTGTAATTCTAATTCTAATTGTAATTGTAATTGTATGTAAAATATTTGTAAAATTTTGATTGTATTAATGTGAAAATTTTAATTGTATTAATGTGAAATGATTTTATTAAAATTTTTAAATTTTTAAAATTTGTAAATAATTGTAAAATAATAAATCTAGAATAATATGAATTTTTGTAACATAATAAAGTTTAGAAAATAATGCAAATAAATTCATGTACTTTAGAATTACCATTATTTTATTATGATCTTACATCCCAAAAAAAAAAATATATATATATATATATATATACAGTACGCCATTTCTAGCGGAGTTTCGTGGTTTTTTGTCTGGTGTGCTTATCATCATAACCTGCACCAGTGCATCTTAGTACTGTAGCGCACCGGTGCTTCACAACTCTTCCGCACTGGTGCATCATAAAACACTGCGCCAAAACATAAACTGCGATCTTATGAAACCACACCGGTGCACCTATAAAACCCCGTGCACCAGAAAAAGGTTAAATAAAACCTCGCATGAACCAGGTATGTCATTGAAATATATTTTCTAAGAAGGAAAATTTATTCTATAAAGTGCAGTATTGGAGCAGTGGAGGGTTTGAATCGCGACCAAGAATTTTTCTGAGAAGATGAGGGTTTTAGAATACAAGAGTTTGAATTTCGACTGAGAAGTTTATAGTAGAGAAAATAAGTGATTCAAACAGAAGACAGAAAAAGATGCTTACAGGGATGCAGACAGCTACAAAGCTCGACATCAAGGAGTCCTATTTGCTAAGGGATGTCAGAGAGAGATCAATTGAGTCTCTTGAATGGGCTAAGAGATCACATGAAGGTAATGATTCTCATTCTTACAAGGATGGCAGGGAAATATTGGACAGTAGAGAAAGATCAATTGAGGCAGTCGATAAAGCCAAAAGGCACCATGAAGGGAAGGATTCTCATTCCCTTAAGGACAATAGAGAAAGATCAATTGACATTGTTAATCGTGTTGGTAGGTCCCATGAAGGGAAATATTCTCCAGAATGAATTTAAAAGCAGCTAGGAGTATTGTCCAAGCTTCTGTTGGCTTACATAAACTTTTACCGATAAAGTTGACGTCGCATAAAATCACATCTTCGGCTTTCAATTGAACCTGAATGGCATCTCTAACTTGTCTAATTTTTGGTCCTGTGGATAATGAGGAATATCACATGGAAGGTACCCAAAAATCCAAATTTTTGAAAGTATAGGTGAATTATCACTTATCAAAGAACGAAATGTCGAACAAAATGTGAACAGGATACACTCAAGGATTCCCTGGTTCCATTTGTTATTGAAAAATGATGCTCCCTTTGGATGAAACCAGTAAAAAGTCTTATTGTATTATAAATGGAAATCCAGTGACCATTTCTGTGGGAAGAAAAGCATAGATACCTGCAGCTACCATATTTCCACCTGCAAATCGGTTTCCCATTGGAAAAGCTAATGTAATAGCCCATTTTTCAATGTCTTTCCTCTGCTCAACCCTATACTCATTTTCTACGAGAAACCATTGCCTCCACATGTAATAACTACATCGTCTAGTCGAAGATCGGTCTTCTTCTGCTAACAAATGCAGAATGAAGGACTCGTTGTCATTGCTCCTAGAACATTCAAGGTCATTTTCTCGTAAAACATAGATTGTATAAAAAAATTTAAGATCTAGATAGAAAGCACAAAGGAGAAAAGAGGAAATTGGATGCCAAGATGGAGGAGGAACTTACAAATGAGCAAGCAGATCATGGGGAACCTTTTCTTGTTGCGGGTTATGGAAAGGTTCAAGTTTCTTTTTCTGAAAGAAGAAGAGGTGTAGCTTTGAAAATAAATGGCCCAATTATTTTCACAACAAAATGTACATTTCCAACATGTCTAATTTTGGTGTACACACGTAAAAGTAATTTCGGTGCCTCAACCGCAAATCGGTGCTAATGTACAGATAACCGTACCGGTGTGTTCTAGTTACGCGCACCAGTGCATTTTAGTTACTACACACCAGTGCCACGTTACCAATGGAAGCATATGTGCAGTGCTATTAAGTGACGCACCGGTGACGAATAAACACAAATAAAAAACACACAATTCTATTTTCTTTAAGTGAAAAAAAAGGTGGCAAATTGAAAAATGGGTGGCAAAATATTTTCGAAAATCTAATTTCATTAAGAAATTCTTTAGATACCAAACACTTTTCATTATTTCACTATTTTTGCTAAAATTTTCAGCTAGATATTTGCAGGAGACATACCTGGAGCAAGAGAGCACGAGAGCACCGTGGAGCAGTAAAATATGTTCGAACAAAAGTATGCAGAAAATCAGAATCCAAAAATCTGGTGATTCAAACCCTGTAGCGTAGAATTTCAAATGATATCGTGACTAAATTTGATTAGTTTTTTTACTTTTTTCTGCAGTTTTTTTTACTTTTTCTACAGTTTTATCCATTTTCACCCTAAACCCTTCACTTTTTTTTTGTTTTTTCCCTTTCTTCTCCCTGTTTATGTGATTTCAGAATTAGGGCTTTTCATTTTAGATTGACATCCAACCCACGAGATGAATTGCATATTCAAATCCCAATCCATGTCAGCCCTTGCATGAATTTTTGAACAAATGGATTTTTTTTATCGGTGCGCCTTGCATAACCTAGCGCACCAATGCGCTGTATTATACAATGCACCGCGCAAGTACTGTGTAATAAAAAATTTAAAAACAATTTTTTTTAATCAGTGTGCTATATCTAAAATAGGGCACTGGTGTGCTATGTTACGAGGATAGCACTGTACGGTCTATTATACTGTTTGTGCAGTGCATTTATAATACCCCCACGCACCAACGTCAGTGCGTACAACATGAAAGGTGCACCGGTTTCTTGAGATTTATTTTTTACCTGAAAAGTTGAAAATTTATTTATAAATATATTAATGAATGATATGGTACTCGTTTCATATTGATAAAGAAATGACTGACAAGAGATCAGGTAACAAAAATAATGATAACACATCAAGAAAAGCAAAAAGGCAAGTTCTTTGTAAATTCTTTACAAAAAATATTATTTTTGAACTATATGTAAGTTTAACTAATATGTATTGTTTACTTTGTATCATACAGAGCCACAAAATGACGAAGCTCGATAAGATTATTTCTAATCTAGGACCAGAAGAGCGTAAAAGCTTGATGGAAAAATTGTAAAAGGATGAATTAGGTGAATGAAAATTTATTATCGATCCAATATGAGTTTTTTTTTTTTTTAATTTTCATTAATAATATACTTAAAATTATTACATAACATGTGTGAAATAGTCTATTAATTCACATATGTTTAATTTTCTACAGGGACCAACAACTTAGAAATTGAATTTTGTTCTAAGAAAAGAAAAAAATAGAACATGCAAATGAAAATGAATTGCTCCTTAGCTCATCTGGAGTGGTGTTGGAGGTTAACAAAATTTACAAAAGTTTGAGGGATCTAGTGGAACGAATGTATAGATGTTCTTTCCACTTACAATACAAAAACCAATCCAATGATTCCAAGAACCAAATTTTATCTAAACTACGGGAAGAGTTTCCAGAGAATTGGTCAATGAGACATGTCATACTTTTAATAGCAAAAATGTACAACAACAAAAAAGAAGGAATGAAAATGTAATCTTCCTTTAAAAGTTTGTCTAGAATTATTTATAAATATCACTTTTGTTATATTTACTTTTCATATATCAATATAAAATTAAAATAGTTTATTGTCATGTTACGTTTTCAGGAAGATTATGAAAATCTGAAAAGATGAACGAGCGGATATCAGAAATATGCCAGTAGGAATGTCCAAAAAGGTGTACAAGGAGATGGTCAAAGAAATGGACAAAATTGCATCACAGGAGGAGCCATCTTAACAACAACGTGCTTCAAATGTAATATGTAATCATTGAATTTTTCGATCATTAGGTACAATAAATAAACAATTTAGCATTAAATATTAATTTTCAAGAATTTTCTTGTAGAAAAGAAAAGAAAATGGAACCCATTCAACACATAAAACAGGATGACAAGGAAGAAAATGATTGATATCTAAGTATGTGAGTAATTGTTACTTCCTTATAACAACTTAACTAGATTTCATTTTTGTATTTTTTGTTGACACCTAATCCTAAGCGATTGGGTGAGATTGTATATTATTGTAATTTAGTAAATAAGGAAGGCCAAGAGACATTGGAAAATGAATCACAATAGCCTCATCTCCATGTATAAGTATACACACAATCTCCATATAATTCATATTCAGTTTTGCAAAGTTACCTCCTAGTCTAACATGGTATTAGAGCCAGTCCCATTTTTGGCATTCCTGGCTTTGGTGTAACTTCCTCATGTTCTGCATTTTTGCAGACTATCATTGTACACTTAGTTTTTTTTTTTACTTCTCCTGGCATTCTAGAATAATTCCACAAAATTTTTTCTACAAATTCTACCTAATTTTATTTTTGCACACCAATGTGCAATTTCAGCTCAAATTCTGAGCACATTTAAATTTACTGTGAAATTTTTTTTACTGTTCTCACAGTCACCTCACATCCCTCTACTCTCCTCACTCTTCTCGGCCCTCCCTCATGCTCACGCTCACCCATAGCTCACCTCCCTTCCACACTCACTTCTTTACAGTCATTTTTAGCCCCTTGACCCCATCTCCTTGCTCTCCCACACTCACAACACCCATCCCCCTCACAGTCGCTCTTAGCTGCTCTCCCCCACCCCCACACCCACTCTCCCCATCCCTGCTCATGTCTGACCTCCCTCACCCACTCTCCCCCATCCCCTTACCCCTTCCCCGCTCTCCCCCGCCTGCTCTCCCCCGCTCTCCCCATCCCCGCTCACATCCGCCCTCCCTCACCTGCTCTCCCATGCCCCCTCACCCACTCTCCCCATCCCCCTCACCTGCACTCCCTCTCTTCTCACGCCCGCCCTCCCCACCTGCTCCCCCCATCCCCCTCCCCCGCTCTGCCCCATCCCCCCTCCCCTCTCACAGCCCTCCCCACCTGCTCATGACAGCACACTCCTCCCATTCCCACGCCACCCTCCCGCCCCTCCCACGCCACACTCCCCCTCGCCACCCATGCAAATTCTCTCTGCGTTCCTTTTATTCAGCCTCTTATTTTAATTTTTTTACACAGTTTGGCCTCCCCCAGAAATTACCTCCCCTGGTAAAAACCTTCGCCAGAAATCACCTCCCCCATAATACACCTCCCCCAGAAAACACCTCCCTCAAATAATACCTCTGTTTTTTTTCTCCAAATTTTTTACAATATATATATATATATATATATATATATATATGCAGAATTGAGTTTTTACTGTGACATCAAAGTATTTTTTTCTTCAAAAGAATGCATTCTCTCATATCTATTATAGGATTTGTTCTCTCCAGCAAGGAGAACTATCCTGAATGGTCTCATAAAATCAAGCACACTCTCATTTTTAATGAGCTGTGGAGAGGAATTTGTGAAGGAGAAGTAGACCTTCCACCAGCAAAGCCCACTTCAGACAAGGAGATCTACATTTGGGAAAACAAGAACTGCAAGGCCTATGCCTAGATTGCAGCTTCCGTAAATGAAGAGGTGAGTCGCCATATTACACCATTTTCGAATGCCTATGAAGCCTTGAGCAAGCTAAAATAACTCTATGACTCACATTCAAAACTTGAAATTGTTCAGTTGTTTAGTCTTGAATTGAAGAATGATGACCCTCTTGCTTTAGCTTCAGAATTAAGATCTATCATGCATGACATTAAGAACACTAGTGTAGAAATTGATATACCTCTCATAGAATGTATTAAGGCATTGCATTCCACTTACTCACATTATCTTGAGTCCTTGCAAGCAAGTGGAAACCTCATGAAAATCACCTTTGATTCCCTTGAGAAAAAGTTTGTAGAAAGAGAGAAGGCTTTTGGAAAGATGACAGCCCCTCTGTCTTCTGAAGAGGCTGTATGCTTTGCACAAAGAAAGAATATTCATGCTCTATATTCCTCCAGAGGAAGAGGTGTTCGAAGAGGAAGAGGAAGAAGAAATTTCAGAGGAAGGGGGGGCAGACAAACTCAAACTGAAAAATCTAATCTTCATTGCATACACTGCAATAAATACTGGCATGATGCATCTACATTTAAGATGCCTTGGGATAAAATTGAGCAGCAAATAAATCAATAAAAAGGTAAATCTCATGATAGAGACAAAGGTAAAGCACTTGAATCCACTCATTATGTTGTAGCACATTGTAACAATGGAGTAACTGAAGACTTATTTGATGTTTCATTTACTTCTTGGAGAAATGATTGGTTGCTAGATTCAGGAGCAACATGTCACATGACATTTAGAAAATATTTTTTTGAAGAATTTACTGACAAATTTGATGGAGCATTATACTTTGCAGATAAATCCAAGCTCAAGCCATCAGGGCTTGGCACAATCAAGCTTAAGTTGCCTGGTCTTCCAGATCATCTTCTACATGAGGTTCTATACCTCCCTGAGTTGAGGAGAAACTTTTTGTCCTTGGTCCACATCTGCCAGCAAGGACACTCCATTCACTTGTTTGATGGCAAGGATGAGGTTATAAAAACATCAGATCGCTCACTTGTCATGGAGGGAATAGAAGAAGGAAGACTCTTGAAGTTGCAAGGTTCCTCTGCTCATGCACAAAACTTTGCATTCAGTTCACATCATGATGAAGGTACATTCCCATCAAGTCTTTTATGGCATGATAGATTTGGACACTTAAACTATGACAGCCTTCGATTGTTGAAAAAAAATGGTGTTAATGGACTGCCTACAATTCCTAGGAAACTTAAGCAATGTGATGCTTGTATTATAGGAAAGCATAGCAAACAGCCATTTCATGATTCACATTCCAGAGCACATGGAAAATTTGAGCTTATTCATTCAGATTTATGTGGCCCTATGCCTGTTGCTTCTGCAAATGGAAATAAATATATGATGACATTTATTGATGATTACACCAAAATGTGTTGGGTTTACTTATTGAAGAACAAATTTGATGCTTTTCAAACATTCAAGAATTTTCATGCATGGATTGAAAATGATGCACAAAATCATATTGGATCTTTGCATACTGATAATGGAAAAGAATAAATTTCAAAAAAATTTTAAAATTATCTTCGTCAACATGGGATCAAACATCAAACAATTGTGCCCTATAATCCCCAATAGAATGGTGTAGCTAAAATAATGAACAGGAAAATTTTAAATATGGTTCGCTCCATGATGTTTTTTAAGAATGTAAAATTGATGTTTTGGGCTAATGCAGTTCGATGTGCTGTATACATAAAGAATAGGTGTCCTTCAAATTCAATCAGAGACAAAACTCCTTATGAAATGTGGAATGGCCACATTCCTTTGGTAAAGCATTTCAGGGTCTTTGGTTCCACCTATTATGCTTTGATACCCAAGGTACAAAGGAATAAACTTGGTGTTGGAAGTCGAAAATGTATCTTCTTGGGATATTCCAATACCTCCAAAGGATATCGTGTCTATGATGAAGTCAATAAGAAGTTTGTAATAGCAACATATGTCATATTCCTTTAATCTTCCAAAACTGATAATGCTGTTGAGAAGAAACTTGATCGCCTGGATAGATTCACACATGCAAAGTATTTTCAAGAATTTGATAATCAGATTCCACATCTTGAAGGGGGGATTCCTATACTGAATCAATCTATGGAATTATTTCCTGAAGCACTCTCTCCCCCACATGAAGAACCAACCACGGATGACACCTTGAACGATGTGATTGATAGAATTGAGAGATTGAATCTTGATTCAATTCCAACTCAGTCAAATGAGTAGCCTGGGCCATCTCAAAAAGGTCCCCCCAAATGGATGACAAAGACACTAGAAAATGTTTGTCCCGATGAGGTTGGAAAGATAGGAACAAGAAGTTCCACTAGACAAAATGAAGGTGATGTAGATAATTCAGATTCACCTGTTGATATGGATCTTTCTTATAATTGTGAATTGAGTTTGTCTACAGATCATCAACCAACTTCCTTCAAAGAATCCGCTTCTCATGATGAATGGAATGAAGCGATGCAAAAGGAGTATGATGCATTGATAAAGAATGGCACTTGGAAGCTATTTGATCCTCCTTTGGGAACCAAACCAATTGGTTGTAAGTGGGTCTACAAGAGCAAGTACAAAGTAGATGGCTCACTTGACAAGCACAAATATAGGCTTTGTGGCAAAAGGTTTTGCATAGAAAGAAGGGGTCGATTATGAAGAAAATTTTTCTCCCATAGAAAAATGGGCCACCATCCGGACACTCTTTGCCCTAGCAGCTCAGAAGGGATGGAAATTCCATCAGATGGATATTAAAACTGCCTTTTTGAATGGATATCTAAAAGAGAAACTTTTTATGTCCCAGCCAGGAGGATTTGTTGTGAAGGGCCAAGAATACAAAGTATGCAAGCTTATAAAATCCTTGTATGGCCTCAAGCAAGCACCGCAAGCATGGTATGAGAAATTAACTTAGCATCTTCTGAAACTTGACTTCAAACATTTTGATCCCGATGATGCAAATTTGTTTATTAAGGAAGTTGGAAAAACAGTTGTATATCTTGTGGTCTATGTAGATGATCTTTTGATGACAGGGAACAATGAGAGTTATATTGCATCCATAAATAAAGAATTTAAGAAAGGTTTCGAAATGACTGATTTGGGTTATGTTCATTACTATCTGGGTATTGAAGTAACTCAACATCATAAATTTATATTTATTTCTCAAAAGAAGTACATTGGAGATCTTTTGAACAATTTTGGCATGGATGAATGCAATCCCTTAACCACTCCAATGGAACAAAACTTGAAGCTCACATCCATTGAAGGGAAGGAATTCGAGGATGCAAAAAAGTATAGACAGCTTGTAGGAAGTCTTATCTACCTGACTACCACCAGACCAGAAATCTCACTTACTATTCGAATCCTCTCCAGGTTTATGCAAAAACCTTGTGAAGGACATTGGTCTGCTGCAAAAAGAGCTCTAAAGTACTTGAAGGGTACTCAAGACTTTGGACTCAAATATACACAGGTAGGAAATTTCAGCTTGATCGGATACTCTGATTCAGACTTTGATGGGGACAAAGAAACTGGGGTGTCTACTTCAGGTTATACCATGAGTCTTGGATCAGGAGCTATCTCATGGAGATCACGCAAACAGTTAGTTCCAGCAGATTCCACAACCGAGGCAGAATATGTGGCAGCAGCTGAAGCAAATAAGGAAATTGTGTGGCTCAGGAAAATCCTATAAGATTTGCAGATGAAACAGATGCATTCAACACCACTCATGATTGACAACACTTCTGCAATAAAGTTGGCTAAAAACCCGAAGTTCCATGATCGAACAAAGCACATCATTACAAAATACCATCTGATTCGACATCATGTTGAGGCCAAAACCATCCATATATGTCATTGTTCCACAAATGAGCAGACCGCAGACATCTTCACCAAAGTGCTTGGAAGAGAAAAGATTGAAAAGTTCAGAACGATGCTTGGACTCACCAACATCCCTTCAGATTAAAGGGGGGAATGTTGACGTCTAATCCTAGGGGATTGGGTGAGATTGTATATTATTCTAATTTATTAAATAAGGAAGTCCAAGAGACATTTGGAAGTGAATCCCAATAGCCTCGCAACAATGTATAAGTACACACACAATCTCTATCTAATTCATATTCAGTTTTACGGAGTTACCTCTTGATCTGACATTTTTTAATTTGTTTTACCAAAATCATCATTGAATGTCTTCAAACAGGTGCTAACATACAAAGAATAACCATAAGACGAATTGATTGAAATTGGGTTAAATATGGTTTGTGAGTATATGTTGGCATATCATAAATTAATTGTGGAATTTGTAAGCATCTATTGATATTGTTTTACTTAGCTCCATCTATAATTAATAGAACAAAAAAATCTTTTATATTAAATATAAGATTTTTTATGGGGTATAAAACTTGCAGGAAACAATGTATGGAACTGTGCCAACATATGAAATTTTGAAATATGGCATGGTACATGGTTTTGAAAGAATGTGTATAGTTTATGAGTCAATTGTTGCTATGGTACGTCATTTTTATTTTCAATTTACATTGATGTATACTATTTAATATTTCAATTTTCATTATTCTCACCAATGTATATACACTCATTTAAGTTTATTTTTATGTTTGCAGATGGAAGGTGAAGAAGAAGAAAACAATCAACACCATGAACAAAACATTCCTAAAAATAACCCAAGTCATGGAAGTAGCTCTAGCAGTGACAACAGTTCAAGAAAAGAATGATGATCACTATGTTTGGATATCAAAGCAAGGCATTGTATTTTTTGAAATATTTTTCTGTGAAATCAGACATTTTTTTAATGTAATGGACATAGTGTCCCAATTGAAAGACAAAGGGATACCAATAACTATCCCATTTTGTATGATAAATATGTTTTAATTTATTCTATTGCGTTCTCCGTTGTCGCTATTGCATTCTCCATTGTCGTTCTCAAATGCACTAATAAAAATTTAATTCATATGAATATTGTTATAAGACATATGCGTCGAATTTTGATGAATAATTAATTTTTAAAAATCACAATAATTATGATATGATATAATAAATTAATCCAAATATCACATTCAAATGAATTAATAAAAAATTAATTAATATGAATATAGTTATAAGATGTGTTTACTTTTGATGAATAATGAATTTAGAAAAATCACAATAATTGCACTATCACAGGTCCATGTTTCTAAAAAATACAAAATGAACACCAGTGCATGTCAGTTACTGTACACCGGTGTGTTTGTATGCTTCAGCAAACCAGTGCGTCTCTACGACCTATGGGCACTGCACAAATACCAAAACCAATTAAAAATATCAGTGCGTTTGTGTGATACTTCGCACCGGTGCTTTTATGTGAGACTACATACCAGTGCATTTGTGCGACGTATTGGCACGACACAAATACCAATACCAATTATAAATATCATTGTGTTTTTCTGATACGGCACACCGGTGCATTTCTATAAGTCTACGTACCAGTGTGTTGAGACGACCTATGGGCACCACACAAATCCCAAGACCAATTGGTACGGCCTTGTGTGTTGTATCACCAACACTATGCTCGGTGTGGTTTTATACCTTGATGGCCTGGTGCAGGAACCTTCGACCACTCGAGGGCCACCTTCTAGATGACACGCACCGGTGCATTGAAACCTTAGTAGTGTACCGATAAAAAAAACATCCGTAATAACCTCCGATCACCCAGTTTTTTTAGTTGTGTTGAATTTCCGTTAAAAGCTCCGCCGAAACCTCCGTAACCATAAACAGATGTTGCAGCAAATTTTTTTTTTGACAATTTTGGCCAATTTTATAACACTAAAAACCTCCTTTATAACCTCCGCTAGAGGGTCTTTTCCTTGTAGTGGGATGTCATTAACAAAAAGTAGGTGAGATATAAACAGATATGTAGCCACCTTAATCCCTCCTAGACTGATGAAGTAATTGGCTAATATCTTCAGCTGCAAGAAGAAACAGCAAAGGAGAGAGAGGACACCCTTGTCTCAAACCAATTTTTTTAAGAAAAAAGGGGGAGGAAGCCCCATTTATCATCACATCAAAAGACACATTTGTGATACAACCCATAATCCAGTTAATGAGATAAATTTCGAAACCCAGATGTGTGAACAAGAGTATAAGATAAATCCAATTGATCCGATCATAAGCCTTTAAGAGGTCAATCTTTAAAATCATACATTTTTTTCGGGAGAGTTTAATACTGTGAAGATTTTCATGTGCCACACCAATAGCTTCATGAAGTTGCCTGCCATCCAGGAAACCAAATTTCTCTTTATTAATAGATTTAGATAACATGGGCTTTAACCTGTTAGAAATAGTTTTGGAAATAACTTTGTATATACAATTAAATAGAGAAATAGGCCTAAAATCATCAAAATTATAAGGGGAGTCCTTTTTAGGGATGAGAGCCAGGAACGTTGTCTTAAGGGCATCATGGATGAGGCCGCAGGATTTGGATTCTTCCACAAAATTCATGATAGTTTCCCCCATCAGATTAAAGAGATGCTGAAAAAATTCAACCATCCAACCATCTGGGCCAGGCCTATTATCTTTTTGCATGGATTTGATAATGTGTTCCACCTCTTTCTTCTCAACTGGTTCCAGAAGAAAATCATTTTCCTCCTCTCCAGCATATCTAGGGAAAATTTGAGCCACTCGGATGATTTCCCCAATCGAGACACCACCCTAATCATCATAGAAGTTCTTGAAATAATTTTTCCCCAAGCGCGAGAGATCTTCAAAATATTTAGCCATGCCACCCTTCGGGGTGGCGATCTCCCAAATAGTATTAGATTTCTTGCAAACCTTTGCATAATCTTCGAAAAATCCGGTATTCTCATCACCTACTTGTAACCAGATGGCGTGACTCTTCAGCCTCCAGCTTACTTCCTTATCCCTCAGCAGCACCCTTCTCCTACATTCCAAGTCTCTTAGTCTAACTCGAGGGTCTTCTTTAGTAAACCCTTCATCAATGTTTCCATACATCTATTCCAGGGCCTTGATAATGTCTAGAAGGTCTTTAGAGTCCTTTTTCTCCTTTTTTTTTGCCCAGGAAATCATGGCCTTCTTGATTTTTTTTAAGTTGTTTACAAGAGCCTGGGCGTAAGAACCATTTTCTATCACATTGACAGGTCTCCAAGTATCAACCACCAGCTTCTGATAGTCCCCCTCTTTCAGCCATCCAACATTGAATTTGAAGGGGGAAGCAAGTTTTGTAAATGGCCCTTTCAACTCAAGGATGATCGTGGAGTGATCCGATACGCCACCATTACCAACCCATTAACGAAAATTTGCAGCCTCGAATGCAAAATCATCACTTAAGAGGAAACGATACAACCTTTTGGAAATACTGGCCTCCCCCAGCCAATTTCTTCTCCACGTGGGAACATATTTGTTCATATTTGGATCAATCAGCTTGTCATCCAGTAGTTTTTTTAGGAATAAATTAGCTAAGGGATTTGTCCTAGCATTTGGGCCCCAGGCCTCCGATCACCCTAGGGAGAAATTTAAATTTCCCCCAACAATCAAGTGTGGAAATTTCATAAAATATTTATCAAACAAAGAATTCTAGTATCCAATCCTATCATCACAGGGACCATATACATTGACAAGGGTGAAACATGAGATTAGCTCCAGAGAAGTAACCTCCATTCCAATCAGAAGTTTCAAAGTCCAACAATTAAGCAGTTTGACAGAGCCATTTCTTAGCCCTGTAGTGAAACCTCCCGATCGACCCTTTACATTTGAGGTAACAAAATTCCACCCAGGGAGGAAAGAGGACATGAAAGAGGAGATGAGGTCCCCATAACCCAAAGTTTCTTGTAGAAATAACATGTCGAGTTTATAATGAGAGATCAAACTTTTGAAAGCTATTTTTTTGGGGGTACTAGCCAAACCCCTACAATTGAAAGATAATAATATCATTTAGACGCCAAGGCCGGGATAACCACTCCTTTAAGCGCCCCTTTAAGGGATATTTTTCTACCATCAACTATATCAAGAATGGCCTTAAGTTTTGTTTGGAGAGGTTTGATTTTCTCCCCTCATGTGTTTGATTTTATCCAAGGTAGGCACGCTACCTAGCCCACCATGGATCTCCTTATTCAGAAATTTCTTGTCGCAGGGTCGAAGATTTTATGGGACAGGATCAATAGAAATTTTTGGAATAGTGGTAATTATGTTTTCCATGGCCAAAGATACATTACTAACACAGAGGGAAGAAATCGGATCACGCCTGGAGGGACCAAGAAAACTCATGAAAATAAAATAAATATCAAAGGAGTTTAAATCAAGAGAAGAGGGGAAAGGGGCAGTACCTACTAAATCTGATGTTGGATCAACAGGGGCAGTCACTGTCTACTCCTGAGTGTGATATAGAACCGTTTCTTGCATATCATTCGCTTCAACTGTAGTCCCATCCTCCCTGAGAACCTCTTCTTCCTGTTGAGTGATATCCACCATATGTGCCACCCCCATCCTCACATATGCCACTTCCTATTAGACAGGGGCCTCAAATCGGAAGCAGGGCCCATGTGTAGCCCCACTCTTGTGTTTCCTACTCTTTGAAAAGCCTAGTTGGAATTCCCGTGCCAGGTGGCCTAATTTATGGCAACGATGGCATCTGAAAGTCAAGTGTTCATATTCTATCAATTTCTCAATAGCATGGCCATCAGCATTGAGGAGAATATTTGGGATCATGCCATCTCTCAGGGCAAGCTTGACCAGAATACGAGTGGTATTCATAGAGCAGGTCTCCAAGAAATACATATCTGCCTCCAGGAAGGTCCCTAGACTATCCCAATTTCACGAAACACCTCCATGGTCCAAAGATATGGTGGGAGAGTAGGAAGTCTTACCCACACAAGAATTTCATCCACCTATTCTCTGTTGGCATCAAAAAGAGGAGTCCATCTCTTAAAGAGTATGGGAGCGGTGTCAAAACCCCATTGTATCGAAAGGACCCATTCAAGAGTCTCTACATTCTTAAAATTTACCATAAACCAACCTTTCAACAAGGTTATAACCTTCACCTCTATGTCTAGGGCATCCACCCAGCTTCAATTGATCCATTCCTTCATGTATTCAGTGGGGAAAAATTTACCTCTGGCTCTGCCAACCAGAATGGATTCCAATCCTGCCATCACACGGTCAAAATGGAGATCAACTCTGAAAACCAGATTAGGGCACTCGAGACTTTCCTTAATTACTTTCCCTTTTTTTTTCTTCACCCTAGCCTGTCCATCAAGTTTTACAGAAAACTTGGAGGATTTAGTTCGATCCCCCGATACCTCCTTCTGTTTGGAGCCTCCTGAAGATTTTTTAGTACCCCCCAAGGAGAGATTCTCCCCTTTTGGATTTTGAAGCAAGGCAAAAAAACCTTCGGTCAGTCCCCCAATACCACCAGTCCACTGACCATGACAATGCAGATCCAAGATTTCCCTTGCCCATTCAATTCCCAAATCCTATTGGAAAGGGAAGCCTCAACTAAAACTACCAAGGGTGTGACTCCCCAAAACCTCTTTTGTGCCCCATTCTAGATCAGTCTACCCGACAAGCTCGTTCATTGTAAGACCACCTGAATAAACCACTTTCTTTCTAGAAGCATAGTTGATAGGGAAGGTATTGTCCTGCCAATGGGAGACACCACCTTTCACCTCAGGAAACAAATGAACCCCCATATCCAGGGTTTGACCCAAACCCAAAGTCGCTTCTCCACCCTCTCCCAGGACAACGTCCTCCAAACCACCAGATCTAAACAATGGAGAAAGAGGGCGAGGGAACTGTGTTATTTTAACCTTTCCCGAGGTAGATACCAAACCGCAAAAATCCACAACCGACCCTTTGGTAACCAGGGAAGAAACTGCCACAGGGCTGACAGAGACCTTAGGAGCTAGGGTTTATTTTTTTCCACCACCCAGTGAAGCAAGACCATCCACTGGATTCCACCTCAGTTTTTCCAACCACCCCATTCGAAATGTGACCAATATGGAAGAGAAACTTTAGCTAGGTTTTGTTTAGTGGGTTCCATACCTCAGATAGACAATATATCTTCCGCTGCAAGTTCTACATCAACAAATTCTCTATCATTGCCCATGAGGCAGAGGAAAACAAACCGATAGTGAAAACCCACAAACTCCAGGAAATCTTCATATGTTAATTACAATAATAAATAATATCAAGTGCAACTATAAATAATTTCAACCACATAAATTGTATTATATGAAATTTCAAGTATTACAATATGAGTTTCCAACATGATATTGGTTGGACTACAATTTACACACGAAATATTGTTTAATCACTTCAAAACAGTATCATTATGTTGTCAATGCATTGTAGGTGAATTCACCAACTCTGAAGATTTTATCATAAGTCTCTATATGTGTGTCTCATTTGATGTATTGTCTTTAAGGGTATCACTAGATCGGTTCTCTTGTCTCTCTCTCTTTCTGCATTTATTGCTCTAGTGTTATTTTTCTCCTCTTTCTTCAATTCCTTCTTTTGACCATCAAAAATTGAGTTCCTTTTCTGAAATGAAAGAAGATATAATGCAAAGTATAAGAAATGAAATATGATGAACACTAGAATATAAACTAAGGTAGGCTATAAAGGATTATACGACATATACCTCAACATCAGCTATGTCAATGCCAGTTTTCCCTAGAAAAGCAAGAAACTCAAAAAAGTTTTCTTCAATTGGGCGATAGTGGCCACTATGTGGCTATACGACATGTATAAAAATAAAAATAAAACATCACCATAGAAAAATAGCATCTTGGGAACTTAATAACAATCATTTCAACTAAGTTACAATCTAAAAATATCAAGTTGTAGATATCTTGTGAAAACAAATGGAAAGAAAAAGACAACATATAATAAATAATGTATGACAACTAGCTAGGAAATTACATAATAGAATAAAAAAATTCTCCTATGGTTACCAATACATGTGGGTGGGTAACATGCCCCAATATGCCATGATCCTTAGGGTCCAGAGGAAGTAAATCTCCTACTCAGACATAATGATTGATTGGTTGCATCTTTGCCTTGCCTCTCCTTTGTGAGTCAAAAATATGTCCATCATTAACTAATTGTACTCCATATTATCATTTTCACATGTTATCTCCACATACCTACCAAAATTTTCATATATTCCAAACAAATGGAATTATGGAATTGTTTCTAAAACTATGTCATTTATACCCCCGTCCAATGTATCTAACCAAATGTACCCACTTGATTTTCTTCTTTCATATTCATTTACATCCTAAAAAGAATTCATTTAAAAAAAAAATACAACCACAATATCTCTAGATCCTAATTCTCATCCATATTTTCCATAAACCATAAGAATTAATACTCTCTTATGATAAACATTGTACAACAATGAAGCTACACACAACTAACTATTTGTATAAAACAAAAATGAAGCTATTGGTATAAAACAAACAATTAATCTACACAATGAAGCTTAATTTATATTGGTATAATGAAGCTTAATTTATATTGTTAACTGTGCAAAATATAAATGAAGTTATTGGTATAAAACAAACAACAATGAAGCTACGCAAAACATTCAACCAGTCGGTATAAATTCCAAACATAATGAGAAAAGGAGCAGTGTGTCATTCTCTACCATGTGTTCTACCAAATAAAATGTTAAAAATACTATAGGAAAACTCTCTTCTTTACAAAGAATTTTAAGAAGAATAAATTTATATTAAGTTACTTATATTCTATTTTAAGAAATCCATTTGCGTTCCAATGTTGAAGTACCTCCACATAAAGAGATATAACATTTCAAGCTTCCACATACATCATAGAAATTCAGAATGATAGTTCCAAAAACAAGAAAATGAATTAGACCCAAACAAGTGATGCAAGATTTCTGCACAAATCATAATATTGTGCAACAATAGAGTGTGTATTCACTTTAACATGAAATCCTCAATTTCAAAATCTTCATAAAAACCACTGAGATCAATTGCATAATATATAGCGCAGATAACACAACATATATACTCCAAACAACACCATGTGCATCGAATTCCTTAACGGATCCTACATCAAAATGAGACAATTACCATCGAATCCTATTTACAAATTGTTCCTTCTGCTCTCTTCCCATATTACATTTATGTTTTGCAGCTCTTAGCACTGCCACTAATCCTGCAATTCTGCAATTCGATGGTTTATCTGGGGTATAATTTAGTGCATATTTGTGTAACAGAGGTTTAAATAATATATATGAACAGAGAGCCGAACACAAACAAAATACTTGCATATAATAGTAATAAGAAATTTACAGATTCAAACCCTTCTTTACCGATTATTACATTTGTGGCTTCTCACTCTCGCCTTTACAATTCGTCACACTATCACACCATTCCTACTCTATGCTCTCTTCTTTTCCTCTATCCTATTCCATCTTCTACATTTATCTCCATCCTCATACAAAGCTCATATTTATACATAATTGTGGATTAATTTGAATCCATAATTTCCTCCATAAATGACTCAACCAAATCCTAAAATAGCTTATCCCTCCTTTAACTCAACTAATTTTTATTTAAGGAGTTCATAATCCCTAAGATGTCTAAACAACACAACTCCTCTCATATTTTCAATTATAAGAGAATATTTACAATAAACCTCACACTCAGATTTTCCTCTTAATTTATTTAAAATGTACATAATTTATAAAATAATTAAAAAAAAAACATCACCACCTAAATCACCCAAATAAATAATGACAATTTAGCAGGATGCTCCTGCATCATAATCCCCATGTAGAGAAGTTTACATAGACTCCTGTCTATGAGGTCTGTCACTTTTCTATAATAATGTGACAACCACAAGTCTCAATGACTTGCTACCTCCAGGATTCCAAACTCTGTTTTGCCACCAGTATTTCAAAGTATCAACTCCATTTTGTAATTTTGCACAGAATTCCCAGAATAGTATTTTCAAAACACTATTGAATGTAACTCCTGCTTTTCCATACCATGTCCTATTTATTTTGGGAATTACAGACTAGTGTAGAAATGATGATACCCATTCTTCTAGTTTCCAAGCTTTGAAAGAATCTCAAACTAGCTTTACATCAGCATCACCGACATCACTCATTTTTTCAACCAGATTCCATCGATCTTTACAACAATTTCTTCTGCCAATTCCTCAAAGTAATTCCTCTTTGTCAATTACATCAATACGATTGATGTTTTCTATAGTGTCTTTTCCTCTTTCCGTTACAATTTCTCTGGTCTTATATTTTTCTGTCTCTGGCTCTTTGTCTACTGCTTCCTTCTCCAATTGCATTGAATACTCAACTTTCTGTAATGAAGGATAATCAAGAACTTTTCCTTGATCACAACTATAGTCATTGACTGACCCTATAGTAACAAATTTCCCATCCAGTGTTGTACCTACATTCATCAACAAATTATTAGTTTTAAAAATGCAAGACCTTTCGGCCTCTTTTGATGATGCAAGCACCAATCTCCCATCATAGACCTTCTGGATTTCAGTAAATCCTCTTTTGAATTGCTGGCTGCTTTCATCTTTATCCTACTGGATTAATACTTATGTTTCCTTTATGTCTCGAAGGACATAACTTTCTTGTTGCTCCTGATCTTTCATCTCATCTTCAAATAATTTTTGTTCAATTTCTCTGATTTCAACATCATATTTTTTAATGTCGCCTTTTGTACCTACAGCCACATTATTATTGAAGAGTTAAAACATTCACTTAACTCTATAAATGTTCGAAACATTTCATCCTTAATTATCATGCACGATAGCTGCAATTTCTTGTTTATCAGGTTCTACAAGCTTCATCTCTCCTTCAGGTTTCTTGAGCCATCTTTCCAAGAACTCTATTTCTAGGTGAACTCTTTCTAGAATTTCATCACAACCTTCATTCTTAGTTTCATTCTTCTTTTGGCAATCCTCCTCAGGTATCATGTTTTCTGTATCATCACATTGCAAAATTATTTCGTCAATTTCATTAAATAATTTCATTTTTTTACCTCCTTGGAATATCACTACGACATTTTCCTTATGCTTCTGCTCCATAATAGCTTCAACTGTTTGTCTTATACCAAATAGAAATTCATCTATGAGTTCATTCTGCTGCAATAAATTAGTACCTTCCTCCTCTAAAAGGCATTCTCCATCATAATTCACCTCAAGAGCTTTATTCATCTTTGTGACAGTTTCACCAAACTGTCCACCATCTTCTACACATCCTGCAAACATACACAAACTATGAGATTTAAAAATACAAGGCTTCATAGCCTCATCTACTTCCCTTGTCAACATATCTTCAAATTGTTCTGAACTATTCCAATAGTCCATGAGATATTTCTCATTAACCTCTTCTCCCAGAATTTCACCCTGTTCTGGTCCACAACGGGAAACTTCCATTTCCAACTCATCTTCTCTGAGTTCTTCACATCTCAATTTCTCACTCATCATCTGCTCAAGCTTTCTCATCTCTTATGTTAACTGCATATTTACCTGCCAATTCCTCTTTTCTTGTAGTCTCTACCATTTCACTTTCTTCCTCATGGTCCAACCATGTCTCTAGTCTTTCTTATTTCTTTGCAACAATTCCATCAACAACTCAAGATGAACTGCTATCTCAACCTTCTCCCTCTCATATTCTTCATCAGTCAACTGCTTCCATATTTCATTTGCCTTGGCATCTCCCTTCTTCTCCCTTCTGTTGTGGCCTTTCTCAAAACCTCTGAAATGACTATCAATAGTCATCTTCTCCTCCTTTGTGAACTTCATTTGTTCACTTGTGGATTTCATTCAATCCCCTTTTTAGCAAGCCTTCCTACTTGCCATCCAAAAATGCAAGCTCTCTTCCTGTGCTTGGTATCTTTTGGTTCTCTGTCTTGCAATCATCTTCTGGGAAACTCTCTTGCTTCTCTTTGCTGCAAACAACAACTGCAGTAATTCTTGTGTTAAAACGACCAACTCTTTGGGTGTTGGGTTCCGTTGATCATGCACCCAATTACATTCAATCCTTTGACTTGATTTAAGACTCTTTGACTCCAGAATTGACATCAACTCTTCATCTTGGATGAAAAATTCACCCTTTTGTACAATAACTCAATGGTTTAACTTGACTCAAGCTATCCAAATTTCTTCATTTGACCTTAACATCTTATTTGACTTCAAAGCTTGACCTAATAATTACAATAGTCGATATTTTGACTCTAATTCAAGTTATACAATATACAAATTAACTTTTTTTTTTTTTTTTAAACAATGGAATACCACCATATATAAAAATAATGCACCACCCTTTTTCCACTTATACATGTACGTGCTTATATGATGAGAATTTCGTTAAGCAGCCTTCACATATGGCAGCATACCAAAAATTTCAAGACTCATTATTAAATTGATATGCACCCACCTACATCAATCAACACACAGAAATAAGAGCGCGTAGAATGAGAGCAGGCAGAACTATACCAAGTAACCAGTGATGATGTGCATTCCACGTGTTTCAGGTAAAAATGATGTCCTTTCATGTATCTTTAAACGGAGACTTCATTAAATTTCCAGCGTTTGCGGTATTTACACAATTGTTTCATGCAAGTTTCTCCTCACACATTGACTAATCTCCTCCACCATACAATTATCAATACAAAGAGCTTGTGATATATGTTGTTGAAATTCTCATAATCTTCAGAAATTCTCAACTCCAGGAAACGTAAGAAAACTCACAGAAATCATAGTTTCACAAGAAATCAAACATTTCATTTGAAGTTTGGAAGGAGATCCTCATATGATAATCTCATTACGGGAGGAAGATTACTGCTTGAGGAGTATTTATGAAGAGTATATATAAAAAGGCAGTCGCTTAAAGGAAAATATTGTAGCTTTCTTATACCAGAGAATGTTTTAGAATACAGTTCAGTCCAAAACTCCAACACTTTCAACAATCAAAAGAAAATTTTCTCCTCTATGCTTTCAACGAAGGCTTACAGCTTCTTGTGTACACAAGATTCATATGCACTGCAATGATCTCACTGTGCTAGAACTGGATTTGTAGGTAAACTCGTTTTTTCATAGAAATCAGGATATGCCAAGCTTGAAACCATACCTAGAACATTAACACTAGCATTGATCGCAAGAGTCAGGATCAGCCAACGGACTATCTAGATTTTGATTCCTGTCATAGGCCTTCTTGATTCGATCGAAGAAAATTGCAGTAATGATACAACCACCTTTCAGATCTAAAAATTTTTTCCAGTTTCAAATACATTCACGAACTATGTTCAGATACAAGTTTGATTTGGCATCCAAGCCCTTTTTTCTATGTTTTTTACCAATACTCAGCTCTGAAATTCATTTCTTCCTTCTTCATGCAGGTCACATCACAGCTCTCCATGAATATGCAACGCAGCTCCTCTTCTCTGCGTGCAAGAATTCTCAACCACGATGCTTCCGCTACGCACTCTGATGGAAATCTACAGATCCACTTACTGTCACACCATTTCTCTCTATATCTCTATCTCCAAAAAATTACACATCCAAAATAAATTTGAAAGTTGTCCTTCAACAAATTTCGCATCCTATACCCATAGATCTTTCACAACTATCCTTGTGCAACAATAAACCAGCGTTTCAAAATTTTTGAAACCAAATTGCATTAAAGCCACCACAATTCACAAAGACGGCTCTCCCCCTTATGGAAAAGGTGTCTTACGCCCCTTTTGTAACTCCATATCTCACAACAGCACACACAACACCAGGTAGGAATGTTCCGGCTCTGATACCAAAATGATGCAAGATTTCTTCACAAATCAGAATATTGCACAACATAAGAGTGTGTATTCACTTTAACATGAAATCCCCAATTTCAAAATCTTCATAAAAACCACTGAGATTCAATACATAATATATAGCGCGAATAACACAACATATATACTCCAAATAACACCATATGCATCGAATTCCTTAACAGATCTTACATCAAAATGAGAAAATTACCATTGAATCCTATTTAAAAATTGTTCCTTCTGCTCTCTTCCCATATTACATTTATGTTTCGCAACTCTTAGCACTGCCACTAATCTTGCAATCCTGTAATTCGATGGTTTGTCTGGGATATAATTTAGTGCATATTTGTGTAACGGAGGTTTAAATAATATATATGAACAGAGAGCCGAACACAAGCAAAATACTTGCATATAATAGTAATAAGAAATTTACAGATTCAAACCCTTCTTTACCGATTATTACATTTGTGGCCTCTCACTCTCACCTTTACAATTTGTCACACTATCACACCATTCCTAATCTATGCTCTCTTCTTTTCCTCTATCCTATTCCATCCTCTACATTCATCTCCATCCTCATACGAAGCTCATATTTATACATAATTGTGGATTAATTTGAATCCATAATTTCCTCCATAAATGACTCAACCAGATCCTAAAATAGCTTATCCCTCCTTTAACTCAACTAATTTTTATTTAAGGAGTTCACAATCCCTAAGATATCTAAACAACACAACTCCTCTCATATTTTCAATTATAAGAGAATATTTACAATAAACCTCACACTCAGATTTTCCTCTTAATTTATTTAAAATGTACATAATTTATAAAATAATTAAAAAAAAAACATCACCCCCTAAATCACCCAAATAAATAATGACAATTTAGCAGGATGCTCCTGCATCAACAAGTCACATACTTGTAACAAGAAAAGGTGTGCAAAGCATTGGTTATCTTTCATAGATCAAAAAATTTCATTGTTCTCTTTGAAAGAATACGCGGAGATCAAAAAGTTTCTTGTAGCCAATATGCACTCTTTGAAAGAATTGAATGCAAGACAGTTAAATTGAATAAATAGGAATACACTTTATTAGAAAAAACCAAAATAATACCTCAACCCAAAACAAAACTCATACTACAATAAAACAATAAAATAAGCCTTATTGATATGTGCTTGAATTGAAAGAGCAATGAGAACAATCACACAAGAAGGAAAGTGTGAGAGAAAAATAAATTGTACACTATATTATATTAAGTATATACAAGAGTATAAAATTGGTGGATAGAAATATTTTATGAGTTAGGAGATTGATAATATTTCACTCACCTCATTGTAATATACTTACATATATAATAAATATTGGACTAAATCAACTAGGCCTAAGTCTCATCATTCAACTAAGCTACTAAAATTACATCATGGAAGAATAGCCTAGCCTCAAAAGCAAGTTTTGATACAAAAAAAAATGGGTTATTATGAGTATTGGCTCCATTTTTTGTCTACATCCTACACCTTGTTTGGATGGTATTTATAAATTTCTCATTCAATCTAATTCAACACCTTATAAGTTATATATTGTTTTATGTCATGTATATTTCTCTTAGTTCAGAATCTAGCTTTTATAACAAACATGGAAAATATTTCCTGGACAATAAACCTTGAAACCTGGTATGTTTGCCACAATCTTGCATGATAACAAGGTTAAGAGAAAAATTGTTGAGTTTTATGAGTAAATGAATAAATTATTAATCCTTTTACCCTTTTCTATGTATCACCAAAAGCAAACATAGAAGAATGGAATGTTACATCCATCTAACAAGAGATCATATTAACCCAAACTCTGTCATTAATGGAAGTTGAATTCTTGGGCTGCCTGATACATATCACATAGAGTGGACAAGGTTGAATCAAAGGCACTCCCATCCCTAAACAAGGAATCATGCAGCCAATTAATGGGAATTTTGTAGATGATTCCTCACATCTCAGAAGAACATGAATGAGTTGAAAATATGATGGAATTCCTTCAAACCTAGCTTCAAATCCCTGGATGGATGCTTAAGATTTTCTTCTCCAGCAAAATATTCTCCTCTCCAACAAAAAAAGAAAAAAATAATGCA
Source organism: Pinus albicaulis (assembly GCA_034641835.2). Classification (NCBI taxonomy): domain Eukaryota; kingdom Viridiplantae; phylum Streptophyta; class Pinopsida; order Pinales; family Pinaceae; genus Pinus; species Pinus albicaulis. The sequence goes on from CM076574.1 coordinate 1,079,552,900, forward strand.
CCAAGCTTAGAATAACATGGTGATTTTCAAAGCCAAGAATCCAAGGCCACATGATGGACATGTTGATATCTTTGAAAAAATTACCTGTGATTTTGAATCTTTCAAATGCTCCAACTATTAAAAAATTTCTACTTGTTTCACAATTGTGGCCTCTAGTTACTAAAGGTGTGAAAAGTCATAAGCAATTAGCCTTGCAATAAATAACTAAAATAGACAAAGTTTTAATAACAAATGGAAATTTGAACCTATTCAAACTTTATCTGTCTTTCAACTCATTTTCCGAGTGCATAATATGGTTTACAGAACAATTCAACATTTTTTCTTTTTTAGGTGGAAGTTGGGGAGGTTTTTCACTTATATGACTAACAATTTCTTTTGTTTTCACAAGGCGCTCCAACAGTGAAGGCAGAATATCATTTTCAACAATATCTTTCTTGGGCATATGATCTCATTTCTCCTTGGATATTGAATCCAAATTCCTCTGAGATTGGTAGAGCACTCTTCTCTATTTGAAACTTTTATCCTCTCTACATCAACATCAATGGCGTGGGAAAATGTTGAACACTTCACAAGAAAATTCACCAATACTACCCTTATCCAACCAAACAAATTGTCTCGATGATATTTATTCTCAACCTTGAACAACAAGGTTTCTGGAAAATAAGCAAAATAATAACATAGATTATATATTAACAAAATATGCCACTGGAAAGGTATGATAAATCATTCATTCTTATTGAAAGGGTAAATAATGCCACTTATAAGTTAATGGTGACTACTGATAAAATTCAACCCTATATTTCTTGATAATTATTTGAAATTTGAAGAAATAATTACCCAAGTGTGATAATAATCTATCCATTTATATAGATGTACAAAACTTTAAGAGGCTCGTTATTCAATTAGGATCAATGGTGAAAGTGTTACAAAAGTAAGAAACAATTAAAATAATATATATATTCAGAAACACTCCAATAAGCTTTTGGAAGAGAGAACAAAGGAATCGACAACATTAGAAAGAGAAGTTGGACTTAATGAATGAAATTATAACAAGTGTTGCTATTGTTGTTATAGCCAAAGTAAATTTAAACACATTATTTATAGATGAAGAAGTAGTGGTATTCATTACAAATAAAAGTGCTTAAGGTAATGGAAAGAAGAAAGAAAAATAGTGCTAGAATGTGCCCCTAGTATTGTTTTTATATCAAAATCCTTCAAGCCTAAAGTGGGTAGTTATTGATACAGGTCAATGTGACCAGGGTATATTAAATTCACATGGAATACTATATAGATCCATCCATTTTTTCATGCACATATTTCTCATTCTTCTAAAAGCAAGAGCATTTTTATCAACCTTTGTTCATAGATTTGAAAAAAAAACAAAGCTTAAGTGATAGTCAAGGCCATCAATTAAAAAAGACAAAAACAAATCGTGCCATTTTTCAAAAGTCTCTAGTCTTTGAATATTTGTGACAAGAAAAATGAGATTCACCTCTAGGATAGTATTTTAAGAGTAGAGTTTTAATAAGAAATTTTTGGATTAAACTATAATGATGTTCACCGTAGGCATTATTTTAACCAAATATGGCATTCAACTCTAGCATGGGTTCCCTGTGAAATTTTTCCAAACCTTATGAGACTCATTCAAGGAATGCTTAGTAGCAGCAGTAAATGAATCAAGAAGGTACAACCAGGTCATTTTCAAAATTAAGACCAATTACATTTTGCAACACAACATATAAAATCAACAAAAAAATTATAGCTAAGATGCATGAAACATGGAAATGTGGGAACACCTAGAAATGTGGGCCCCCAAAAAATGTGTACATGAGGAAAATTCAGTATATAAAAAATACAAAAAATATAGATATATAGTTTTTGTTTAATCAATGTACATAACACTGTGTTGGTGAAAATATCATCAAGGCTCTAGAAAAGAAAAATATTGTAAATATCGAATTTGTTTTTTCCAAATATCACAAAATATTAGCAAATTTTAAAATACAAAATGAGCAAAAATAATCCAAAAAAGGTGATGCCACAGCCCATGGGAAAGTGATATTTTTTATTTCCATGTGATATTATCATGATAATATCACAATATAAATTTCATGACATTTACCAACAATAATATCGTCTAGTGGAAAAATCAGAATTTCACAATATCAGCATAATATGAGCAACATTGTTTTAAATAACACACTATCTTACAATAAAACAATAATGATACACAAATGATAATTTAGCAACCCAAGTCTATATTAATTGTCATAGAATTTTTCCTAACGCAAAATCTCATAATTTTGTTGGTCTTGACCAATCCCCTACCGCCATACATGATAGAATCTAGTGGAAATGCTACAATCCTACAAACATTAAAATCCTAAAAATTGTTACGCCGCTTAACATCTGGATGAGATATGGACTACATTCTCCATATGACATCCAATGAGGTTGGAACCTCTCTCTAATGCCCTGAAATAATTAATGATAATGTTAAAAATTTCAGTAAAAGGATAGAAAAGGTAAATGTTGGACACATAATCCGCTATGGGTAGGTGTAGAAGGTGAATGGACATAGGAAGTCCAAGAGACCTTGGAATGTGGAATCCAAGGGTCACCTTTAATGTACTATAAATGTAGATCATTGTGAATAAGAAAAACAACACACACTTATCTTTCCCTATGTTGCCTATTCCTGCCTATTCTATAGCTGAGTTTAACATGATATCAGAGCCATGATGAGTGGCCTTCCTCTATGTGTTTATGTGTTCCATTGACAGCACTAGTTTCTGAGCATAAAATTCTGGCAAAGAATGTGAACCTTTTCACATTGCGCATTGCACAGTCCACACTCTGTGTTACTAGAGCTATTCTGGAATCACATTACCTAGATCGAATCATAACGCTCTCCTCTTGCACATTTAATACACCTCTGACATAACACTGCACTCTGTCATAGCATTGGTCTCTTTCATAACGTCTGACATATGTTGCTGCAACTCCTCACCACTGCGGTCCTCCTCCATATTCTATGCCTCAGCCCAACCTCACACTCCTCCGCTCGCCCCTCCCTGCCAAACCTCCCTTCTCGTCCCTCGGACTGTGCGCCGACCTCCCACAGTGCCTACGCATCTCCGTTGGCCTAACTCCTCACCTCTCCTACCATGAATCGAACCTGCCTCCTCCATATGTCGTTGCAGGCTCCCCTCCATAAACATCTTGCATTCTCCCCTTCACTGTTGTCGGGGAGCCTCGTCCTCTTAATGGTAAATGTTGATCAGTAGTTGTCATTGATGTCAACCCAAGCAGCACTAAGGGCTACCCCGATATTTCATGGTAATTTCTACTTAAAAAATTACTATATTTTGGGTCAAGAATATTTTTTATGGTTTCTACTTGTCGAGAAATTCAAGAATATTCTTCACAGTTTGAGAGATATTCATGTTTGAAGTTTGCAACCCTAGTTAATGGGCTAAAACCTCATGGGGTTGTGGCATGGGTCATTGAAAAGTCAATAATTAATCATTTTTAAGCTCCTAAAATCCCTCCCATGTTCACTTGTTGAAGACTCTCTCAACCTAAGCATTTATATAAATTGTGATCCTCATGTCCTCCTTATGTAGGGATTTTGCTACCTGAAACATGTAATCATGGAATTTGTGCTCTAATATTCATTTACGAAGGTTCAGAAACTGAAATTCTTATGAGGCAAATACGAAATCCTAAGGAAGCTCCTATAAAAATTTCAGATCAAGGTGCACAATATTTTCGGAGATATGATCTATGGAAGTCAGTGTTTTTGCAAGCTCCTGAACTTCATCTCAAAGAAATGACCTTGGGAAAATCGTCATATATCTCTCTCTAAGTATCAGATTGGAATTATGTAAATAGTGGAAGATAGTGCATGGACTTTAGTTTTCTCTGTATCAATTTCAGAGCTGAATGAAGAAACAATGACATGTGGCATGTCGTACAAGTTCGCTCTACTGAACCAATCCATAATTAGGTCATTGTGAGAGATTAGGCATAACTCTCTCTTGAAGAATCCAAAATGGATCAGACCTGTGGAATTGGAAATAATACTCAGAGGAATACTACAAACCGAAAATCACATATTGGGATCTAAAATAATAGAGATATTGTAATGTTCCCACATTTTGCAGCTAGTGGGAATATAACATTTTATTTTCAGTTTGCCTAACTCATGAATAAAAGTGTAAAGGAGGAACTCTAAAACTCCAAAACAATAAAATAAATCAATGCCCAATGTGAACAGATTCAAATCAGGGCTTACTTAATAAAATCCACTTGTATGTGAAACAGGTTCAAGCTGTTTGAATGGGTCAACAGGACCAAATCATAACGCAGTCCAGATACAATGAACCTCTTAGATGATCAACGCAGTCATATGAGGAGGTCCTCCATGTGAAAGGAGACAAATGAATGAATATGGTTTAGGGTTTTTCAAACCCTAATCTTATATAAGGAAGGGAAAGACTCAAGGAAAGTTTTTTGAGTAGATTATTATTCTTGAGAATTATCCTCTGGGTTGTTTAGCAAGAGGATAGAGAGGGTTTCCTGAGTAGGAACCCTCCCTCCTTCCTAGAGGGTCTCTTGGAGGAGATTGTGCTGCATTGATCCACTATCTGGCATTTTGGCCAAGCCTCATTTTAAATCTACAGTGCAGTCCTATTTGGGGTGAGCTGTCTATGTAGGCTGTAGCAAGTGGAATTAGATTTATTCAGATCTGAAGGTTTCTATTGCATCTTCTTAGTGGTGAAGTCATCTAAATCACTGGCAAGGGTGTAGTAGCTATTTGAGGCTTCAGATTCTTATCTTGGCATCAGGACAAAGTGTGCTCCACTTCATCTGCACAGTTCCTTGAGGAAACTGCGTCATTTTTCAGGAAGAGTTGCAGTGTACGTTTGATATCAGTATGGAGGAGAGATATCCGGTGAAAGGACTCCTTTCCTTCACTATGGTGATCCATGTATTGGCCAACCAATCCATGTTCCATTTCAGATATGATCTGATGTGTGACATATTCTTCAGAAATTTCTGAATTTTACTACAGATCCATGGTGTAGATCTCAGATCTATTCAGTGATCTTCATTTTCTACTGAGATCCCCAAGGGGAATGTACTAAAAAACCAATTTTGAATAAAGATCCCATTCTGATCTATATTTTTGTACTCTGATCTGTTATAGATCTGAAACATACTAAAACACTGCTTTAGATTCCTGTAAATTACGTTTTTTGGTTCATCCTGCAATCCCTTGTGTTATAGTGCTAGGTTTTGAGGCATTTCTTCATGTAAATTGACTATATTTCTCATGTAAAGTGCTATGGCCATGTCTTAGTTGTTTTTCACTGATTTTCATACTCCATATTCACTAAAACCTTTAGAAAATTATGCTCCTATGCTTCAGTAAATTTATGGATACTCTAGGTCATGGGAAATCAAGGTTTTCTAGCCTAGTTAGGAAAGGAGGAACTGTTTAACTTAGCAAAACGATTTTTATTTATTTATTTTTTTTTAATCTCTGAAATTTGACATGGGAGTCCCTCATAACCCTAGATATCATATCCAACCACTTTCCCACCTTATTTTTACGCAGATCTCTGAATACATCCGTTTTAGGGCTTAAATCATCACTTTTCCCCACCTTTTGGACTATAAAACGCTGCATAAGGTTGCTTCTGAATATTTAACTGAAGATTAAGTGTTTTGAAATCTTTTATAAGACATATTTCTTTAGCTCTACATTGGAAATAGCTCAGATTACTCCCAATAGTGTAGCTGTTCCAATTTGGGAACATTAGAGTGGTATTAGAGCATGATCTCTGGCACAGCCTGTGATATCAAGATATCAGAGGCATAAAGAGGAGAATCAAGGATCAGAATGATGGAGAGGATGATATTACTCTCATCAATGTTTATATCTAAGGAAGGCCTCTCCCAAGAGGTAAATCAGAAGAGATAAAGAGGGTGCACCGAGACTCCTAGAGGGTTTCGAGAAGAAGAAAGTTGCAGTAAGATCTGCATGAAGATTCAAGAAGAAGAAGGAAGCCCTAGCACTTCCTATTAGAAAATCAGAAGACCAAAGAATCTAGATCTCCTCATAGATCCACTATGCCCACTTTCTTTGAAGAAGGTGAGAGGTATAGCAATGAAGAAGAGAGATGTAAAGAAACTCCTAAATGGTTTCAAGATGAAGAGGAGGAACTATACACCTCCCATCATCACAAATCAAGGATAGTGACTAAAGAAGATATCTCATTGCTTCTTTTCCAAACATTGAAGGGTATTGAAGAAAATCTCAAAGAGTTTGAAGAGAAGGGGAAAAATATGAGCCACAAAGGGACATCTCCCAAGGAAACCAAGGAGGATGTCAATCTTTTCACTTTAGGCAAGAGATCTCCACTTTCACCACCTGCTGCTAAATTACTTGCATCTAGAGGAGAGGCACCTGCATTTTTTCAAGGTAGCTTTGAGCTCTTAACATATGGGGTCCCATGCATGAATCAGGAGATGCATGAGGAAGAGGAAGATACCAGCACTAGTATACTTGAAGGAAGGAGGCCATCATTCTTGCCAGAAGTTGGAGACATCTTTGATCTGAGTAGAGGAACTCTTGTGTTCTGTCAAGAGGCTCCCACATATTAGTTGATCCAAGGTATACATAAAATTTCAGCACATATTGATTCAAGACTAATGCATAGCCAAGGATTAGATCAAACTTCTGATTTGAAGCAAAGACCTATCACAACGCAGAGGACCCTTGATCTAATCAAGGAGGAAACTGGAAACTATCCCTGTGCATCATTGTTAAGCTGCATTCAATCTCTTGAGTTGATATGTAGAGTTTCAAAAAATGGGATTAGTACTATCTTATGTTCAATGGTTGATTGTGAGATCAGTAATGTAACTTGCTTTGAGACAGTGCATGCATCACCCTGCCGGCCTACAACACTGTCACTTAGTGACTATGACAAAGAGGCTTCAGCTCTCTTGAAGCATTCTAGAGGTAGCTTCAACCTTGAAGCAGTGGATAAGAAGAAGAGGAAGAGTAGACATCTTGAGATGAGAAGAATTTTCTCCCCTCTAGATGACACTCTCGCAATGAGCATGCTACAACTCAAAGAGAGACTTCTACCTGCAGTAGATCCAGAACATCACTGGTTTTGGAAGGTCATGAAGGAAGAAAAGTTCTCTTTAATAGGTCTCATAAAAGGTGTACTTCAACATCTCATGGAGTACAATACTCTTCATCGGTTTGAAGAAGTTGGTGTTCTACAAAGTGAGGATGCCATGATTATGCAGCACATCACTCAACTTCCATATCTGAGTGAGTGGATGAGGATGGTGAGCAAGAGGTCACATGATCACTTGCAGACATATATACTAGCAAGCTTGGTTACACTGGTTTCCCTTGGGAGGCTCCTATCACTCTCCAAAGGCGCATATTTCTCTGATCTATGCCTTAAACAAAATTTATGAAATGAATAAGGAGGCATGGCAACACTGGTTGCTTTGGGGTAAGCATGATCACTACCCAAATATTCTCATTTTCTCATCTCATGCTTTATGCATCACTAATAGGGTGTATGAAAAGGAGGCATGGTTGATGTGGTTTTTAAAAAGAGAATTTGGACATCACATGTTAAATCTCATGTCCATGTATTCATCCATGTTTGAAGTATGTCTCATATGTCTACCTGTATTTATGTTTGAGGAATATTTCATGCATGTACTTTGGTTTGAGAGAAGGGATAACTCCCACATGATGTGGTATGAGGGAGCTTGTTTGTACTATGTTGATGAGACATTTCACATGTCCATCATTGTGTTGTTGCTCCATGATCCACATGTTGATAAGGCAAGAAGGCTGCAAAAGTCCTTGTTGCTATGGCTGCTCTTGGGTGAGTATGGTTACTACCCAATAGCTCATCATTTTCTAAATCATGCCTTGGATTTCAATGATATGTTGCAGGAAGAGAAGGCATGTATAAATTTGTTTCACTCGAGGAAGTATGGCCACCACATGACATCTCCTATGTCTATGTGTTTTTCATTATTTAAAATCTGGCATAATAATTTCATGATGTGCATTGATGATGATACTTTGTATTGGGCTGATGTGACATATCATATGTCCATTAGTATGATTTGTTTTCATGATGCACATGAGGAGGAAAGAAGGCAACAAGACCTCTTGTTGCTTTGGTTTCTTTTAAATGAGTATGGTGACCACCCCATATCTCATCATTTTCTGATTCATGCCTTATGTATCAAAGATAAATGGCAGCAAAGAAAGGCATGTACATCATCTTTTGGGAAGCTTGGCTTGTCCATCTTGCATGGAAAAGATGGAGGATGGCAGCAAAGGGCCTTGCTCCGATGGTTATTATTAGGGGAATATGGGTTGACAACTTTGTCCACCCATGTTGCTCCTTCCCTTTATTCTTTTGCATAATGCTGGAATGATGGAGTTTGGATCCAACAAGGCCAATAGGGCTAAGAATGAAAGCATAACAATGCTTAATCAAGTTCATAAAACATGGATGGAGGAATTTTTTTCATGATGAAGCGTTTCCTTTATGGAAGGAGCTACTTTATTTTATGTCTCTTATGTGTTTATGATGGTGTTGGACATCATGTAATTTTCATTTTGTACTTCATGATAGGAAGAGGACATCTAACCTTCTATTTGGAAGTCATCTCATGCATTTGTGGGAGACAACTATGGAACCAAACATACATAACCTATTGCAGCAAATGGGAGGAAGCCTTCTTTATGTGAATGCCATTTGGAGGGGAGTAGATGATTTGCATCTACAATAAGAGTTGATTGAGGGCAAGCAACATTTTTCCAGGGGAGACTGTAATGTTCCCACATTTTGCAACTAGTGGGAATATAACATTTTATTTTCAGTTTGCCTAACTCATGAATAAAAGTGTAAAGGATGAACTCTAAAACTCCAAAACAGCAAAATAAATCAATGTCCAATGTGAACAGAGTCAAATCAGGGCTTACTTAATAAAATAAACTTCTATGTGAAACAAGTTCAAGCTGTTTGAATGGGTCAAAAAGACCAAATCATAACGTATTCCAGATATAATGAACCTCTTAGATGATCAACGCAGTCATATGAGGAGGTCCTCCATGTGAAAGGGGACAAATGAATGAAGATGGTTTAGGGTTTTGCAAACCCTAATCTTATATAAGGAAGGGAAAGACTCAAGGAAAGGTTGCTAAGTAGATTATTATTCTTGAGAATTATTCTCTGGGTTGTTTAGCAAGAGGATAGAGAGGGTTTCTTGAGTAGGAACCCTCCCTCCTTCCTAGAGGGTCTCTTGGAGGAGATTGTGCTGCATTGATCCACTATCTGGAATTTTGGCCAAGCCTCATCTTACATCTACAGCACAGTCCTATTTGGGGTGAGCTGTCTATGTAGGCTACAACAAGTGGAATCATATCTATTCAAATCTGAAGGTTTCTATTGCATCTTCTCAGTGGTGAAGTCATCTAAATCACTGGCAGGAATGTAGTAGCTGTTTGAGGCTTTAGATTATTATCTTGGCATCAGGCCAAAGTGTTCTCCACTTCATATGCGCATTTCCTTGAGGAAAATACGTCATTTTTTAGGAAGAGTTGCAGTGTACATTTGATATCAGTTTGGAGGAGAGATCTCCGGTGAAAGGACTCCTTTCCTTCACTGTGGTGATCCGTGGATTGGCCAACCAATCCATGTTCCATTTCAAATCTGATCTGCTGTGTGACATATTATTCAAAAAAAATTGAATTTCACTGCAGATCCATAGTGTAGATCTCAGATCTATTCAGTGATCTTCATTTACTAGCTGAGATCCCCAAGGGGAATGTACTAAAAAGCCAATTTTGCATAAAGATCCCATTCTGATCTATATTTTTGTACTCTGATCTGTTATATATCTGAAACATAATAAAACACTACTTCAGATTCCTATAAATTATGTTTTCTGGTTCATCTTGTAATCCCTTGTGTTATAGTGTTGGGTTTTGCGGCATTTCTTCATGTAAATTCACTGTATTTATCATGTAAAGTGCTATGGCCATGTCTTATTTGTGCTTCACTAATTTTCATACTCCATATTCACTAAACCCTTCATAAAATTATTCTCCTTTGCTTCAGTAAATTTCTGCATACTCCAGGTCATGGGAAATCAGGGTTTTGTAGCCTAGTTAAGAAAGGAGGAACTGTTTAACTTAGAAAAACACATTTTTTTTTGCTGAAATTTGACATGAGAGTCCCTCATAACCCTATATATCACATCCAACCACTTTCCCACCTTATTTTTATGCATATCTCTGAATACATCCGTTTTATGGCTTAAATCATCACTTTTCCCCACCTTTTGGCCTATGAAATGCTATATAAGGTTTATATTGCATATTTAACTGAATTTTAAGTGTTTTTACATCTGTTATAAGACATATTTATGTAGCTCCATATTGGAAATAACTCATATTATTCCCAATAGTGTAGCTGTTCCAATTTGGGAACATTATAGATACACCAGATTCAATATCGAGATCCTAGAAGGAAAGTAAAAGCTAGATCATGTGTTTTCAAGGGCTGCAAAGGACCAAAATTTCTAGGGTAGCAAAGAAAATTAAGGTGCAGCAAAGGGTAGCATGACAAGAGAAAAAATCAAGTTGTAGAACAACAGCAATAAGTTCACAACATGAAGTCTTCAAGTGGGCAGCATTGCGTACAATATTTATAAAGGTATTATTGTACTAAGTCATTGTAAATGAATCATTGTAAAAATTGTACAAGTGTCTATCTTCCAAGAGTTGAAGACGAAGTGTCAGGAGGTCTAGGATCATCATTAGGTGGTTGTGTCATAGTTGGGGTAATGGTCTAGTGTGTCTTCTTCTTCTATAGCATTCTATATCATTGTAAAGTAGATCATTTTCCCTGGTATGGGAGTCCATTCTTCTTTTATTCTTCTATAGGATGGTAAGGTGGTGCTACGCTGGTGCATGAAGTCACCAACAGGTTCAAGCCTGTGAAAACTTTAGGGTGGTAGGTTGGTGCTAGGGTGAGTTGTAGCTCATTGGGTGTTGGGGCATCCGTTCAGTTGACTACTAAAGAATCTCGGGTGTTGGAGCGTCCATCCAGTGGGAGCTGGAGAAGAATGCTTTTCTAGATTCTAGGAAGTTGGAGATTTATTTTCAATTGGAGTTGAATATTAAAGAATTATTATAAAACCATTCAGGTGGTTTTTTTCCCAGAGAGGGTTTCCACCTTAAAAAATATGTGCATTTTTGTTTCTTTTGTTTATTGCTATCATTTTAAAAACACTAATAATAATTGAATATTAACTAATTCTCTGAAAGATTAATAATAATACTAATTGAAAGGAATACTTATTCACCCCCCTCTCAGTATTTCCAACAATTGGTATCAGAGCTTGGTTCCTTCACTAGTAGTTTAACAGCTAGAAGGAGTTCATGGAGCATACCAAGAATAGTGTACCTCTGTTCAATGAAAATAATTATGCACTCTGGAAAGGAAGAATGGAGGTCTATCTCTTGGCGCAAGGTTACAAAGTATGGGACACTATTCAAAATGGATTTACATCAACCGCAGATGAACAAGGTAAGAAGAATTTGGTAAATGATGCAAAAGAAAAGAATTTTATTATCAGTGGACTTGTTGAATCTTCTTATCATAAGGTGTTGGGTTGTATAACCGCCAAAAATGTATGGGACAAGCTTGAGAATATATATGAAGGTGACTCAAATGTAAAAGAAGAAAATCTTCAAATCTACAGAGAAAAATTTGAGTAACTCATAATGAAAGAAGATAACTACATTGTTTCATACTTCCAACACGTTGATGAAATAACCAACACCTTGGAAGGATTGGGAGTGCCTGTTGATGAGATGACTATTATACGAAAGATTCTTATAATGTTATTGGGGAGATTCAACCCAAAGGTATGGGTCTTAGAATATAGTGAAAATCTAGACAAACTCAGCAAAGAGGAATTACATGGAGTTCGCATAGCATATGAAATGAGACTTGATGAAGAAGAGGGCACTTCACATCTAGAAACTGCGTTCACTGCATCTAAGAAAACTAATAAGGAGAAACAACCTTCAAAGGCACAGACCTTCGCCTACAAGTGTGAAGAAAAGGAAGATGATGAAGAAGGTCTTTCAGATGGAGAATATGCTTACTTTACGAGAAAACTAAATATTGGTAAGGGGAAATTCAAGAATAAACTTCCATTGATATGTTTCAGTTGTGGTGAGGTTGGGAATTTCACAGCAAAATTTCCAAACAAAAGTGATGGAAACTCAAAAGAAAAGAAAGGCTTTATGAAATTCAACAAGCAAAGAAAAAAATAAAGGATTCAAAAGGAACTTTATCTCTAAATAAGATAGCTCATCATCCGATGAAGACAATGAAAATGAAGAAGAAGCCAATGGGAGACTATTGTTTATGGTCAAGCACATTAAACAAGAGGTATCAAACAACGAAGAAGAAGGGATAACCATAGAAGAATTTTCTAAGGAGGCAATCAAGCTTATAAAAGAGCTCAAGGCTAAGAAGATATGTTCTAATGCTCTTGAAGAAAAAGTTCAAGGTCTCAAAATTGAAGTTGAAGAACAGAAATGTATTGAAGAGTCACTTCAAAATAAGTTGGAAGAAAGCAACCAAGAAAGGGAAGCATTAGAAGCTGAAGTAGTCCCGTTGCATAAGGATGTGAAGAAGTGAAAAATTATCCAAAACTATGCCAACAACTCAAGGGCATTGGAAGAACTCATCAACAATCAACGATCTTACAATGACAGAACTGGCCTTGGTTACAAAGAAGAAGAAGCAGGACCTTCTACAAAAAATACAATGAACCTATGAGATCTGACATGCATGTAGACTTCATTGGAAAAGATTCGCAAGAATAGCCTTGGAAGACAATTCCTCGACGAAGATTTCCATCCAGGTACCAACATATTTTTTGTAATATTCCCAACTTTTCACATGATATTTGGAATATTAGAGTTCTTAGTTTTCTTAATGAATTAAGTAAATAAAAGGGTGGAGGGACCCATAATACTCAAGATGAATAAATCTCCACTTTTTATGTGTGAATGTGGATTAATTAAGCCTAGATATACATAAATGAGGTAGTGGAGCCACTACTAATGTGAATGGATTGGAGATCATGTCTCATTAATGAGATAGATCATGGATGTTGAAGCAGTCAACTAATATCATGGAAGGCATCTAATGAAAGATCATAGAGCATTCATGATGAAGTGATGAAGGAAGTGGTGCAATTAATGCACACAGGATGGAGAGAGTGTACATTGCATCTAGACATGATGGAGGACTTGGAGAGACAGCGCAGTAAAACATGGAGGATTGTGTCCACATGCACAGCGCAGTTTAGAGGTGGGCCAAGGCATGGGAAGTCTCATAAACTATATAAAGGAGATGAAGGCAACAATGAAGGAGGTTGTTGAATATAGATTTTGAGGTCTGTTTAGATTTCGGGAATCGCCCTCCTGTGGTAGGAGGTCGATTCCGGGAATCGCCCTTCCGCCACAGGGGGGCGATTCCCGGAATCGGCCTCCCGCGACAGGAGGGCGATTCCCATAATCGGCCCCCGCGACGAGAGGGCGATTCCCGGAATCGGCCTCCCGCCCAGGTGGTCGCAGAAGCCGGCCGTTGGGCGGGCGGGGGGTTGCATGCAGCCCCCTGGCCCACCTAGCAGCCGACCTCCACCGCCACCTAGGCGGGAGACCGATTGGCAGCGCCACCACAATCAAAAAAATATTTTCTTTTTTTTTTATTTTTAATATATTTTTTTTTTAATTCAAATTTTTTATTTTAAATTTTATTTGTTTTAATTTTTTTTTTAGATTAATTATTTTTTAAAATTTAAAATTTATTTATTAAATTTATTAAATTTTAATTTAATTTTTTTTTTTTAATCTTTTAGTTTATTTAGTTTTTCATTTTAAAATTTATAAATTGTTTCATTTAAAAAATAAAAACAGTAAATTTAAGGATATTTGTTTTTTAATTATTTGCACGTGGTTTTTTTCATTTTTTTTTTGTTTTTTAATGCTGCTTTTTTTTTATTTTACTTCTTTTATTTTATTTTTCTTTTTCAATTTTAAATTTTGTTTTGTTTTTTTTTTTTTGGTTAATTTTTAAATTTGTATTTTTTTTCTTCTTATTATTATTTTTTTAATTTAAATTTTTAAATTTAATTTTTTCTTTTTTGTATTTTATTTTTTTAATCTAAATTTTAATTTTGTAATTTAAATTATTTTTAAATTTTCTATTTAATTTTTTATTTTTTTTAATTATATGGTTTTTTTTAATAACTTAGAAAAAAATGTTTTTGATGTTTTTTTTTTCTTTAAATTATATGTTTTTTTTTTTTGTCATTCCTTTTGATATAATTTTCGAATATTTTTGTGTTTTTTTTTTGTTTTTTTTAATTTATTTTTGTTTAAATTTTTTATTTTTACGAGTTAATTTTTTTTTTAAACATTTTTATTGGTTTTTTTATTGCTTTTATATATATATATTTTTTTATCTAAGTTTTGTGTTTTATTACCAACATGAAAATCACCACTTTAAAAAAAAAAGGTTGATGCTACATCAATACGTTTCAAAATTAGCATGAAAATCACCGCTCTAAAAAAAAAAAAAGTTGATGCTGCATCAATACGTTTCAAAATTAGCATGAAAATCACTAACATTTTAAAAAAAATAGTTATACTTCATAAATAAAAATATTAGAGTGTCAAAAATATGCTCCAAAAAAAAGGGTGATTTTATGCTACCGAAAAAAAGTAGGTAACAGTGCGATTACCTATTTCATCGGTAACAGTGTTGATTGCGCAATCCATCATTGTAGATCCAAAGGAGGAAGGAAGTTGCTAGTATTTCAGCTAGTAATATTGTGAGGGATCATCCCCTCACCTTGCCATCAACATTTCCATCAGCCTAGAGGTTATTGTAGCACAGTTCAGCATTCATAGAGCCTCTCCCTCTTGTACAGCGTAGTTTATGTAGTATATGCATATTCTTTTACTGCAACTTGAAGGAGGAACAAGAAGAGGCAAGATCTCAAGCTCCTAGCTTGTATATCTGAAGGAGGGATCAGCCCTCAAAGCTCAGATATGTTTGTAGAACATATTGCAGCCATATTTGGATCAGATCTAGCTTCAGATCTATATAACCCAGCAGTCAAAGGATCAAACCCTAGGAGGGTGATTTTCCAAAGTTGTAGATCTGGAAAATCCTTTCTGGGTTATCTTGAGTTCCCATCACATTGGCCAGATCTTGAATCTTGGCATCATCAGAGCTCCTGAGCTCCCTAGATCTTCATTTCATTTTGCAGCAGTTTCATGTATATGAGCAGTAGAAGAGACAACGCAGTATTTCTTCCTATAAGCTCACCAGTTACGCATTTCTAGTTGTAGCATCATTGCAAGGTGATTCTAGGCCATCTCTTGGGCTAGATCTACTCATTTTTTGTACATTGTGTAACTGATTCATTTCCATATAATAAAATGGCTCGGCTTCTCTGTATATTTTTATGTTGTCTTTAGATTTATTTTTTACTTAGTTGCAGTTCTTATATTTTGTTTCATTATTATTGCATTCTCCCTTTTGGGATATTATAGTGGTATCAGAGCATGATCTT
Source organism: Pinus albicaulis (assembly GCA_034641835.2). Classification (NCBI taxonomy): domain Eukaryota; kingdom Viridiplantae; phylum Streptophyta; class Pinopsida; order Pinales; family Pinaceae; genus Pinus; species Pinus albicaulis. Next base: position 1,079,568,629 of record CM076574.1, read on the forward strand.
TGACTCAGCTTGTGGACACTTCATCTTTTGCATCAAAAGAAGAAGCAGATAGATGAGATATATCATGAAGGAGGATTATAATCTTGCCACTCCTCTCTTTAGATCCATGCAAGATTTCTCCAAGGAGGTCAATCAAATGAAGAAGGAATGGAAAAAATAAGATCCAAGAAAAAAATTTGATGAGGAAGGTCCAAGCACTTCCTATTAGCAACAAATAAAACTGGAGAATCATACATCTACTATGCCCACTTTCTTTGAAGAAGGTGAAAGGTATAGAAATGAAGAAAGGAAAGAACCTGAGACTCATGAGACTCTCAGTTTGTATCTTGAAGAATACAAGGCATGATCTAGAGCATTCAAGAAGAGGCTGACTCTCCAAGAATTCTTTGAACTCAAAGAAGAAAGAAGATCCTATAGCAGCAATAGAAGGAAGATGCATAATAGATTCTATTTTCCTACATTTGATGGATCTTCCTCAAGCACTGTTAGGGCTTGGAGGAAAGAGTTGGATACATTTTTCATGCTACACCCTGTGGCTGAAAAAGAGGTTGTCCAGATTGCAACACTTCATCTTTATGGTGAAGCCAATGATTGGTGGTTTGGTCACATGGAGCACGAAAAGGTGACTAAATATTTATATTTCTTTCACAATTTGAGGAAGAAGTTTGATGTGAAGAAAACAGAGATGTTCCATAAAGAGACATTTCCTAAGGAGACAAAGGAGGATGTTAATCTTTTCACTCTAGACAAGGATTCACTACATTCACCACCAGTTGCAAAAGTACTTGCATCCAGAGAAGAAACACTTGCAACTTTGCAATATAGTTTTGAGCTTTTGACATATAGAGTCCCATGCATGATTCAGGAGATGCGTGAGGAAGAGGAGGAAGACTCCAGCTCTGGTACATTTGTAGAAGAGCATCCATCTCTCTTACCAGCAGTTGGAGACACCATTGTCTCAGTTGGAGGAACTCTTGTGTTCTGGAAAGAGGTTCCCATACATCAGTTGATCCAAGGTATGCATACACATTCATCACATATTGTTTCAATAGATATTATTGAAACTTATGAGGACTTTCCATCAAGGCCAATGCATAACCAAGGGTTAGAACAAAATGTTGATTTGAAGCAGCAACATATCACAGTGCAGAGGACCATTGAGTTAATCAAGGAGGAAATGAAAAACTATCCCAGTTTGTCATCGATGGACTACATTCAACCCTTTGAGTTGAAGTGTAGAGTTTCAGAAAATGGGATGAGTATGACCCTATGTACAATGACTGGTTATGAGATCAGTATTGTGCCTTGCTTTGAGATAGCACATGTGTTACCATGCAAATCTACAACATTGTCACTTAGTAGCAGTGATAATGAAGCATCCCATTATTATTGGAGCATTTTGAAGGTAGCTTCACTCATGAAGCAATGGAGGTTAAGATGATAAATGGTAGACATCTTGAGATGAGAAGTCTTTTCTCCTTTCTTGATGACACTTTCTCAATGAGCATCTCACAACTCAAAGAGAAACTTCTATCTGTAGAAGACCCACAACCTCATTGGTTTTGGAAGGTCGTGAATGAGATGAAGGTCTCATTAAGAGATCTCATTGGAGGTGCACTTCAACATTTCATGGAGTGCAAGGTTCTTCATTAGTTTGGGGAGGATGGTATTCTACGAAGGGAGGATACCATGTTTATGCATTACATCATTCATCATCCACATTGGGATGAGTGGGTGAGAATGATAAGCAAGGGGTTGCATGACCACTTGAAAATATATGACATGGGCCAAAAAGAAGCTTGGTTACGTTGGTTGCTCTTGGGTGAGTTTGGTTACTACCCAAAGGCTGCTATTTCTTTGATCCATGCCTTGAAAAACACTCATGTAATGAAGAAGGAGGCATGGTTGCACTGGTTGCTCTTGGGTGAGTATGGTTACTACCCAAATGCTCATATTTTCTTGTCTCATGCCTTGTGTATCAATGATAATATGCATCAAAGAAAGGCATGTTCATTTGGGTTGTCCTTAAGAGAGTTTGGCCATCACATGAGATCTCCCATGTTTATGTGTTTTGTATTGTTGGCAATATGGAATAGTACTCTCATGATGTATGATAATGGAGTTGGTTTGTATTGGGCTGATATGAAATTCCATATGTCCATCAGTATGTTGTTGTTACTCCCTGATTCACATAATGATGTGAAGAGGCAGCAAGATCTCTTGTTGCTTTGGTTTCTTTTTGGGGAGTTTGGCTTGTCCATCTTACATGGAGGAGATGGAAGATGGCAGCAAGAGGCCCTACTCCGATGGTTACTATTGGGAGAATATGGTTTTACACTCTGTTCTACCCATATGCCTCTATTTCTTCTTTTGCATAATTTTGGAATGATGCTTGGAACCAACAAGGCCAACAGGGCTAGAGATGAGGGCATGTCAATGCTCAATATACTTCATGAAGCATGGGATGAAGAGATGTATTGTGAGATGGAGCTTTCCCTTTGTGGGAGGAACCACTATATTTTATGTATCTCATGTATTGATGATGATGTTGGAAATCATATGGTTTTCACTTGGCACTACATGGGGGAAGGAGGGCATCTAACCATACAGTTGAAGGCCATTCTCTGCATTTTTGTGAGACAGCTTTGGAACCAAACATGCATGACAAATTGCAGCAAATGGAGGAGGCCTTCCTTATGTGGATTCCATTTGGAAGGAAATGGATGTATTTTGCATCTAATTTTGCAGTTGCTTGAGGTCAAGCAACATTTTTCTGGGGAGGACTATAATATTCCAAAATTTTCACATGATATTTGGAATATTAGAGTTCTTAATTTTCTTAACGAATTAAGTAAATAAAAGGGTGGAGGGACCCATAATCCTCAATATGAATAAATATCCACTTTTTATTTGTGAATGTGGATTAATTAAGCCTATATCTACATAAAGGAGGTAGAGGAGCCACCAGTATTATGAATGGATTGGAGATCATGTCTCATTAATGAGATAGATCATGGAGGTTGAAGCAGTCAACTAAGATCTTGGAAGGCATATAATGAAATATCATAGAGAATTCATGATGAAATGATGGAGGAAGTGGTGCAATTAATGCACACATGATGGAGAGGGTGTACATTGCATCTAGACATGATGGAGGACGTGGAGAGACAGCGCAGTCAAACATGAAGGATTGTGTCCACATGCACAGCGTAGTTCAAAGGTGGGCCAAGGTATGGGAAGGCTCATAAACTATATAAAGGAGATGAAGGCAACAATGAAGGAGGCTATTGAATATATATTTTGAGGTCTGTTTAGATCTGTAATTTTCATGTGACATTCCATGCTTTCTTTGGTTGTTTAGATAAGATTGCAAGTGTTGTTTAGAATAGGGTGTTCCTGGTCAGGAATCCCTCCTCTTTTTTTGAGTAGCTATGGAAAGAGGGTTGTACTTCATTATACATCAAGAATTTGTGCCATATATATTTTCCATCATCTGCAGAACATCAACCTTCATGAATTATGCAATTTCTGAAGATAAGTTTGGAGGTGGAGGTTGTCTTCAGTATTTTAGTTGGAGAACCGGTGTAGGATTATTCCTATCACTTTGGGCTTGAAGATCAGCATTCCCAGGGCTTTATTTCAGATCTAGCATCAGGAAAAACATTATTGACCTCCTATAAGCAATAGTCCCATCAAGGATTGCACATTCCATCATTGCATATCCAAAGGAGGAAGGAAGTTGCTAGTATTTCAACTAGTAATCCTGTGAGGGATCATCCCCTCACCTTTCCATCACCATTTCCATCAGCCTGGAGGTTATTGTGGAAAATTTCAGTAGGCATAGAGCCTCTCCCTCTTGTAAAACATGGTTTCTATAGCAGTTGCATATTTAGTTGCTGCAACTTGAAGGAGGACGAAGAGGAGGCAAGATCTCAATCTCCTAGCTTGTAGATCTGAAGGAGGGATCAACCCTCAAAGCTCAGATATGTTTGTAGAACATATTGCAGCCATATTTGAATCATATCTAGCTTCAAATCTATATAACCCAGCAGTCAAAGGATCAAACCCTAGGAGGGTGATTTTCCAAAGTTGTAGAGTTGGAAAATCCTTTCTGGGTAATCTTGGGTTCCCATCACATTGGACAGATCTTGAATATTGGCATCATCAGAGCTCTTGAGCTCCCTACATATGCATTTCCTTTTGCAGCAGTTTCATGTATATCAGCAGTAGAAGGGACAGTGCAGTATTTCTTCCTGTAAGCTCACCAGTTACGCAGTGATAGTTGTAGGATCATTACAGGGTGATTCTAGGCCATCTCTTGGGCTAGATCTACTCATTTTCTATACATTGTGTAACTGATTCATCTCCATATAATAAAATGGCTCAGCTTCTCTGTATATTCTGATGTTGTATTTATATTTATTGTTTACTTAGTTGCAGTTCTTATATTGTGTTTCAGTATTATTGCATTCTACCTTTTCGGATATTATGTTTTTTTTGGCTATTGTTATTCATGTGGAAAATTTGTTCATAAAGCTGTAGAATGTCGCACGTACCCTAGGAACCAATACAATTCTAGGAGATCTATCAAATATGAACCTCTCGGGCTCAACGAAACATCAATAGATTTGAACATTTAATAAACAATATTGAATTTTACAAATGTCGAAACTATGGACACATAGCCAGAGACAGCAGACTTGAAAAATCTCCAGAAGAGTCTTCGAAGCCATAGAATGAATGAACATGGAAGAAGAAGAAGACTGATAATTATGCTCTTTCTCTCAAGGCTCAAAACAAAAAATATGTGTGGTATGTTGATAGCATTTGCTCAACGCATATGACTAGAGATAGAAATAAATTTGTATCTCTGAAAGAGAAGAAGGATGGAACCATGTCCTTTGGAAATGATGGATCTTCAAATGTTATAGGATCAGGTACTGTCACTCTCGGAAGAAAATATTCTCTAGCCAAGAATGTTCTATTGGTTGAAAACATGAATCACAATCTGCTCAGTATTGGACAAATGTGTCATCAAGGACACACAATACTATTCAACTCCAAAAAATGTGAAATCAAGAAAGGCAGGTATGGTAAAATTGTGGCTACAGCAAGTCGAGTTCCAAATGACATATATGTTCTAGATGAAGCAACTAAAGCACGTCTAATAGCTAAATAGGATGATATAATATTTGGTAGCAATGATGATCGACTAAGTAAGAACTTTGCTACAAAGATGCAAATTGAGTTCGAGATGTCTTTACTTGGTGAGCTGACATACTTCTTAGGGCTTCAAATATCTCAACAAGAGAAAGGAATATTTATATGTCAAGCCAATTACATCAAGTAAATGCTCAAGAAATTAAAAATGGTAGATTGCAAACCCATCCTTACTCTAATGGTAACAGGTTGCAAATTGAGCATATACAACTCATCTAAGGATGTGGATCAAAGGTTGTATAGATCTATGATTGGCAGTCTTCCATATGTAACAGCCTCCTGGAGAGATGTTATGCAATCAGTTGGACAAGTAGCAAGATTCCAAGTAGCACCAAAAGAATCACATATTATTGTCGTCAAAAAAATTCTTCGATATCTAAAGGGAACAACAGAATATGGCTTGTGGTATCCCAAGGGTAACAATTCCAGTATTCAAGCCTTTACAAATGCAGATTGGGCAGGAAGCATTGATGATCATAAGAGTACTCGTGAAGCATTTGAATATCTTCGCCAAAACCTTGGGATTCTCCCAAGTTTTCATTAGATTTTCCTTATTCAAAATATAAAGGGGGAGTGGAAGTGTGTACAGGCCCATAAGATTATTGTGTGTCAGCGGGAGTTAGACTTTGCCATTGATGTCAAAGGTGGAGAGAATGTTGTAGGAAGAGGTATCATGATTGCATGGGGAGTACTTTTGTTTCCATAAATGCCAAAGGGGTAGATTTTTGATCAGTGGTTGTCAATGATGTTAACCCAAGCAGCACCAGGGGCTACCCTGATCTTGAATGGTAATTTTTACCTACAAAATTACTATATTCGGTGTCAATAATATTTTTTATGGTTTCTACTTGTCGAGATGTTTACGTTGATATATGGCACACCATGTAATTCTTCACATTTTGAGAGATATTTATGTTTGAAGTTTGTATCCCCAATTAGTGGGCTAAAACCCCATGGGGTTGTGGCATGGGTCATTGAAAATTTAATAATTAATCATTTTTAAGCTCCTAAAATCCCTCCCACGTTCACTTTTTTAATACCTCTCAACCTAAGCATTTATATAAATTGTGATCCTCATATCCTCCTTATGTAGGGATTTCACTACCTGAAACATGTAATCGTGGAATTTGCGCTCTAACTTTGTTTCTACGAAGGTTCAGAAGCCGAAATTTTTATGAGACGAATTCAAAATCCTGAGGAAGCTCCTCTAAAAATTTCATATCAAGGTGATCAATATTTTTGGAGATATGATCTATGGAAGCCAGTGTTTTTGCATGACAAGAGCAGAAATCAAGGTGCAGAACGACAGCAAGAAGTTCACCACATGAAGTCTTCAAGTGGGCAACACTGCATACAGTCTTTATAAAGGTATAATTATACTAATTCATTGTAAATGTGTAATTTTAAAAAATTTACAAGTGTCTATCTGCCAAGAGTTGAAGAGGTAGTGTTGGGAGGTCTGGGATCATCATTAGGTGGTTGTGTCATAGTTGGAGTTATGGTCTAGTGTGTCTTCTTCTTCTACATCATTCTATATGATTGTAAAGTGGACCATTTTCCCTGTTATGGGAGTCCATTCTTATTTTATTCTTCTATAGTATGGTAGGGTGGTGTTAGTCTGGTGCATGAAGTCACCAATAGGTTAAAGCCTGTGAAATTCAGGGTGGAAGGGTGGTGCTAGGGTGAGTTGTAGCTCATTGGGTGTTGTGGCATTCATTCAGTTGACTACTAAAGAATCTCAGGCATTGCAGCATCCATCTAGTGGGAGCTGGAGAAGAATGATTTTCTATATTATAGGAAGTTGGAGATTTATTTTCAATTGGAGTTTAATATTAAAGAATTATTAGAAAAGAATTCAGGTGTTTTTTGTCTCAGAGAGGGTTTCCACCTTAAAAATTGTGTTCATTTGTGTTCCTTTTGTTTACTGCTATCATTGTACAAACACTTATCATAATTGAATATTAACTAATGCTCTGAATTATTAATAATAATACTAATTGAAAGGAATATTGATTCACCCCCTCCCCCCTCCCCTCCCCCCCCTCAGTATTTCCAACAATTTGTATCATAGCTTGGTTCCTTCAATAGCAGTTTAACAGTTGGAAGGAGGTCATGGAGCATACCAAGAATGGTGTACCTCTATTCAATGAAAATAATTATGCACTCTTGAAAGGAAGAATGGAGGTATATCTCTTGGCGCAAGGTTACAAAGTATGGGACACTGTTCAAAATATATTTACATCAACTGTGGATGAACAAGGTAAGAAGAATTTGGTAAATGACGCAAAAGCAAAGAATATTATTATCAGTTGACTTACTGAATCTACTTATCATAAGGTGTTAGGTTGTAAAACAGCCAAAAATTTATGGGACAAGCTTGATAATATATATGCAGGTGATTCAAATGTCAAAGAAGAAAAGCTTCAAATCTATAGAGCAAAATTTGAGCAACTCTGAATGAAAGAAGATAACAACATTGTTGCATACTTCCAACACGTTGATGAAATAACCAACACTCTGGAAGGATTGGGAGAGCATGTTGACGAGAAGAATATTATACAAAATATTCATAGAACTTTACCTGGGAGATTCAACCCAAAGTTATTAGTCTTAGAATACAGTGAAAATCTAGACAAACTCAACAAAGAGGAATTACATGGAGTTCTCATAGCATATGAAATTAGACTTGATGAAGAAGAGGCTACTTCACATCTAGAAACTGTGTTTGTTGCATCTAAGAAAACCAATAAGGAGAAACAACCTTCAAAGTCACAGACCTGCACCTGCAAGTGTGAAGAAAAGGAAGATGATGAAGAAGGTCTTTCAAATGGAGAATATGCTTACTTTACGAGAAAACTAAAAATTGGTAAGGGAAAATTCAAGGATAAACTTTCATTGATATGTTTCAGTTGTGGTGAGGTTGGGCATTTCATAGCAAAATTTCCGAACAGAAGAAACCAATAAAGGGAAGCATTAGAAGCCAAAGAAGTCTCGCTATGTAAGGAAGTGAAAAAGGGAAAAATTGTCCAAAACTATGTCAACAACTCAAGCGCATTGTGTTGGAACAGGGTCTCCTAAAGCTGTGAATTTTGTCTAATTTTATATATTTTTTGTAATATTTAGTCTAAGGCAGGGGTTTTGGGGTGGGTCAAAGCCCCTAATGTATTGTAACAGATCAAGGGTAGACCAAGAGTCCGCAAACCACGGTTTTCAGACCATTGGATGCATAGGCTAAATCGGTATAATTAGATGAAACGTTTTGAGTCATAGGTAGGAAAGAATTGAGATTGAGGTTAAGCATGAATTGTTAGATCTATTTTTGGGTTTTTGGGGAAGGACTCTTGCTGGCTTTGTGTGTGTAGCTCCTCAATCCTGTTGTGTGCAGACCCTGCTGGCTGTGTGCGTAGGCGATATTTTGGGAGTGTAAGAAGATTTTTGTATTAATATATATGCAAAGTACTGTTGATATCTGATGTGATCTGGGTCTGTTCTGTTATGATTTATGTGAACTTGGGCTGCAAAAGTATCTGTTTGATAGCTGCGAAAGTATATTTTTTTATGTTATATGAATCTATGATCTATTAATTGTTGCGATTATAGTTGTTGTGCTGATAGATTTGTATTACACACGTAGATGCGAAGGTAACTGTTATATATGAGCTCTGTGATATAAGCCTGTAACTCGATCTATTAAATGCGAAGCTTGATAAGCTGTGAATGCAGCTCTACTTTACTTACCTACTCTCTCTCAGGGTGCGGAAACCTGGTTCCAGCACCCTCCCATACTACTTCGGGTGAGACTTTGGCCTGCGCAAGAAAGTCACTGTCGAAAGGGCCAGTAGTATAGGGGTTTGTTGGAAAACCTTAAACCTTTGAACCTGGGTTAGGACCCCTTGAGCCAACAAATGGTTCTGTTACCGGGACCGGGAGAATTTTGAGAGAGAGATCGAGTAATGCCAAGAACACACTGGAGACCTGAGAAGAAAGATATCGACGAGTGGTTCGAAAATAAAATTCAGGAATTCGCAGTAAGAGAGAATCGCAATGCAAAGCTAACCACAGAGAAGTGGAAGAATAAGTACATTTTCACATAAATATATGAAATTTTCTTTGTGACATTTGTGATCGAGCTTCAGTAGTGGCTCGCAAGGCTCGTAGATTTCCAGAAGTGTTGGAAGGACGAACGGGTCACGCAGTGGACCCAGAGTTGATTCAGCAGTTAGAAAAGACTGATAACACCATCACTCACACGGTAGATCATTAGGTGGATAGTGTGATAGGAGGGTTTGTGACAGAACTTGTGATTGATCAATTTGTGTCCTACTTTGAGGCAAAACGAAGATTCTTCAAGGGTTTCTAGGGTAAGTTTCTAAAAACTCTGCCATTACTAATTAATAACTTATTGTGTGAAAAAAGAATTTTGTGTAGTCATACAGAGTGAATGAGCTCCGATCAAAGTGAGGGCACAACGCGCAATGGTAAATACTACATAACTAATCAAGAAGGAGATCAATCTATCAACAGTCCAGTGAGAAATTCTGCTGCACATAGGTCTCCGTCCACACCACCATCGAACCCTCATAGGGTTAAGAACTCACCTCCACCACCACCGGAAGATGATATGGCCTTACACATGAAGCTACCCACCTTAAAGGGCGTAGGGGATGAAGATATGGATCGGTTCTGGTTCGTCGCAGGATCGGTATGGACTGTGCAGAACGTAGCCAGCGATGTTGTGAAAATGGCACAGCTATCCCTGGCCTTTAAAGGAAGGGCCTTGGACTAGTATATGGGACACATAGACCAGCATGTGAACACGACCATCGAGGAGATTAAGAATGACTTGAAGCAATAGTTCAAGAAGTCTAAGTCCTACTCTCAGATAGTGAACGATCTAAAAGATTTCAAGCAAGGACCGACCGAATCTGTATGGGAGGTTGACCAATGGTTAAAGAAGGTAATTAGAGAAGGATGATTTCTGTATGATGACATATAGCACACGGAATGGTTCATTGATATGTTACTGCCCCACCTACGCGTACCAATGGGTCATCAAGCCATTGAGTCATAGGAGAAGGCCTTGGAGGTTGCTATGAAGCTGGAGGTTGCGCCAAGGGATGATACCCATTTGGGAGTACAACAAATACAAGGCCAGCTAGAAGAAATGCACATGGAGATCCATAATCTATGAAAGGTGCGAGGAACAGAGGCCAGCCCTGAAATATGGTGCATACGATGCAGGGTGAATGGCCACACCAAAGATAACTATTCTTTGTTAGTAGACTGTGTGCAGGCTGGGGAACCCACTCCGTTGCGTCCTAGGGAAGCTATAGGACCAAGTGGACCGGTGCTTTAGTGTGATGATTGTCGCATTGTTGGGATGCACAATACCAACCACAGCCCTTGCCTTGCCACATATGTCCCAGAAATAAAGCAACAATGGTGCAGGTTCTGCAAATTTGTAGGCCATGATGAACATAACTTTCAGATGTACGATCTAATGATAGATCAAGGAAATATATATAGGGTACAATCAGGCCCTTCCTCACCAAGATCTCCCTCTAGTTTGGGTGGATCCCTAGCTAAGGGTAGGGGACAAGGCGGAAGTGTAGGTAGGGGGAGAGGATAACTGATTTTCTATAACTATGGGGAAATTGGGCACTTTGTAAGAGATTGCACGAACCCTGAGAGGAAATCCTAAAGATACTGTAGACATCTGGATCATGTGATCGAATATTGCCTGATTCTAATAGCCAAGATGCAGGAGAAGCAACATACACCTACGTAGAATATACAAAGGGTCAAGGCGGAGCCTCGAGATGAAGGACCGAGTGTTAATGTGATAACACACAGCGGCATGGCCACTGGAGGAGCTGCAAAGAAAGTTGAGGCATAGCCTCTTATCTGGAAAGCAACCATTAAGAAAGAAGGTTTGGACTTACAGAAGGAAAAAGAAGCCTTTGTCGCAGCTCGCTAAGACTTTGCTAAGGCTGCGGCATCTACTCCTCAAGCCCCCGCAAACCTCAAAGCAGATGATGAGGTCAAACCATTCTTGCAGGCATGTATGAAGTTGTTGTGCAACCAAAAGGTCGTATAAAACCTCCAAGTTTTAATAGACAACTGCGCAGGAAGAACAATCCCAGCTCTGGAAATTAAGGATGTACATAAACTGTATAAGCATAAGAGATGCACTGGTAGGGAGATGCAGTTAACCGTGTAGATTGGTGACTATGAGATGGATCAGGTTATTCTAGACCTAGGCTCAGATGCAAACGTACTACCTAAGAAAATTTTGCAGCGAATGGGAGAACTTAAGTTAGAATGGTCCACTATCCAGCTGCGCATGGCTAATCAGCAGAAGATCATACCGTTAGGAAGATTATCAAATATTGTGGTAGACATCACAAGGGTCAAGGTTCGGGCTGACTTCGAGGTCATTTAGATTGTAGAAGATGCATACCCCTATCCTGCGCTCCTAGGATTGGACTGGGCCATAGATTTGGGCGGTATTATCAACTTAAAAAAGAGGAGCATGGTGTTTGAAAGTGAAGGAACGCGGGTGATAGTACCGCTAGATCCTGCAAAAGGAGAAAGGTATACAGAGCCAGTGCGTGAGGAAGAAGAGGTGGATCACATCTATAAGTTAACTATGAGGGACGAAGACTAGATCAATCCTATGGCCGATGGTGTGCTTTGCTAGGAAAGGGATAGCGAATGCTTTTCCAACTCTGACGAAGAAATGGAAAATTGGAAAAATCGGCTGCATGATGTCTCTGTGTTGTGCTGCCTACAAATCACGAGGGACTTCCGTTGCATATCCTCCGAGGTAAGAGAACTACCCTACTTTGATGGTTCCGGTAGTACAAAAGAAATTTTGCGAACATTTGAAGCTGAGGTTCCAAGAGAACGAAGGCTATGGGCCCTTAACCTAGCTCTACGTGCCACATTTGCAAGTTGGTGGGACACGCATAAGGGGGCATTCCAGGATTGGGAGGAATGAGGGGATATGATGGTCCTACGATTTGAGCGTCCGGCTGATGTGCGCGTCAAGATATTTCTTGACCCATGGGATCCACGCGAACATGTGTTCACCTGGATGGATAAATAGTGGGATCGTACTACAGAAGAATGGGTTTAATTTTTTATTCATGCCTTGGGACCAATTCCCACCGCATGGTACCTAGATGTGGAGCTACATCAATACACCCACCAGTGGGAAACCTTAAAGGACGAATTTTTGGGGACATTCAAGTTAACATGAGGATCGGAGGTGCTTGATGAAGCTCTGTAGGATATTGATACCTTTGTATTTGGTGAATCCATCCCCTACGCAGCATGCAAAATACCCTCATGGGAAACACAGATGCAGGATATTTTCAACTGTCACAATATCACCATTGAAGAATGTGATGAAGATCCACGCAATGTCTCGGGGGGAACGTGCAGTTGCAAGATCTCTGTTACACACTGTGGATGTTACAAACCCTCTAAAGTTTCTAGAAGTTAACTTTGGTACGGAAGAGAAACCCAAGTTGGCTAAAATTAGGGATTACTAGGATGATGAGACAGTAGGCAAGATTGCGGAACTACTCACGGAGTATCAAGAATTATTTCCAACAAATTTTTCGGAGCTTAAGGGGATCATGAGGGACTTAGGGGTTATGCGCATCACTCTGAAACTAGATGTGCACCCTGTAAAACAGCGCCCGTATAGACTGAACCCTAAGTATAAGAAAAAGGTTAGGGAATAAATCGATAAAATGATTGCTGTGGGTATCATCGAACTGGTCGAACAGTCGGACTGGGTGATTCCTATGGTGGTTCAGGAAAAGAAGACGAAGGGGGAAATCTGCATCTGCGTAGATTTGTGTAAGTTGAATGATGCATGCGTACATGATCCTTTTCCTACACCGTTATCCGATGAGATCCTGGATAGTGTTGGAGGCCAGGAGGCGTATTCCTTCACCGATGGGTTCTCAAGGTACCATTAGATCAGAATTGCACCCAAAGATCACAAAAAAACTACATTTTCCACTAAATGGGGATCCTTTCAGTATACGTTCATGCCTTTTGGGCTTAAAAATGCTCCTGCGATCTTCTCACAGGTAGGAGTCATCGTATTCAAAGATTTCATTCATAAATTTCTGGAGGTATACTTTGATGATTGGACTGTCTTTGGCTTAGTAAAGATGCACGTTTCAAACTTGTGCATGATGTTGGATTCCTGTCGGAAGCTCCAAATTTCCCTGAATATCAAGAAATGTATCTTCTGTGCGCCCTTTGGAATCCTGCTCGGACATATAGTGTGCCGACAAGGGCTAATGGTGGACCCTGCGAAATTTGTCATGATCATCAATCTAGCAGTCCCTACGACTGAGAAGTAGCTACATTCAATCCTCATACATACGGGCTATTACAGAAAGTTCATTCAAGGATATGCGTTGATCACAGCCCCTCTGGAAAAGCTGCCTAAGAAGGATGTTTCGTTATTTTTGGATGACGAGTGTCAAAAGAGATTTGAGCTCCTTAAGGAAAAGATGATCTTTACGCCTATCCTTATTTTTCCTGATTGGGCGAAGGTATTTAATGTCCAGGTTGATGCTTCTGGAATCGCCCTAGGATCGGTCCTTACACAGCTTGGTGAGGGAGACATTGATCACCCAATTGCATACGCTAGTCGAAAACTCTCGGGTGCGGAGCACAACTATGCCACCATAGAGTGGGAGGGATTGGCCATGGTCTATGCATTACAGAAGTATCGGCATTACCTGTTAAGGGGACACTTCAAAATGTTTAAAGATCATTTGGCTTTGAAGTACCTAGTGAATAAGCCTATGTTGGGGGGGAAATCTATCGATGGCTTCTGTTGTTCCAGGAGTACGACTTTGAAATCATTGTCAAACTAGGCAGGTTGAATGTTGGGCCCGATCACTTGTCCCAAATTGAAACTGGAGAGGAACCAACTAACCTGGAGGAAGGATTGCCTTATGCACAACTTTTTTCTATTAAGGTAGTCGATGCGCACTTCTCCAACATTGTTCAGTTCTTGAATACAGGCATGGCACCCGCGGGGTATTCGATGTAGTAGAAGAAAGAATTGGTAACCCGCGCTGTGTATTTTACCATCGTCACAAGTCACCACTATAAGATGGGAGCAGATTAAGTGCTAAGAAGGTACGTTTTGGAACATGAGCGGTATGCTGTCTTGGCAGAAGCCCATGATGAGGTGGTAGGAGGTCACTACGCAGGAAATGCCACAACGCGGTAGGTCTTAAGATCTGGATTATGGTGGCCTACCCTACATAGTGACTCTCACGACTATTGTAAGGCCTGTGATACATTCCAACGCACCAGAAGGTTGTCCCGCAGAGATGAGATTCCCCTCCAACCGCAAATGGCCCTACAAGCATTTGACAAGTGGGCCATCAATTTCATAGGACCTATCAACCCCCCCATAAAGAAGATAGGTGCGCGTTACATCATAACTGCTACTGATTATGTGACTAGGTGGGCCAAGGCACAAGCAATGAAGTATTACACTACAAATACCACTACACACTTCATCTTTGAGCAGATTCTAACTATATTTGGATGCCCAAAAATCCTGATGAGCGATAAAGGTACACACTTTGTCAATGAAACCATACAAACCTTGACGAAAGAATTTCGGATCCATCATGCGAAAATTACTCAGTATCATCCTCAGTAAAATGGTGCAGTCGAAGCTTTTAATAAGGTCTTGGAGCATGCACTGACTAAGGTCTGTAACACCAATCGTAGTGACTGGGAAGTGCAGATTCAGTATGTTTTATGGGCTTACCGAACCACCTGCAAAAAGTTGACAGGGAAGACACCGTTTAGGATGGTTTATGGTAAGGTGTAATGTTCCTTTTTCTAAAATATCACAATCTATTCCAAAGATTGACTATAGAGGCATTTACTGGATATGTCACCTTATAAAAAGGATGAGATCCAGAGGCTACCTGGCCCTCTACAAACTCTGTCTATTGTTCTTGTAATATTCCTGCTACAGGAATTGCCCAAAGAAGGGGGCTACAATGATGTATGAGCATACCATGAAGAGACAGTGTTATTTTATGAGCTGTGAGACAAGAATATATGTATAGCCAATGAATAATGTATAGCAGCAAATATAATACAATTTCTTGAGGAAACAAACTCTCAAGAAAGGAAATGCAAGCCTCAACAAGACATGTACATGAAAATAGAAGCACAGTGCTATTTTTGCATAAACCTAGGCTATGAGGACGCAGTTTATAGAAAGCACTGCTCCATATTACATAATAACTGAAATATATGGCAAGATATGTCTCAAATACAATAGGGGAGCAAAGCTATAACCCTTAGAAGCAATGATACATCAATCCTCCAAAGGATTGGATAAAATATACAAAATGGAAAAAATGCCGAAGTTGCTGGGTAGCTGTAGCAACTCAAATATGGAACTCAATAGAGAAGGCTGAAAATGATGAGCAATCTAAAGTAGACCTTCTCGAATGGATCTCCAAAGTGGAAGGTTGATCCATACACTTAAGATCTCACCCTCCAAACAATACTGCAAATCCTCACTGCAGATACTACATGAAAATAACGCAGTCACTAAGAGGGACTGCACAGTGAGTGGAATAGAACACTATGGCCAAGTGCCAAGATCTGCAAATCAGCTCTTAAGCTTCGAATCTGATCTCCTAAAGAGAGGAAATACTCTCTCTCTAAAAAATAGAATATGGAAGAGGTGTTGTGGAAATACTTGGCCAACACTATGGCCAAGTGCCAATATTATGTTGTTGTATCAATAATGTTGTCTTGGAGGAAGATGTTTTGGCCTTGAGCCAAGATATGTGGAAAATGAAGAACCAACCTTCAAGAGGCCTCTCAAGAAGGTGAGAAAATCCTAAACAGGAATTCCCTGGCAATTCTTGCTAAACAACAGAGAATGCACAATGTCGGAATAGACATGAAATCATAAACATATTCCAGAATAACAATGGCTCTCCTCCTCTCCATATATAGAAAGTGAAGGCTCTCTCTCCATAGGCCCATCCATTAGGGTTTCCTCCATAAAGGAATATTCCCTCCTCTATCTCTACGCTATCCCATGTAGTGCTTTCCACCTCATACCCTGCACTGGTTGACTTGGTCAATCATCTTTGCAAATATCTCTTTTCACACATGGGGGTGTGAAATCTAGTTCCATGGCTGATCCCTTTTCATACTAGAGGGATTTTATTTATGTTTTTATTTTCATTGGGCTCCTTACCCAATTATTCATTTCCTAAATGAATTTAGACAAAAATTAATGTTCCAATTTATAGAATAAAAATTAGGAACATTACATAAGGAGGTCATTATGCCCATGGAATATATTGTTCCTAGTATGCGCATTGCAGCCCTCACAAACATGGCAGAGTCTAATATTATGGAGGAACGGTTAGCACAGCTTGTGGCTTTGGAGGAAGACCATTTCATCATCAATTACCATCAGCAGGCACAGAAGGCACGCGATAAGGCCTGGCATGATCGACATATTCATCAAAAAAATTTTGTGGAGGATGACTTAGTCCTGCTATGTGATATTCATTTTGTGAAACACCTAGGGAAGTTCCACATCACTGGCTTGGGCCCTATAAATTTAAGGAAATCACGGATGGAGGAGCTGTGCGATTAGCCACCCTGCGCAGCGATATGCTACCCAGCTAAATCAATGGTAGTCATCTCAAACCATATCAAATCAAATTAATATATGGCCGGCGTAGTTGTATGAAGTGGGCTAGCCCCACCAAGGAAGGTAAGCGCATCAGGTACCATGCTCCACGTAGGAGAAAGCCGCAGGATTAGAAGCCTGGGGAAGTGCACTGGAGACATGGAAATAAATTTAGAAGGAATAGACTCAGAATGTATTAGGTGCGCTCGCAGCACAGGAGGTATGCTCAAAGCGCAGGGGTGTGCTAGGAGTGCAGGGGTACGCTGAGCACTCCTAGGGTGTGAAAACTAGCCATTGGAATAGTCAAATCGAGTAAAAAGGAAAAATTACCGTTGGATGGAGCGAGTGGCTGGCAGGAAATTTTTGGAGATATTTTACCATTTACTTGATGATAAGTTCCATGTAAATTTTACCCTACCATTGGGTGCCCGCCAAAGCTATAAAAAGGGCAGGATAGGTCAGACAAGGGTTCTGTATCGCTTGACTAGCTCATACTTCGCATGTTTGTCTTGGACGAATTTTTGTTGTAAGAATTTATGTGCCTATATGACCTCTTTAATGTCTGAGCAACCTACTTCCTCTGACAGTAGAAATCCTAAGTTTGTCTTTCTCACCAGGATGACAGATACGAATCTTACTGAACCCTCAGAACCAGTAATCTCGGTGGAACAAGGCACTAAGGAAATGGTGGAGATTGAGTCTGAAGCTGAAGAATTTTTCTCCATCCCAGTCAGGAATAATGGGAAGGAAAAATCACAAGGCTTAGGAAAGCCCCCAAAACCCACGAAATGGACTGGAGGGAAACCTCGTACTTCCCCGCAAAATGTAAAATCCCCGCGAGCGATGCCCCAAGCGCAAGTTGCACACGAAGAGGTTCAGGCCGCAGAGCCCATCAATTGGTTACCTCCTTTCATTCAGTCACACAGGCCCTCAACACACACGTCGAAGAACCTCGATGGTCTGATCACCTACTTGTAGATGTCGCTGACCTCGGGCGAGGTCCTCGTTATTGGTGAACCTTTCGGAAAGCTCCATGAGATCAAATCTGATGATCATGACTTGGCCAATTTGGAGGCCTTTCCCAAATTGGCACCTGAGTTATATCTGGAACGAGTTCAGGAGGATGATGGAATCAAAATTGGCCCCGTAAGCTGGGTACATGAAGTGGCGGGGT
This sequence comes from Pinus albicaulis, assembly GCA_034641835.2. NCBI lineage: Eukaryota > Viridiplantae > Streptophyta > Pinopsida > Pinales > Pinaceae > Pinus > Pinus albicaulis. The sequence goes on from CM076574.1 coordinate 1,079,586,748, forward strand.
CTGGGCTCCTCAACTTGCTTAGGATGCCGCATTTCGGCCATTACAATGTCACAGACCGTCTTGTGCATCAGTTGCTTGAAATGGTCCATGATGGGTGTTTGTGGATCAAGGATCGAATCCCTATTGATGCTACACCCATCCATCAAACCACTTGTCTTCCTATGGAAGGGTTGAACCCTCTCGAGCACATTGGCAAGAAGTATGAAGGGGAAACTGTTGAATATGTGCGACAAAAATACCATGTGGAGCGGAATAGTCACGGCTTCATGATAAAAACCATCAGTGATCCCACTACATGGCTGGGTACCATGTTATTGGTGTGTAAAATGATGCGGAAATGTCAGGTCACCTCCATCCCTGCATACGTAATTTAGCTCACAGGCCTGTGTGAGAAAGGGGTCTGTTTCAATTGGTCACAATATTTTTGTAATGAAATTTTGGCCAATGTCCACGAATCTCAGGAGCAGGGATGGGCATTCTGTTATTTGTGGTTGCGACTTCTCATCGCATTGATAGCTTGGGAGGTCCCAGAGGAATTGGTCCTCCAAAACTCACCCCTGACATGGGCGAAGGGGCTCGATATACAAACTTATGGGATTCAAAGGATGTGCAGTGTCTCGAGGACTACCAAGTGTTCTGGGTCCTCGTTCAGAGTAGTTTGGCAACATCCATTAATTCCTGACCACGGTTGTCTCCAACAGTATATGACAGATATAAAGGCATTGTGGCATTCCAAGTCACCATGCACAATGTCCAGATTCAAGCACGCAATGACAAAGCCTGGACCTCGCTCCCTTATATGGTGGCAGACAAAGAAATTGACAATGTCATTGCGCTCTGGCCTCCTAACTGGAAGATCGGTTTCAAAACCAGCACGAAAAGCTCTGCAGGAACTAGCACACCAAAATTAATCTTGCTTGTCATCATCAAGGATATCAGAGGACCAAGCAAGAGTACCATGCAAGACATGGGCGTAGCAGCACAAAAGGATGCACAACAGAAGCAGGCCCTTGAGAAGGACGCTAAGGCGGAGACTCAGGTAGATTTGTAGCCAAACCTGGGCACAAAAGAACTGGATGCAGGAGGACCTGCCTCCCCCCGTGGCACGAAGTGAACAAGCGAGCCTGTCAAAGGGCCCCGAAAGAAGCAACACTCTCAGCGGACGGAACGAGATGAGACAATCACATTGACCGACGGAGACCTTGAACAAATCACTGATGTGGTCACTCTGGCTGCGGAGGATAGATGGGTAACCTTAGAGGAACAATAGAAAGCTATGGTTGACACAATCCAGGCTGAGCTCCATGCGCTACAGCTGAATATAGACACATTGTAGACCAGTGTGACCCAGGTATGCACACCCTCCACTTCTAGCAGCGCAGCACTAATTACAGACAAAAGCCACCTCTGTTCTCTACCTGACGGAGCCCTTGTGATCAGTCTTCCTGACCTGGGAATGAAAGTCCAGGCCAATATAGAAGTCCAGCTGAATTTTAGTAGGCTACCTCATGAGGCCTTGCAAGGTCTCCACACCTCTTTATATCAGGAAATTCACCATCGGGACCAACAAGTGCACCAACAGCTCAGAGTGGCTGAACAGATGATTGATGCAAACAACCCTGAAGTGTCCCTCGCCACCGCGAATCAAATGGAGCTCCAAAATGTGATTCACCAACTCTGCACAGATGTTACTGTAGAAATCCCAGCCTACAGCTACCCCTCAAGCTAAGGTTGAAAGGTTGGTCGCAGCACTGAATGCCTCCAGGGTGGAAGTTTAGGTGGTCAAGACATGGATGGAGCAGCAGAACGTCGATCTACAGGCTAAGTTGTAGCCCAAAACACCTTCAAAGGTACAGGCCTAGCGAACTGCGCTGGTCACCATGGCTACAAACACCATTACAGGGAAAATCGTACAGGGTCCCCAATTACTAGAAACAACCATGCAGCTATGGACCAAGGTCCAGCGTGACCCAATCCGATGAGGCATCAACCAGGACCTGTGGCAGAAAGAATAAGAGTTCGAGACGTTAGAAGCCACCCTGCCCACTTTAGTTATTTCTCAGTGTTTGACACGGCTGCGCATCAGTCATGCCCTCCAAGCTGATATTGATGAACTTCGGAAGAAGAAGAAAGTCCTCGGCGACTGCCTAAATCCTTGGGCTACTGAGGCCCTCAATCTTTCACAGGATGTTGATGTCGTGGTTAAGCAACTAAACCAGACTCTGGAGAGTGTCACCACCATGACAAAAGGCCCGATTTCGGAAAAGTTGTTCGACATTTCACAGAATGATGCTGCTCAGAGTGAAGGCATGCTACCCCCATTAGCCGAGGCAATCAAATTGATGCAGGCGCAGGTGGAGACCCCACCATCACAGTGACTTAGGACGAGTCACACGATTATGTTGGGGGGCTATTGGAACAGGGTCTCCTAAAGCTGCGAATTTTGTCCAATTTTGTATATTTTTTGTAATATTTAGTCTAACACAGGGGTTTTGGGGTGGGTCAAAGCCCCTAATGCATTGTAACAGGTCAAGGGTAAACCAAGAGTTCGCAAACCACAGTTTTTGAACCATTGGATGCATAGGCTAAATCGATATAAATAGATGAACCTTTTTGAGTTATAGGTAGGAAAGAATTGAGATTGAGGTTAAGCATGAATTGTTAGATCTATTGTTGGGTTTTTGGGAAAGGACTCATGCTAGATGTGTGCGTGAAGCTCCTCAATCCTGCTGTGTGTGGACACTGTTGGTTGTGTGAGCAGGCGGTATTTTGGGATTGTAAGAAGATTCTGGTATTAATATATATGCAAAGTACCGTTGATATCTGATGTGATCTAGGTCTGTTATATTATGATTTATGCGAACTTGGGCTGCAAAAGTATATGTTTGATAGCTTCAAAAGTATCTTTGTTTTCTTTATATGAATCTATGATCTATTAATTATTGCGATTATAGTTTTTGTGCTTATAGATTGGTATTACGCACGTGGATGCGAAGGTAACTGTTAGATCTGAGCTCTGTGATATAAGCCTGTAACTAGATCTGTTAAATGCAAAGCTTGATAAGTTGGGAACACAACTCTGCTTAACTTACCTACTCTTTCTCAGGGTGCAGAAATCTGGTTCCAGCACCCTCCCATACTGCTTCGGGTGAGACTTTGGACTGCGCAAGCATGTCACTACCGAAAGGGACAGTAGTATAGGGGTTTGTTGGTAAACCTTAAACCTCTGAACCTGGGTCAGGACCCCTTGAGACAAAACATTGGAAGAACTCATCAACAATTAAAGATCTTACAACGAAAGAACTAGCCTCGGTTACAGAGAAGAAGAAGCAGGACCTTCTACAACAAAATACAATAAACCTATGAGATCTCATATGCATGTAGACTTCATTGGAAAAGATTCGCAAGAACGGCCTTGGAAGACAATTCCTCGACAAATATTTCCATCCAGGTACCAACATATTTTTTATGGCTATTGTTATTCATGTTGAAAATTTGGTCATAAAATTGTAGAATGTCACACGTACCCTAGGAACCAATACAATTCCAGGAGATATGTCAAATATGAACCTCCAAGGGCTCAACGAAACATCAATAGATTTGAACATTTAATAAATAATATTGAATGTTACAAATTTTGAAACTTTTGGCACGTAGCCAAAGACTGCAGACTTGAAAATCCTCCAGAAGAATCTTCGAAGCCACAGAATGAATGAACATGGAAGAAGAAGAAGATTGATAATTGTGCTCTCACTCTTAAGGCTTAAAACAACAAATATGTGTGGTATGTTGATAGTGGTTTCTCAACGCATATGACTGGAGATAGCAATAAAATTGTATCTCTAAAAGAGAAGAGGGATGGAACTATGTCCTTTGGAGATGATGGATCTTCAAATGTTATAGGATCAGGTACCGTCACTCTTGGAAGCAAATATGCTCTAGCCAAGAATGTTCTATTGGTTAAAAACATGAATCACAATCTACTCAGTGTTGGAAAAATGTGTGATCAAGGACACACAATACTATTCAACTCCACAAAATGTGAAATTAGGAAAGGAAGTTATGGTGAAATTGTGGCTACAGCAAGTTGAGCTCCAAATGACATATATGTTTTGGATGAAGCAACTAGAGCATGTATAATAGCTAAAGAGGATGATATAATATTTGGTAGCAATGATGATCGACTAAGCAAGAAATTTGCTACAAATATGCAAAGTGAGTTCGAGATGTCTTTACTTGGTGAGCTGACATACTTCTTAGGGCTTAAAATATCTCAGCAAGAGAAAGGAATATTTATATGTCAAGCCAAGTATATCAAGGAAATGCTCAAGAAATTCAAAATGGAAGATTTCAAACCCATCCTTACTCTGATGGTAACAGGTTGAAATTGAGCATAGACGACTCATTTAAGGATGTGGATCAAAGGTTGTACAGATCTATGATTGGTATTCTTCTATACGTAACAGACTCGCGGCCATATGTTATGCAAGCAGTTGGACAAGTAGCAAGATTCCAAGTAGCTCCAAAAGAAACACATATTATTTCCATCAAAAAAATTATTCGATATCTAAAGGGAATAGTAGAATATGGCTTGTGGTGTCCCAAGGGTAACAATCTCATTATTCAAGCCTTTACAAATGAAAATTAGGCAGAAAGCGTTGATGATCGTAACAGTACTCGTGAAGCATTTGAATATCTTTACCAGAAGCTTGGGATTCTCCCATGTTCTCATTATATTTTCCTTATTCAAAATATAAAGGGGGAGTGGAAGTGTGTACAGGTCCGCGGGATGGTTGTGTCAGGGGGAGTTACACTTTTCCATTGATATCAAAGGGGGAGAGAATGTTGTAGGAAGAGGTGTCATGATCGCAGGGGGAGTACTTGTGTTTCCATCAATGCCAAAGGGGGATATTTGTTATCAGTGGTTGTCATTGATGGTGCCCCAAGCAGCACCAGGAGCTACCCCGATATTCAATGGTAATTTTGACCTACAAAATTAATATATCCTGGGTCAAGAATATTTCTTATGGTTTCTAATTCTTGAGATGTTTCTATTGATATATGGCACGCCATGTAATTATTCACAATTTGAGAGATATTCATGTTTGAAGTTTGTAACCCCAGTTAGTGGACTAAAACCCCATGGGGTTGTGGCATGGGTCATTGAAAAGTAAATAATTAATAATTTTTAAGCTTCTAAAATACCTCCCATGTTCACTTTTTAAGATCCTCTCAACCTAAGCATTTATATAAATTGCGATCCTCATATCCTCCTTATGTAGGGATTTCGCTACCTAAAATAGGTCATCGTGGAATTTGCGCTCTAACTTTGTTTCTACGGAAGTTCAGAAGCTAAAAAAAAAATTGGTGAAGTTGAAAACTGAGGAATCTCCTGTAACAATTCCAGATCAAGATGCGAAATTTTTTTGGAGATATGATATATGGAAGTCAATGTTTTTGCAGGCTCCTGAACTTCATCTCAAAGAAGTGACCTTCGGAAAATCGACATAAATCTCTCTCTGAGTGTCAGATTGCAACTTTATAAAATGTGGTAGATATTTAACGGACTTTAGTTTTATCTGTAACAATTTAAGAGCTAAATGAAGAAACAGTGGCACATGGCATGTCGTACAAGTTCGCTCTACTGAACCAGTCCATAATTAGGTCATTGTGAGAGATTGGGTATAACTCTTTCTTGAAGAATCAAAATTGGATCAGACCTGTGGCATTGGAAATAAGACTCAGAGGAATAATACAGAACAAAAAATAACACATTGGGGATATGAAATAGCAGAGATACACCATATTCAATATCGAGATCCTAGAAGGCAAGAAAAAGCTAGATCATGTGTTGTCAAGGGCTACAAAGGACCAGACTTTCTAGGGCAGAAAAGAAAATCAAGGTGTGAGAGAGGGTAGCATGAAAAGAGTAGAAATCAAGGTGCAGAACAACAACAATAAGTTCACCACATGAAGTCTTCAAGTGGGCAGCACTGCATACAATATTTATAAAGGTATCATTGTACTAGGTCATTGTAAATGCATCATTGTAAAAATTGTACAAGTGTATATCTAACAAGAGTTGAAGAGGAACTGTTGGGAGGTCTAGGATCGTCATTAGGTGGTTGTGTCATAGTTGGGGTTATGATCTAATGTGTCTTCTTCTTCTACATCATTCTATATCATTGTAAAGTGGACCATTTTCTCTGGTACGAGAGTCTATTCTTCTTTTATTCTTCTATAGGATGGTAGGGTGGTGTTAGGCTGGTGCATGAAGTCACCAACAGGTTCAAGCATGTGAAAAATTTAGGGTGGTAGGGTGATGCCAGGGTGAATTGTAGCTCATTGGGTATTGGGGCATCCATTCAGTTGACTACTGAAAAATCTTGGGCATTGGAGCGTCCATCTAGTGGGAGCTGGAGAAGAATGATTTTCTAGATTCTAGGAAGTTGGAGATTTATTTTCAATTGGAGTTGAATATTAAAGAATTATTAGAAAATAATTCAGGTGGTTTTTGTCCTGGAGAGGGTTTCCACCTTAAAACTGTGTGCATTTTTGTTCCTTTTGTTTATTGTTATCATTATACAAACACTGATAATAATTGAAGATTAACTAATTCTCTGAAAGATTAATAACAATGCTAATTGAAAGGAATATTGATTCACCCCCCTCTCAGTATTTCCAAAAATTGGTATCAGAGCTTGGTTCCTTCAATAGCAGTTTAACAGTTGGAAGGAGGTCATGAAGCATATGAAGAGTGGTTTACCTCTATTCAATGAAAATAATTATGCACTCCGGAAAGGAACAATGAAGGTATATCTCTTGGCGCAAGGTTACAAAGTATGGGACACTGTTCAAAATGGATTTACATCAACCGCGGATGAACAAGGTAAGAAGAATTTGGTAAATGATGCAAAAGCAAAGAATATTATTATCAGTGGACTTATTAAATCTACTTATCATAAGGTGTTGGGTTGTAAAACTACCAAAAATGTATGGGACAAGCTTGAGAATATATATGTAGGTGACTCAAATGTCAGAGAAGAAAAGCTTCAAATCTACAGAGCATAATTTGAGCAACTCAGAATGATATAAGATAAAAACATTGCTGCATACTTCCAACATGTTCATGAAATAACCAACACTCTGGAAGTGTTGGGAGAGCCTGTTGACGAGAAGACTATTATACGAAAGATTCTTAGAACGTTACTAGGGAGATTCAACCCAAAGGTATCAGTCTTAGAATATAGTGAAAATATGGACAAACGCAACAAAGAGGAATTACATGGAGTTCTCATAGCATATGAAATGAGACTTGATGAAGAAGAGGGCACTTCGCATCTAGAAACTGCGTTCGCTGCATCTAAGAAAACCAATAAGGAGAAACAACCTTCAAAGGCATAGACCTGCACCTGCAGGTGTGAAGAAAAGGAAGATGATGAATAAGGTCTTTCAAATGGAGAATATGCTTACTTTACGAGAAAACTAAAAATTGTTAAGGGAAAATTCAAGGGTAAACTTCCATTGATATGTTTTGACTGTGGTGAGGTTCAGAATTTCAGAGAAAAATGTCCGAACAGAAGTGATTGAAACTCAAAAAAAAAGAAAAGGCTTTAATAAATTCAACAAGCAAAGAAAAAAAATAAAGGATTCAAAAGGAAATTTCTCTCTAAAGAAGATAGCTCATCATCTGATGAAGACAATGAAAATGAAGAAGAAGCCAATGAGAGAGTATTGTTTATGGCCAAGAACATTAAACAAGATGTATCAAACAACGAAGAAGAAGGGATGACCATAGAAGAATTTTCTAAGGAGGAAATCAAGCTTATAAAAGAGCTCAAGGCTAAGAAGATTCATTCCAATACTCTTGAAGAAAAAGTTCAAGGTCTAAAAATTGAAGTTGAAGAACAGAAATGTATTGAAGAGTCACTTCAAAAGAAGTTGGAAGAAAGAAACCAAGAAAGGGAAGCATTAGAAGCCGAAGTAGTCTCGCTTCATAAGGATGTGAAGAAGTGAAAAATTGTCCAAAACTATGCCAATAGCTCAAGGGCATTGGAAGAACTCATCAACAATAAATGATCTTACAACGACAGAACTAGCCTCAGTTACAAAGAAGAAGAAGCAGGACCTTCTACAACGAAATACAATGAACCTATGAGATCTGACATGCATGTAGAATTCATTGGAAAAGATTCGCAAGAACAGCCTTGGAAGACAATTCCTCGATGAATATTTCCATCCAGGTACCAACATATTTTTTATGGCTATTATTATTCATGTGGAAAATTTGGTCATAAAGTTGTAGAATGTCGCACGTACCCTAGGAACCAATACAATTCCAAGAGATCTGTCAAATATGAACCTCCCAGGGCTCAACGAAACATCAATATATTTGAATATTTAATAAATAATATTGAATGCTACAAATTTCAAAACTTTGGACACATAACCAGAGAGCGCAAACTTGAAAATCCTCGAGAAGAATCCATGAAGCCACAAAACGAATGAACATGGAAGAAGAAGAAGACTGATAATTGTGCTCTCGCTCTCAAGGCTCAAAACAAAAAATATATGTGATATGTTTATAGTGATTACTCAACGCATATGACTGGAGATAGAAAGAAATTTGTAACTCTAAAAGAGAATAAGGATGGAACCGTGTCCTTTGGAAATGATGGATCTTCAAATGTTATAGGATCATGTACTGTCACTCTCAGAAGCAAAGATACTCTAGCCAAGAATGTTCTATTTTTTGAAAACATGAATCACAATCTGCTCAATGTTGGACAAATGCGTAATAAAGGACACAATACTATAAAACTCCACAAAATGTGAAATCAGGGAAGGCAGGTATGGTGAAATTGTGGCTACAGCAAGTCGAGCTCCAAACGACATATATGTTCTGGATGAAGAAACTAAAGCACATCTAATAGCTAAAGAGGATGATATAATATTTGGTAGCAATGATGTCTTTCCTTGGTGAGTTGACATACTTCTTAGGGCTTCAAATATCTCAACAAGAGAAAGGAATATGTATATGTCAAGTCAATTACATCAAGGAAATGCTCAAGAAATTCAAAATGGAAGATTGCAAACCCATTCTTACTCTGATGGTAAGAGGTTGCAAATTGAGCATAGACGACTCATCGAAGGATGTAGATCAAAGGTTGTACATATCTATGATTGGTAGTCTTCTATATGTAATAGCCTCTCGGCTAGATGTTATGCAAACAGTTGGACAAGTAGCAAGATTCCAAGAAACACCAAAAGAATCACATATTATTGCCATCAAAATAATTCTTCGATATCTAAAGGGAAAAGAAGAATATGGCTTATGGTATCCCAAGGGTAACAAATTCATTATTCAAGCCTTTACAGATGTAGAGTGGGCAGGAAGTGTTGATGATCGTAAGAGTACTCGTGAAGCATTTGAATATCTTCACTAGAAGCTTGGGATTCTCCCAAGTTCTCATTAGATTTTCCTTATTCAAAATATAAAGGGGGAGTGGAAGTGTGTATAGGTCCGCAAGATGGTTGTGTGTCAGGGGGAGTTACACTTTTCCATTGATTTCAAAGGGGGAGAAAATGTTGCAGGAAGAGTTTTCATGATCACAGGGGGAGTACTTGTGTTGCCATCAATGCCAAAGGGGCAGATTTTTGATCAGCGGTTGTCATTGATGTCAACCCAAGTAGCACTAGGGGCTACCCCGATCTTGCATGGTAATTTTGACCTTCAAAATTACTATATTCTAGGTCAAGAATATTTTTTATGGTTTCTACTTGTCAATATGTTTCTTTTGATATATGGCACGCCATGTAATTCTTCACGGTTTGACAGATATTCATGTTTGAAGTTTGTAACCCTAGTTAGTGGGCTAAAACCCCATGGGGTTGTGGCATGGATAATTGAAAAGTCAATAATTAATCATTTTTAAGCTCCTAAAATCCCTCCCACATTCACTTGTTGAAGACTCTCTCAACCTAAGAATTTATATAAATTGTGATCCTCATATCCTCCTTGTGTAGGGATTTCTCTACCAGAAACAGGTCATCGTGGAATTTTCACTCTAACATTTTTTTTCTACAAAGGTTTAGAAGCTGAAATTTTTATGAGGTGAAGCCAAAATCCTGAGGAAGCTCCTATAAAAATTTCAAATCAAGATGCACAATATTTTCGATATATGATCTATGGAAGTCAGTGTTTTTGCAGGCTCCTGAACTTCATCTCAAAGAAGTAACCTTGGGAAAATTGTCATAACTCTCTCTCTGAGTATCGGATTGGAATTCTGTAAAAGGTGGCAGATATTGCACAAAATTCGGTTTTCTTTATATTAATTTCATATCTAAATGAAGAAACAATGATACGTGGCACGTCGTACAAGTTCGCTCTATTGAACCATTCCATAATTAGTTCATTGTGAGGGATTGGGCTTAACTCTCACTTGAAGAATCCAAATTGGATCAGACCTGTGACATTGGAAAGAAGACTCAAAGGACTACTACAGAACGAAAAATAACATATTGGGGATCTAAAATAACAGAGATACACCAGATTCAATATCGAGATCCTAGAAGGCAAGAAAAAACTAGATCATGTGTTGTCAAGGGCTACAAAGGACCAGAATTTCTAGGGAAGCAAAGCAAAGCAAGGTGCATGAGAGGGTAGCATGACAAGAGAAAAAATCAAAGTGCATAACAACAGCAATAAGTTCACCACATGAAGTCTTCAAGTGGGCAGCACTGCATACAGTCTTTATAAAAGTATCATTGTACTAAGTCATTGTAAAAATTGTACAAGTGTTTATCTGCCAAGAGTTGAAGAGGTAGTGTCGGGAGGTCTAGGATCATCATTAGGTGGTTGTGTCATAGTTGGGGTAATGGTCTAGTGTGTCATCTTCTTCTACATCATTATATATCATTGTAAATTGGACCATTTTCCCTGGTACGAGAGTCCATTCTTCTTTTATTCTTCTATAGGATGGTAGGGTGGTGTTAGGCTGGTGCATGAAGTCACCAACAGGTTCAAGCCTATGAAAACTTCAGGGTGGTAGGGTGGTGCTAAAGTGAGTTGTAGCTCATTGGGTGTTGGGGAAACCGTTCAATTGACTACTGAATAATCTCGGGCGTTGGAGCGTCCATCCAGTGGGAGCTAGAGAATAATGCTTTTCTAGATTCTAGGAAGTTGGAGATTTATTTTCAATGAGAGTTGAATATTAAAGAATTATTAGAAAAGCATTCAGGTGGTTTTTGTCCCGGAGAGGGTTTCCACCTTAAAAAAATGTGTGCATTTTTGTTCCTTTTGTTTATTGCTATCATTGTATAAACACTGATAATAATTGAAGATTAACTAATGCTCTGAAAGATTAATAATAATACTAATTGAAAGGAATATTGGTTCACCCCCCCTCTCAGTATTTCCAACAATAAACAAGTGCCGAAGGAAACTCGTAGGTGTTTCTATTGTCGAAGTTATCGGTGTCCTTGGAAACATCAACTTCAGCATCATTATTTTCAACGGGAAATTTATCCGGTGACTTGAAGGAGGAATTCTACCTCAGTGAAGGAAAGCAATGATCATAGTTGATGTAGCCATCGTTGAAGGGTCGAGTTGGACCTCCCGCGAGCTCGTCTCCGCCAACTACATGTATTGAAATCCTTGATATGCAGATTCCTAATACCAACTTGTTATAGCCATATTCTACAACAACCTTCTATAAAAATTGCATTCTAATAATCATAACGGATGCTTTCAATTGGGACAATATGCATCTGCTCTCTTGGATTTGCTTTAATAGAAACAATGAACTTGATCTCTTCAATCAACTGACAAGCTTCATGAGAATCAACTAGTAATGTTGTAATCTTGTCCACAAAAGTGACTCCAACATGGAATACATGTAGAACGTTGTCTCTACTTGCATCTAAATCTTTCTATGCTTTGGATTGAAATTATTTTACGAATTCTAAAGCAACCCTGGAATTTGGTCCTCCATAAAATGCCACGAGTACTTTATCTGTTGGTAACATCGTGCCATGGGAATTGACTAACCCCTTGAACATAACCAAGATACTGGCATGAAGGCAATCCCCACATACTGATACTATCTGGTTGTTGTTCACTCGAGCTTCCTTCTCTTTTCATTTTGAGTATAACCTTTTGTTTTCTGTGGGTTTGTTTTTCTTTCTTCCATCGTTGTACGATGAAGAAAAACAGGAGAACAATTCCTATTCTGCCCCGTCACAAAATCCACCGTTGCAATTTCCTAATTGCCACCCATGTGACATTGTATTAACTTGAGAAGCCAAAACTTGAGAGTTTGGATTGAGCTGTTTTTGCGGAAATTCCATTGTGGCTTTATTTTGAGTTCCTCCTAAGACTACTACAAAGCTTCTGTCACGACAGCTCATAGTAGCATCCCTCCCACAGGTGATCAAAAAATCAAAGAAGCAGCATGGACATTGGATGAAATTCCTTTTGAGTGTGACATATCATCAAATAATTCAAGCACAACAATTGAATTTTACAAAACTAAAGAAGACCACAGAAACCAAAGCCATGAGCAGTCATGGTGATTAGATCGTGGCAATGCTGGAAGTGTCATTTAAGGAGGTGCATTAAAATCCATTGATTACAGTGCTTGGTTCATCTCATTATATTATGCGTTAATTAAAACCTCATCATATGGATAAAATAGAGTTGTTTTTGGTATAAAACAGTTCTTTTTGGAGGAGACAAATCATTAGTATTTTTCGCCTAAAAGGGCTATTTCACACTGGTTGTTTTTTGCACATTCACAAAATATTTTGCAGTGACATTGTATTGTTAGTAGTTGTTGTTTCTTCTCTACAAGTTCATAGTTGTGATCGTTTTTTGACTATGGATAAAATTCATGGATTACTGGAGTTATTAAGCACTCTAACCGTATCTACTGGTAGAGACACAGTTAAAATAAGCAGGGACACTTTGTCTAATATTAAGGTCTGTCTACAAGATGCACAAGAAAAGATTGATTTTTTGCAGCTTGAGTCATAGCTATAGCAAGATGAGCTTCAATAAAAGATTTTTCATTTTGAACTTGTTTTTGTGCAGAACACTGATACAAACTCCCATCAGCAACAAGATATTGGTCAGATCACTAAGCCCAGTACAAGAGCATATTTGTATGCAGATGCAGAAGCTCACGCTTCACCTCCTAAGCCCATCATCAGACCTTGGGAATAGCTTGTCCATGACAAGCACAGAACAGGTCTTGGATATGACAAGGAGGTGTCCTTTCATATTCTGACTACTCCAGGCCCATAAAATGTTAGAGTGTTGGACTTCTTCATGATAGCTCACCTTTAGTTGTTCTAGATTTTGCTCCTCTTCTACAACATATTTTGAAATGCCAACACTGTGATTGAGTATTCCATATGAAATATAATTGTTTCGATCTTCACCCATGCAAGCACTATGGTTGACACACTCATTCTTCACATAGATGCTTCAAAAACAAGCCTCCTGCAAGGACAAAGATTCATCTTGGATGGATCGCTTCTTGGCAATGGGCATCAACAACCAAGACGATTTTTCAATCATATGTCAGAACTTGTTCAAAAGTATTGAACAATATTGTAGTTGATTTTTCGCCATCATATCACCTTGTATCTAACAGGAAGGAAAATGATGGTCATCTACAAGCTTCAAAGCCACATCAAGCGAACATGAGCCACAACCTGCCATTCTAGATTCATAGTTGTAGCCATAGACACAAATGCCCATGATCATAACTTTGGTTGCTAGTAAGCCTTAGACCATCTATGCGAGGTTGATATTATTCCTCATCAAATAATTCGAGACACTTCCTCTAAAATAAGACTTCAACTTCTTGCCCATTTTAGTAGAGTTCTAGGAAATGCATCAAGCATTCCAGAGTTGGTGGTCATCCTTAAACCTTTGTAGGTTGTAGACCTCCCTTCTTACAGGTTGAAGGTATCCCTATTCAAAATATGAGGAGCAATTCCTCTAGCAAAAGATCTCAGCTTCTTGCCAGATTTGGAAGAGTTCAAGGAACTGCACTAAGTGTTTCAGTTTTGGTGGTCATCCTTAAGCCACATCCTTATGCCAACATTTCAAATAGCACATTCACCCTAATGCTGCCATTTTGTATTACAGCTGTCTTCTTGGACTCACAAATACCTCTTCAGATTAAGGGGGGGAATGTTGGACACCTAATCCTCTATGGTTAGGTGTAGAATGAGAATGGACATAGGAAGTCCAAGAGACCTTTGAATGTGGAATCCAAGGGTCACCTAATGTACTATAAATGAATATCATTGTGAATAAGAAAAACAACACACACTTATCTTTCCCTATGTTGTCTATTCCTGCCTATTCTATGGCTGATTTTAACAGTAAATAAAGGTGAATGTCAATTTTTAAATGATAGAAAAGGTCAGGCCCCCAAAACATCCAAAAAGGTGCTCAAAATGGCACTAAAAATGAATAAAACACATTGGAAATGCAATACAATATGGATGTTGGCATTTCTAAGATTTTTCACATGCATTTTGACATTTTGAGGCATTTTGGATACTAGGACATGGCCAAACTAGGAATTTCCTGCAAAACTTTGAATTACAGCTAACATATTCAAATAGATACTTCCAAAACATGTCTCTCACAAGCAATCACAGTCTATCAAATACAAACAAATACTAGACTAAATAGTTATAGCTCAATAAGTAGTCATTTTCCCCACATTAGCACATGATACAGCATGTTAATCAAATTAAATATTACAAAAAATTTAGACCAAATTCAGTTGGGTGTGTGTTAAAAGATTCCTACAATTGTTTGGCTATGATTACATCTTCTTCAACTTTCTTCTGAAGTAACAAGAGAATCAAATATGGAGGAAACTTGAGGCATTATCCCTTCATTATTGTGGCGTGAGCCTCAACTATATCTATATTGAAGTCCATAACATCCCAATGTTTCGCAAATATGAAAGTGGTTTCCTCTATTGACCCAGTCTCACACCATCAGTCACAAATGACACTTTCCTTATACGTTTATCCACACTAAAAAAAGAAAAACAATTTAGCAGAATTGCAAATGAGTACCAAAATTCCTCAATCCAAGTCATCAATGATTTTTTTAATTTTCTTCCATATATCCCCACTTCTCTAATAGAAAATATGTCATGGAATTTCACTTCAAAAGAGGTCAAATCAAAATTAATTACCTAGGTCACTCCCTCAATAATTGAGGTCATAAAACTAGGAACTAGTCAAAAGTTATCAGTAAAATAAAACACAATCTCCATTCAAGTACCATAGATGGCTTACTAAGGGAAAGACACTCCTCATCAATAAAATCATGCAAGCACTACCAATGTAAAATTTCTCACTATTCCCTTCCCTATAGACAGCAATATAAGATATGAACAATGCTTTGGGATGGTATGAACACAAAGAGAAAGGGCAACTATTATATTTGGGAAGATTAATACATCTCTCAAAGCCAACTATAGTTGAGATGTTTTCAAGAGAAAAGGACTATGGGTTCCAATGCTCTCAAAAATATAAATTTCCAACCTTCACCCTAATGATAAATCTAGAAGACTTCAACAAGCACAAAAGGTAAGAAAATGTGGAGCAATCTAACATATGCCTCCAAATAGATACATCAACAACTAATTTTCAAAGGAAAACCAATCTAGTGGGTTTCTAGGAATATTCAATGGATCAAGGAACTCTCTTGCAAATATTAAACACCAAATACAAGCGAAGAGATGGATAATAGCAAAGAACTATACAAAATGATGATATTTTCCTAGAAGAATAAATCCCACCATAGCGATGACAAATAACTATAATTTTGGAACAAATAAACAAAATCAAAACCACCTTACCATACACAGTTCAGATGGGTTTTTCTAGTTTGGTAGCAAAACACAACCCAAGAGAAAAGGATAAAGTGGAAGAGGCAGTAGGATTTGGACCCAAAAAGCCATGTTCCTTTACATGGTAGCCAAACACAAATCCCTACATAGGAGTATCTAAGCAAAAGGAGAAGTATAAATTAGCTTGTGCCTTGTGAATAGATGAGGAAGAAAATAATATGGCACTAGCTTCACACTTATTATCTTTCCAAATTGGAAAAATATTTAGGGCATAGAAATATAGAAATCCAATGGGTGTGAACCCCAATATATCGCTAAGGAAAAGTTGCACGAAATATTCACAAAGTTTGCTGGAAGGTTGAAGCAGCACTGTAAACCCTCATCAAAAGGATCATATACCCCAAGATAGATATTGCAATAGATTCCCACACTGCACTTGAAGAGCCTCATCCTCTCTGCAGCACCAATAAGGGACAATAGAGACCCAGTTTTTTCCTTTTCATCTACATGCACAAAAATATTAGAATCGCTCAAACCTAATTTGTAGACAAAGTGATTAATTAATTAATAAGAGGCAACAGAATCTGCGTATCACATGTTAGGGTTTCTAAGGGTGGTGTTAACAGTGTATCCTCTTAGGAGAAGATTCTTGATGAGACATGATTTGACATACCCTCTTGCTCCTATAACACAAACCTTCATGCCCTCTCTACCTTCGTGGCTTTGCATTTTTATGCACAAAATGTTACACAAAAAATATGATATTGATATGCAAGTTGCAAACTAACCCCCCCTTAAAATAAAGGCACTCGTCTGATCTAAGGTCCTTACTTATCCGACAGATCCAACACTTATATCCCCACTCAAATACCTAGCTTAAACATATCAGGCTACTCACTTTGCTCAACGGAATCTTGCCCTTAACCTATCTTATAAATAGCAGATTTTTATAAACAAAATGACGCAATATCATATTGGTGAGCCACAGGTGCAACAAAAGGGGAAACCAATGATAAATGATGTGAAAAAGTGCACCATTTGAGTACAAATTAAATATCCAATTGTGGGTTTCATGAATAATCTGAAATCAAATAAATAGGATTGATTGAGTTCAACAAGAATTTGTTCCAATAACTAATTTATTCTCGACGCATTTGGTCACATCAACCCCTCACCTCTTTTCAACTTACTTGCTTATCACTAAGCACATTTTGGTGCAGTTTTGGGCTAAAAATGACTTGACTTAAATGTTAGCCTTAGTCTCTGCGGAGCACTAGGTAGTGACAATGGAGGCCTAGTCTTTGCCTTGTCATTTGCATGCACAAAAATATAGAATCCCTCAAACCTAATTTGCAAACAAAATGATTAATTAATGAAGACTGCAGCACCAGGCAACAACAACAGAGGAACAGTTTTGCCTTGTCATCTGCATGCACAAAAATATTAGAATCGCTCAAACCTAATTTGTAAACGAAGTGATTAATTAATGAAGACTGCAACACCAAGCAATGACAGTAGAGGCCCAGTTTTTGTCTTGCCATTTGCATGCACAAAAATATTAGAAACACTCAAAACTAATTTGTAAACAAAGTGATTAATTAATGAATAAGAGTGAGAAGAATCTATGTATCACATACTATGGTTTCTGAGGGTGGCTTTAACAGTGTATCCTCTTTACAGAATATTCTTGATGAGCCATGATCTGACATACCCTCCTTATCCTATAACTTCGCAAACCTTCATTCCCTCTCTAACTTCATGGATTTGCATTTTTATGCACAAAATGTTACACAACGAATATGATTTTGATATGAAAGTTGCAAAATGAGAGGTTGAGTGCACCCATTATGTATATTGACTCCTCCTTAGCACTCCCCTTTTGCAAATATGGCGATAGTTAAAAGTCAAAAAAATTCTCTGCTCCAGAGTCCAAACCAGCTGTCTATCCCGCCTCCTTTTGCACCTATGTCCAAAACTATAAAAAAAACCATATGAACCAGTTAATGAAGTTCGGATTAAGCCCACATGGCGTTCCTTGGTTCACATATCAACATGTTAATGGTCATCCTACTCGGCCTCAACTAAATACATCAAGAAAACACAGACTCCAGTGTAGAGCACAACCTCCTTAATTTTGTGGAATTGCATCATCTCATCAATGCTAACATTTCTACCCAATGCTTGCTGCTAGTGGAATGCAATCCATTCTTATTTCTAGAAAGCTCAGCATCAAATCTATTTGTTATGTCTATTACATATTTGGGCATCCAAGGAATATTAATAAAATTCCTATCTATTTTATGTCGTTGAATTTCTAATCTAATTTGCAATAGACATTTTTTATCTTTTCCTAACATGATTTTGCCATTGATTTTACCTAAAATTTGACAGAAATATCATAAAATTAGAGATATATAACAACCTCTTATACCCTTCAACTAAATAAAATTAATTAACAATAACTACATTTGTACATTTTAAGGAGGAGGGCATGGCTTCATTATGCAATTGTTTTTGAAGCAATTTGTTTGATGTATGTATGCAGGTGAGAGGTTATATATATCTGGTATTTGAGTGCAGGGAACCTAGTCTTTCTACCTTCAGACTAGGGATAGCAGTGTCTTGTCTTTTGTTGATTTCTCACTTCATAGAAAATGTAGGTGGGGGTTTCATCTTCTTTTCCAGTAGATATGACATGCATCGGTCACCTCTCAACAAGCAATTTTTTGTAGTGTGTCTCCTATTTTCCTGGTAAGTGATTAAAGGATTTTATCTTTGTGCATCATAAAATTATTGACAGTGGGCATGGAATACATTCAAGAGCGAGAATAATCTATGTATCACATACTAGGGTTTATGAGGGTGGTGTTAACAGTGTATCCTCTCTAGAGAATATTCTTGATGAGCCATGATATGGAATACCCTCCTGCTCCTGTAATGCAAACCTTCATGCCCTCTCAACCTTTGTGGCTTTGCATTTTTATGCAAAAAACGTTACACAATGAATATGATATTGATATGCAAGTTGAAAAATGAGAGGTTGAGTGCAACTTAAATATCCAATTGTGGGTTTCTTGAATCATCTGAAATCAATTAAATAGGATTGAGTGAGTTCAACAAAAATATGTTCCAACAACTAATTTCTTCTCAATGCATTTGGTCACATCAACCCCTCACCTCTTTTCAACGTATTTCGTCATCACTAAGCACATTTTGGTGCGGTGTTGGGCTAAAAATGACTTGACTTAAATGCTAGCAGTATCCACACGAAGTAGAATACAAACTCTATTCCTAAATATCTATCATTATCATTTTAACATATCTATCATTAGCAAGATATCAATACTTACATATTTCTCCACTAAAAGAGGTCCATAATTTTTTTCGAGGAGCGGTTGGCATAAAACTTTCTTCTACATCTGGGTCCATGATTGATTCATTTTCTAAATTCGCTCCAAGAGGGTCCTGCGATAAAACTAACTCCATCTGCTCTAGTTTCATGGTTAATTTAGAGTGCTCCAGCAAGAAATTTAGTTTGTACTCTGTAATTGAAATCTCTCTGGCTTGAAGTGTTGTTACGGAAGTGGATTACCCTCTTCGAGCTCCGATCTCGAAGATGAATCCTCGGATTTGATTCATGGGGAGGTTTATGTTGGTGACTGCATGGAGTTTGTTCCATCTCAACCCGACCTCAAATTCATCACAGGCCCTAAGCTCTGTTCTCATCCCTCGAGTTAAGAGATCCCTAATCTTGATCCTCCTTCTGTCGGTTCTCTTGATGTGATTGACAATCCTCAGATCTGAACCTCTGCACCTCATGAATAATCCTTTCACCTCTTCCTCGCTTGACACCTAGCCTCAATCGTATTGGGTCTTCTTCCTACGCATTCCCCCTAACTCTAATAATCTTTCTACTAACTTTAAGATTTTAAGCCCTACCTTATGCAGTCTATTAAAATTCAAAGCTAAACATCAAAAGAACTAAACCATCTGTGTGTAAACACTAGTGTTTTTTTATTTGTTTTGGGTTAGGTTTAGTTAAAATTTTATTGGGGGGGATTTATTTTTCTATTTTTTTTAAGAATATTTGGATTTTCAATAATTAATCTAATTTTTATATTAAAAAAATAAAATTATTTAATCAATTAAAAATAATTTTAGATTACATCCCAATAAATTCAGAGCTAAACATCAAAAGAGCTAAACTATATGGTTAACTTTTTAGCGCAAACAGTAGTGTTTTTTTATTTGTTTTGGGTTGGGTTTACTTAAAATTATATTGGTGGGAATTTAATTTTCATTTTTTTTAGAATATTCAGATTTCAATAGTTAATCCATTTTTTATATTAAAAAATTAAAAATAATTAATCAATTAAAAATAATTTTAGATTATGTTTTCAAACTAAAAGTAATTTAAATATTTATCAAGAAAACCAAAGTGACCCTTGGATGGAGTATATTGCCAATATTGTTTAATGCTCATCTATTTGAAGGATATTTCCAATTGTGTTTAGTGTTCAAGTTAATGTAATACAATGAATAATGATTAACCTTATAGGAGCACAAGATACCATGATTATGTGACATCAAATGATGAGCAATGCTTATTAGAATATTCCAAAAAAGATCAAATAATATGCAAACAAATGTTAAAAGGTTAGGCCTCCTTACTCACCTACAATGTTATGATCCTCCTATTAAATATAAAAAAGGTATTCACATCTTCACACGTACATATTAAAAAGGAAATGAGAAAAATGAGGAAAAATATAAATCTAACTAGGATATAAAAGATGTCTTTGGTATTTGGTAGAAGGATATCAATCTCACACCGCAAAAACATAATTGAAGCCTTCCTTCGAGGTCATAATTTAAGGAGAGGATAAAACAAAGTGTGAATAAATCATGATTCTCAACACTTAGATAAGAATGAGTGCAACATGTCACAATAGGCTTGAAAATATTCCTTTAATTTCTTACAAGCTTTGGCAATAGAATGTAACTCATTTTTATGGGTTGGGAATCTATTAAAACCATCATAGAGTGTCTCGTCACGATATACCATTAAATATTTTTGTTGTGTGTGAACTACATCAACGAAATGAATGATTTTCTCATAGGTTCCCTTTTGTGGTCATTCATCGACAAAATATACTTCCTCGATGGGAAAGAAGTGAAAATTGATAGTTTCAAAGGTAGGAATAATGGCATGAGAGGTAATATTGTTTCCATAAATAGGCTCATCAACACCATCAATATCTATTGGAGGTGCTACGATGAAAGAAATAATGAATACAAAAGTTTTGGTCAATAGATATGGATCATCAAGATGTTGAACCATCAAATGTAATGATGGTTTTCAATGCTAGTGATCTAGTCACATAAAAGACCTTATAAGTTTGCACTTTGGGATACCCTTGGATCCAATAAGTAGTCCTGGACCGATAGGATTTGTTGCTAAGGTGATTGGTTCCATATCGACAACCATTTTGTTTAGCTCTCCAAAATTTCTAATAAAGCTATAGTCATATCCTTTCGCATCCTTAAATTGTAGCACCTCAGTACATATATTTTCCATCATGTATGAGAATTCAAGTGCCATATATATAATAAATCAAGGCATATAGTATACTATCTCAACAATATCAAATAAAACAAAAATTATTAGAAAATTCTAAAAATGACCCGCCGTATCAAATTATCATCATGAAAGAGTAATAGAAAAATATATTTCCAATGCAAGAACGATGCTCGTAAGACTTCAAACAAAACTAAGGCAAGGATGTTAATATACCAAGATTCTAGGAATTCCCAAACCATTTTATCATTAGATTGGCTAGAATTACATCAAGGAAAACAACCCTTGATTCTCTTGTTATTTCCTTTTAAGTAATGTTTTCCTAGTTCTAGAAGGGCCATACACCAAAAACACCTTTTCGAGGACTGATTTAACTTGAGACATCCCAAATAACCAGTCTTCCGTAATGTAAGACTAACCACCTCATAAAGTTCTTGTTTAACCTATTCTAACCTCCAATTGAGTCACGAGTTACATAAAAATAATCTATATTTATAACATCACAAGCTATCACAACATGTAAGAGAAATGAATCACAATCCAAAAAAGACGATTGTAACAATCAAACTAGAATAAAGAATGTATGGTGATTAGAAAATACCATATCCGTAATAACATTGGGATTGTATGAAAACAAATATTGATAAGTCTACATGAAGATCAAAATGGCTCAACCTTACAAATGTCTCTCATCCATACATAGCATACAAAGTTGGAATAGGAGCAATAGTTTGTGTTCACACATATACAAACATATATTACTTTTTAAGTAGTTGTATTTTTGTTTCTAAACTATATTGTTCATTTAGGTTACTAATTTTTAGTTTCATTACTTATTATCTAGTCTTATATTTTTTAACCGAGACTAAATTATTCATTTATGTTAGTAATTTTTAGTTGGACCACTTAAGATTGCTCATTTTTGGTAGTATTTCACTTGAAAAAGTTGTGGCGACTTCAATGTTTTTAGTCACCCTCGGTCAATAATTCATCATTTTCATTAGTGTTAGGATAAATTGGTGATTTGAGTTGTGTGTTATTAGAAGACATGATAGGATTCTTTACTTCAATAGACTTTAGTAAAGTAATGGAATAATTTTTAATTAGGAATGGAGATTGGAATGAACATTCAAACACTTAATTTAGTACTAGTTTGAGCATAGAACACCGAACTTGGATTTGAACCGTAATATTTTGTAACTCTAAGATTAAAATTTCGTATCGACATTTTTAAAAGTATAGGGAATCAAAAGAGAATATAAAAAACTTGAACATTTTTTGCATCGTTGTTGGGGAGTCGCAAACGATACATGTAATACTTTCCTTTGGTAGATTTATATGTATGATAGAGATTTTGCAAGGAATGAGGGAAAAGAAATTAGGTAAGATGTTAGTGAAGAGCCACACATCCACTCTAAAGGTCGCTTCCAAAGTCTAATTTTACCTAGTCACGTTCTTTCTTATATGCAAAGGTAGATGTATATCTACATATATAAGGGAAGATTTATTCAAAGTACCAAATCATTTTCAGAATTTTTGGTACTAGCAACACCCCACAATTAACCTGATCGTTATGAAGACAACAAAGAGGAAGGATAAATATCTCAATAATAATGGCCTCAAAAAAATAAATACCGTACAAAGAGGGGACAATATAGTTTGAAGCTCACCTCACAACAAGAACAAGCCACATTAGGAGCTACTAAAGGAAAGGAATTGGTGGTGGTCTCATAATTAGAATCGTAGTAGGAGTACATGAAAGAGACTTAGGGCCCGGATATATAAAACCTAGTTAAGTCGAATCTTCTTCCAATTGGAGTACTACACCGCAGCCTACTAGTTTTGTACCTCTTGGAATAATGGCTAACATAGGGAGGAGGCGAGGAGAACAGAAATAAGGACAAAATAATGACAGGAAAATTGGTGGGAAAAATGACGTAATTAATACCCTACTTAATGGGGACAAATAAGCGTAGATGGACCAAGGGGACAACCGGAAGAGAATGAATAAGAATCATAAAACACATTTAGATTTCCAATCTTGGAAATTACTAGAATGTTACTATGAATAATATACCTTTGGCATATCTTCCACATTTCCATGGTATTTATTTTGAAGACCCCGACTCTTTTTTGTTTGAGTTTGATATTCTTATAGAATTTATAATTAACATGATGATGCACACAAGCTCAAAGTATTTCCCGTTACCATAAAAGATTCAACCCTTACGTGTTTTATGAGCTTGCGAGAACACACTATCTATTCATGTGATGACACGTAAATTTTCTTTCTTAAGAAATATCAAGGTTATTCCAAAAGAAAATATTAATGAAATTTTTTGAATGGAGAAAATGGAAGATGAGAGTTTGCAATAATATATCACCTCTATAATTACCATAAATCCCGAATAGGTAATTTGGATGAAAGGAACTTTCGGACCGAAATAATGCTTTTGAAACTTTAAAATCTTAAGCTTTGGGGACATCTATAAGAAAAATTTTGTCAAATGTATGAGTCATGTGGAACTTATTCTATAATCCAAGCTAAGGTAGGAAAAATAATTCGTGACAACCCAAGAGGATATGTGTATATAAACTCTAAAACATGTAGAAGGTGGTGTTACTAGAACTAAATTAGGGAATATTTT
Organism: Pinus albicaulis; assembly: GCA_034641835.2. Taxonomy (NCBI): domain Eukaryota; kingdom Viridiplantae; phylum Streptophyta; class Pinopsida; order Pinales; family Pinaceae; genus Pinus; species Pinus albicaulis. The sequence continues at coordinate 1,079,610,861 of CM076574.1, forward strand.
GGAAAATTTTAAGATAGATATCCCGAACAATGTTAATGATCATTGGATACTCTAAAAATTAAAAGGAAACAATAGGAGGAGAGAGTTTCTTTATCTATTTTCTATCGTAAATGCAAGGAAACATGCCGAGAGGGAATTTCCTATGAATGTAGTAGAATTATGTGGATTTTTTGCACTCACATCACCCCATTGAAAAGTGTTCTTCTTTACCAGGAATACAAGTTATTCAGAGAGGCTACAACAAGTGAGCTCCCTCAAAATTATAGAAGACCACCATGGAGGACACCAAACAATAACTTCATCAAGACCCTAATATGTAGTATTTTCCCTAGTATCAACCACGGAACCCTCAAACATCTTATTCTTCGTGGTCATCCCACCACCTCGTGTTCACCATGGAATCATGATGGAAGGGAAATCTTTATGGGAATGTATTTCAATCCAAAATTCTAGTACTTTCATATCCCCATTAACAACCATAATATCCACCTTATGCACCATATACCTAATGTGCCTCAAGCATTCAACAAGGGTATAGCCCACCCTATCCCACACCAGTAGCAAGAAAGAATACCATTACAAAATCCACTACGAATACCTCAAAATGCCAATCCATATTTAGAGAAGATGGATCAATAATTTAACTCAAATATTCTAGTGTCAACACAACCGCCTACACAAACCATATCTAATCCTAATAACTAACTCCTAAACCTATGAAAAACTTCAAACTCATGTTAAAATTTTCCCACTTATATTATCAATTCCTTCCACATAAATGAAATTCAACTTAGGTCTGGGAAAATGATTGGATAAAAATAAATCTACAATGGTTATACAAGAGGAGGATCCCCATATAGAGTTTGGAAACATATCGAATGAACAAATGGAAATCAAAAATAATGATGTCGTAAGAGAACCTCAAGAGCCTCTTTTCCTAAAATATTGCTTGTAAAGAATACCGATTCACCTATAGAATATGACTTGAATATGAATTAGAGTAAATTTTGCATAAATATCCATTTATTACAATCCATTAAAAATATACTTATTTACACTAAGACTATTAGGTATATTTGCATCAAGAAACTAGAAGGAAGAAAAACAATAACTAGACTATCAAATTAATTATCCAAATGTTGGAAATGATATCTATATTTTACCGAAATATGACGATCCAAAGAACCTTGGGTATAACTATAGGAATCAATGAGACTTTTATTCTAACACCTTAGTATATTTCAGAAAGCATCCATTAATGCAATGGCTATCGACAGCATGACATTGCTACAACTAAATGAGGTAATACCTACACCTATCGTGTTGGAATTAGCATACAAGTCTATTTTTAAACCCATCAGATCCTAGAATATGTAGGTAACAATATCCTCGGGAATACCTAATTGATTTCATAGTGATTTTGTTATGAAACCACCTCAAAAATTATGATAAAATATAGATCAACACTTAGAAATCAACCTCTTGGATGGTGCAACCTCCTTTATATTACATAAATGAAAAATTCTCGAATGATTCAAATGAAAAAACCTCCTTTATATATATAGGAATCCAAGGGATCATAATATAATCCTAGATGACATAACAATAATAATTTAAGTGCGCAACAATAACAATAGTGGGCTTCTAGTGGGGCACAATAATAATAATATGGGAGCTACATGGGAACAAAAATAACAATAAGTGGGATATTAATAACAATAACAATAAGGGGATACACTAGTATTATAGGGACCTAGCATGCCCCTCTCCTTCAAAAGGTGTTTTACTCAATGCTTGAGTAGTTCTAGATGCCTCTATATAAAATTATCATCCTCCCATGTCATATCTTCAATGAGTACGTTCTTCCACTGACGGATACTCAACGTAAAATTGATGTAGTTGTTGAGTTCTTGTTTCCGTGAATGTTTCAGTTCCAATATGGTTTTTCCTTCTTCGTTAAGTTCTAGAAATATTTTTTGAACTCGGGAGCTTGTCACCTATAACCTTATTTAAGCATGAAACATGGAAAATTGGGTGCATTCAGAAGATGCGGTGAAGCTCCAACTTGTATGGCATAGTATAAATATTTTGCAACACTTTGTAAGGACCATAATACTTTGGTGATAATTTATTTAGCTTGCTTCTTGAGTGGCATTTATTTATATGGTTGTTGTAGCCATAAAAATACCTAGCCGCCTACATCAAAACTTATTTCACCGTGATGTTGACCGCTTTTGCTTCATTCGATTTGCACCAAGGTTAGGCTATCATTTAAGAATTGGAGAACTTGTTTTTGATGCTCGATGTGATCTTCCACTCGCTTTAACATTAGAAAATTCTCTTAAAGATGATCTAATGGAGGGTAAATGATATCAAAAAATTTCCATAAATGGGGTCATTTTTGCTAAAATATGGAAGGAATTGTTATACCACCATTCAACCAAAGGTAACGACTGGACTCCTGGCTTGTGTCCGTTTTTATCGTATACAAAGCAACAAAGATATCCTTCCAAATATTTGTTCGCATCTTATTTTTCCCATCGATTTAGATGATATGATGAGCTATGAGCTATTTGAGGGCACCCAAACAAGAAAATAATTTGTCCAAAATTTCTTGTAAAAATGGATCTTTGTTGCTTATAATAATCTTTGGGTTTCCATGTAGCTTTTGAATTGTTTCCATAAATGCAATAGCAATTGTATTGGCTTTAATTGGGTGTGAGATAATGCACAAAAGTGTTCATACTTGGTAATTCTATAAGCTACCACCATGATGATAGTCTTCTTTCCTTCAAACATTTGGGTAAACCTATGATAAAAATCCATCAAAACATCCTCCCAAAATTGACCTAGAATGGTTAAAGGTTGCAAAAAACTTAGGGTCTTAATTGTCTCAACTTTATTTTGCCGGCAAACCAAAATTCTGCCACAAATTTTTGAATATCGCAGTTGAGGCCATCCCAAAAAAATTCCTTCTTGACCCCATGGTATGTTTTGAAAATCCCGAGTTCCCTCCTAAGGGAGAGGTTTGTATCACAGAAGAATATTTTGTTTAATTTTGGAATTATTACAACGATATAATCTATATTTGTACCATAATGAATCATTTTTCCGTGCCTAAATGTTTCAGATGTACTATTATCTTGCTACAACTTTTGAATAAGTGTCCACACCTCTTCATCATTATTCCATTAATCCCTTGATTGGCTATCCACCAGGTTGGATAATAGAAATGGCACAAAGCAATGCTTCCACATTCTCATCCTTTCTTGAGAGTGCATATGCAACAACATTTTTTCTTCCCTTTTTTTGTATATTATTTCAAAGTCATAAACCCACATCTTTGTGACCCATTTTTGCTACCGTTCTCAAGATAATCTTTGTTCCAAAAAGTATTTATGACTATCATGATATGTTTTTACCTTGAATTGTCTTCCCATTAGGTAAGGTCTCCATTTCTCTAATGCATGTAGCATTTCCAACGTTTGCTTCTAATCAGGTTTCAAGAATACTTTCCTTTGATTGGATGGCTTTCAAAAGCAATGGGTCTTCCTTCTAGCATTAAAACCACACCAATTCGATTTCTTGAGGCATCACATTTCACAATAAAGGTTTTGTGAAGTCCGGGCATAACTAAGAACGATGATTGGCACATTTCCTCTTTAATATGTTCAAAGGCCTTAGTTGCTTTCTGGAGTCCAAGAAAATACATCTTTCTTCAATAATGATGTTAAAGGTATCGATATTCTCCCATAATTCTTAAAAATTCAATAATACCATGTTAACCCCGTAAATCCTTGAATATGCTTTATGGTTGTAGGTATTTTCCATTCCTTAATGGATTTAATTTTGTTAGGGTCTACCTTAACACCTCATGAGATACAATATGACCCAAATATTCCACCTCATGTACTCCAAAGAAACGCTTGGAGGTTTTTGCATATAATTTTTTCCCCCTCCAATAGTTTGAGCACCCTCTCAACATGTTGAACATGATCCTTCCAAGACTTGTTGTAGATTACTATACATCAAAGAATAATAACACAATTTTTCTATGGAAGGGTTTGAAAATGGAATTCATCAAACCTTGAAATGTGGGAAGGTGCATTAGTAAGACCAAAAGTCATGACTAAAAATTCATACCTCATGAGTTCTCAATGTTGTTTTCGAATGTCTTTGGTCTTCATTCTAATTTGATGATATCCAGAATAAAGATCCAACTTGGTGAAGTAAATTTCTCCTTGTAATTCATCCAATAATTCATAAATGATGTGGATAGTAAATTTATATTTAATAGTGAGATTTTTAGCTCCCTATAATATGGACACATACACAATGATTCATCCTTCTTGTGCACCAATACTACTACAAAATATAGAAATAAATTTGAATAGGTTGAATTATACTCAAATTTCTCTAACACTTTTGCAACCATACATTCAATCTCACTCTTTTTAGCATAAGGATATTTGTAAGGCCTCATGTTTGGAGGAACACTTCCTGGAATAAAATGAATAACATGATCATGATTAGTAATTGATGTGTGTCCTTTAGGAGTCTCAATACCTTGGAATGATAGTCCAATACTTTTTGGAGATCTCGAGAAATAGATGATTTTGATGTTTGAACATGTAGCAAGAATAATTGTAGAATTACGCCTCGTTTCTCTCTTCTGTGAACATTTTTCATGACATTAAAGCTTATTATCTTTCCCCGCTTCCTTGTGATACCCCGTAATTCAACTTCCTTTCCTTCCGAGAAAAAATTCAGAAAAATTCTTGAAAATTAAAGGCTACCATCCCCAAATATTGTAACCATTTTACTCCAAGTACAAAATCAACACCACCCATCGGGATGAAGAGCATTGGAATATTCAATACATATTCCCCCATGGGTAGTTTGATATTATGGTACTTTCCAGCAATTTATAGTTCCTCCATTTGCAACAATCACTTGACACTCCGTGCCGGGTATAGGAAGCAATTCAATTTCGACTACCTTACAATGAATAATATTATGGGTACTACCCGAATCAATTAACACTACTACATTTTTCTTCTGATGTGTCCTTCTATATTGAGAGTTTCAGGAGTGGTAATTACTTCCAATGCATTACAGATATGGTTGGATTCATTTATTCTTCCTATGGGGTTCGTTCCTAGCGTATATCCCTCTTCTTTTGAAGTTTCTTGTTCATTTTCTTCCTCCTCTTCACAATCTATGTAAAATAATTTATTCTCATCACACTTATGACATTTAATTTATTTCTATCACGACCGTAGCAAAGCCCTTTCTCTTTTTTTCTTCCAATTTTTGTGGTGTCAACCTTGTAGGTTGTGGAAGGATAGGAGTAGTAACTCTTCAATATTTATAATTTTGAGTGGTAGGCTTCCTTTTCACCATAATTTTTCTTTAAATTTTTCTTGCCAACTTGAATGCCTTCTCCAATGAATCAGGTTCCTGTAATGTTCCAAATTTTATGGAACATTAAATTTTGTTAAGGAGATGAATAAAATGGGTAGGGGACCCATGCTTTGCATGATTAGAGAAAAAAAATCCTCTAAGTATGAAAGAGGATCATGTTGGAGCTAGATTTCACACCTCCATGTGTGAAAGGAGGTTTTTGCATAAAGGCTTGGGCAAGGTTGACCAAGTCAAACTGCGTTGGCATGAGTTGGAAAGCACTATGTGGGACAATGTAGGAGGGAAGATTCCGAAGGGAGGAAGCCCTAATTCGAAGCAGGGCCCATGGAGGGAAGGATCACTTGTTTAAAAGAGGAGCAAGGCAGCCATTGTGATTATCTTTGATCATTCTTCATTTAAGTCTAAAGACTTGTTGCTACCTCTTGCTGTTCAGTAGAGCTGCAGTGCCTTCGGGCATGAGGGAGTCTTATTGAGGATTTCCTCTCCTTCTTCAGTAGCTCATGAAGGATTGCAATCCATTTACCATACTCGGGCATTCAGGCCATAGCTTCATCCATCTACATCAGCATAGTTTCTGCAGTAGATATTTTGCAGTGTTATTAGGTGTTGCTAGGGAGATTTCCACACACCACCCGGAGCTAGTTTTTCAGTGGAGAGAGGTTCTATCCATTGGGAGATCAGAAAAGGTGGTTCTTGAGCATATCCCACCATATTTGGAATCATTCCAACCGCATTCCATCATTAGCAGCGCAATCCCTTTACTAGACATCGTTATTTAAAGAGGAGATTTGCTGTGAGGGATTGACAGTCACTTGGAGGAGAAGTCTTGGGTGAAAGGTTCAGCCTTGCACTTTAGATTTATATTGGAGGAGGATTCTTCATTTTTTGCAGCCATTTCAGCCTTCTCCATGTATTTCTAGTTCTTGAGTTGTTGCTGCCCAGCAACTTCGACATTTTGTAAAGTGCCATTTTGTATAGATTTCAGCCAATCCTTTTAAAGGATTGATGTTATGTATTTTCAGGGGTTGAGATCTTGCTCCCCCTTATTATTTGAGCTCATATTGTCATATCTTTGTATATTCATTATTTATGCAGCAGTCCCTCTCTAAAAATACGCAGTCATGGCCTAGGGCTTTATTTATGCAGCAGTGTATTTCACATTTTCATGTACAGGTTTCTTGACGCTTCTAGTGCCTTGCTTGAGTGATCATTTCCTTAGGGATTTGTATTATTATGTGCTTCTATGTCTTAATATGATGGCCATTATATTCTTCGGCATTTCATGTGTATATGATTCACTGCTATTTTCCATTTTGATGTATTTGTTATTGTTGTAGCTGTAATATTGGGAGATTCCAAATCTTGTTGTATTTCCCTATTGGGGATATTGTCCTTTGACAATCACTCTATAGACAGAGCTTGCTAGTGGGCCAGGTAGCCTCTGAAGCTCATCCTTTGTTTAAAGGTGACAAATCCAGTAAATGCCCCTGTAGTCTATCTCTGGAGATTTTCTTTGTCAATTAACAATGTTTCTGAAAAAGGAACATTACAGTGGTATCAGAGCATCGAACTGGCACAGCCTGTGAGTTCGATTTCAGAGGAGAATGATGAATAAGATGAGACCGATATCATCTAATTTTGGATTAAAGAAGAGCCTCCCTGAGGAGGAGGAGAAGAAAAGGGGAGAAGAGGAAGGTCCATGCACTTCCTATTCTCTTGAAGACTAGCATGGAAGATGCTTGGATTTTGAGATCTTAAGCAAGAACCTGGGTGACTATAAACCCTATTCTGTAGCATTAAGGGGAGCTACAACGTTCCCACAGTATATTTAGTAGATGGAGGAGATAAGGCCCTATGGAAAAGGAAGAATAAGAGGCAATAGGCTTCTATTGTCTACATTTTATGGGGTTACTTCAGCTAGAGCTTGGTAGAAGAAGCTGGATGCATTTTTATTGCTACATCCAGTGGCAAAGAAAGAATCAGTGGAGATGGAAGCGCTACAAATGGAGGAGGAAACCTTTTTTTGGTGGTTCAAACCCTTGGTCCATTCAAGGGTGAGTTATTTTGCAGTCTTTACTCAAGGGTTCATCCAAAACTTTGATAGAGAAAGAACAAAGGAAGAGAAGCTCACACCACCATGGGAGGAGGATTGCACCAACGCTGCTACAACTTTGAAGGAGCAACCTTCAACATATATGGATGAAAATCCATTGGAGGAAAAGCCATTGTAGACACACAAGAAGGTCCCAAGATCCACCAAGGTATGAGTAAAGTTCCACTTTCTATTTCAACAAATAATCTAAAGGGTGGTGGAATTTCATATGAAGAGGTCCAAGGATCAAATCACATGGCCACTTTAGGGCCTCATGATTGCACTACGCTATGCAAAGGGTTCAAGGAGGAGAATAACCCTCATCCTCATACATATTTGATGATTTTAATTTAGCCTTCAAGGTTGGAGTGTAAACTTTTGGAGGATGAATTAAACCATGACACCTCCATGGAGAATCATGAAGCAAATTGTAAACCAGAGGAAGAGACAGCTGCTACATGATTGGAGGAATCAGCAGCACTGTTGAACATGGGTGGAGAGGAGACATCACCTACATCACACTTGGATCCTCATAGATCCAACATGTTCATGGGAGAGAGGCCTTTCTTAAGGGGTCTCCAAGGAGCTGCATTTCAAACTCTCATGAAATGCAAAGAGCAAGAATTGATGGTAGCCCTCATGGGAGGAGTACCAAAAGAATGGAAGAGGAGATGGTAGGATACTTGCATCATTGAGAAGCATAGAGTATGGATGTATGATGTTGATGTGATACTCATATCATTAATTGTGTCTTCATCACATGAATTGTATGATGGAAGTATGGGAGGGTAGCAAAATACCTTGTTGCTTTGCTTGGAGAGCAAGGGCAGAATTGCTCTCATACTTTGCATGATGTTGCAGGAGGAGGAAATGTAATTTTCTCCTTGAATTTCGATGATAGAAAGGTACTTCCACCTTGGGAAGGGCTTCTTATGTATTGCAGCATTATGAAAGATATCTTTGACAAAGAGCCTGTCAAAGAATGGAGCTTGGTATTGATGAGAGCCTATGGGTATAGGCCAACAGAATTGTCTCTTTGGAGAAGTGACCTATTGATGAAGTGTGCCCAGCATAAGTGTAGTGGATCCATAACCCATAGGTCCCAGGAGCATTTTATATTTGTTGCACTTGATGGACAAAGAGGAGGTGATATGGATGAGGTAGTAGATATATTACTATGCTACATTTTTCTTGACTTGGATTCCCAAGCATGAGAAGAAGGATCTTCTTGCAGCACCTAGTCCATTCCTCTTCATGGGAGCATGCCAAACAACTATGGAGGGTTCATTCATGGATCCACACATCATCTTACTCCTGGTATATGGCGAGAAATCTGTTTTTACATAGGCTAAATTGTGTAATCTTACCATTATTTTGCAGTGCATGGCTCTACAAGAGGGCAAGCTTTTCAGATTGCTCCATGGATAAAATTGGGCCAATTTGTATGATGGAGACATCCATGTTTTATGTGGCCTTGGGAAAAGGTTTTCTCACTACATGTATGTTCATCCAACTCATATACTTGACCATGTATTAAGAAACATTTTTCCATATAAATTTCTGAAGCAGCAGTTTGAAAAATTGTGTTGTTGCTGCTTGGGAGACTATTGGTGCCATCAAGCATCATGTAAAACCATCATTACTTCCTCTATTTTTGATGAGGAGCATGTTTCCATTTGTTGATATTGTCCACATTATTGGAACCATGATTAGAATATTGACACATGAGGTTGGTGTGTCCTTGAGGGAAGGTGATTCCCACAGTTTATGCATGGCATCTTCTAATGGGAACATTAGGAGAGCCATGGTCACCACAGCCACTTATTTTCTTTCTTTGGAGGTGGAACATGAGTCTGATGATGATATCCATCCATTGTATGTATATGGGCATGTATTTTATTTTTCATTTCTGATTCACTCATCTATTTACTATTCAGTAGTAGAGGTGATATTTTTTGTCCAATGCTTGCCATGCTCTTTTCTGCAGCTACAGTGGGTGAGATTGCATTGTAACCCTATGAGACATTGTTTGCATTTTGCTTCATATGGTATAACCTAAAAAAAAAAATTCATGAGGGCATTCTATGGTGATTTTGTCCTATTCATCATAGATGACATGTCTTGGGCCAACCAGATTATCATTGATGGGGGGAAGATATTTGGAGGATTTCTCTTCATTTTTCCACTTGAGGGCAATAATTTTGCAGCCCAGGATCAGAATACACTCCAAAATTGTCATAAGTGGGGAAGATGACAGCATGGGGCAAGTTATAGTGCTTTCCATGATCAGATTTCAGCCCACCTTCATTTCCGGAGCTCAAGGTGGAGGGAGATTTTCCATGAGTTTCCTTGTTGGGAGGGAGCTTATTTTTATGATTGATGGCCTGGGGATGAGAGATTCACATGGGGATGATCCGTCCCATTATATATCAGATCTCATTCCTCAAGGAGGCCCTTAGATAGCTCCTTTTCCTTCAAGGATACTTGTTTCTACATGATAACTGTTTGGGGAGTGTTCACCTCAAGGCTAGATTTCATATGTTGGAGGGACAATTGGAGACTTGATTGCTGATATGGAATCCCCTTTCTTGAGGAATGCTACAGGAGGAAGGTTAGAAAGAAACTCAGTTCATCCTTGCAATTGATTGAGGGCAAGCAATATTTTGAGAGGGGAGGACTGTAATGTTCCAAATTTTATGGAACATTAAATTTTGTTAAGGAGATGAATAAAATGGGTAGGGGACCCATTTTTTTCATCATTAGAGAATAAAAATCCTATAAGTATGAAATATTATCATGTTGGAGCTATATTTCACACCTCCATGTGTGAAAGGAGGTTTTTTCATAAAGGCTTGGGCAAGGTTGACCAAGTCAAACTGCATTGGCATGAGTTGGAAAGCACTATGTGGGACAATGTAGGAGGGAATATTCTAGAGGGATGAAACCTTAATTCGAAGTAGGGCCCATGGAGGGAAGGCTCGCTTGTTTAAAATAGGAGCAAGGCAGCCATTGTGATTATCTTTGATCATTCTTCATTCAAGTCTAGAGACTTGTTGTTGCCTCTTGATGTTCAATAGAGCTGCAGTGCCTTCTGGCATGAGGGAGTCCTGTTGAGGATTTCATCTCCTTCTTGAGTAGCTCATGAAGGATTTCACTCCATTTCCCATACTTAGGCATTCAGGCCATAGCTTCAGCCATCTACATTAACGCACTTTCTGCAGCAGATATTTTGCAGTGTTGCTGGGTGTTGCTAGGGAGATTTCCACGCACCATCCAGAGCTAGTTTTTCAGTGGAGAGAGGTTCCATCCATTAGGAGATTAGAAAAGGTGGTTATTTAGCATATCCCACCATATTTGGCATCATTCCAACCACATTCCATCATTAGCAGCGCAGTCCCTTTAGTAGACAACATTATTCAGAGAGGAGATTTGCTGTGAGGAATTGACAGTCACTCGGAGAAGAAGTCTTGGGTGAAAGGATCAGCCTTTCACTTCAGATTTCTATTGGAGGAGGACTTTTCATTTTTTTCAGCCATTTCAGCCTTCTCCATGTATTTCCAGTTCTTGAGTTGCTGCTGCCCAGCAACTCCTGCATTTCTGTAAAGTGCCATTTTTGTATAGATTTCAGCCAATCCTTTTAAAGGATTGATGTTATGTATTTTTAGCGTTGAGATCTTTCTCCCCCTTCTTATTTGAGCTCATATTGTCATATCTTTGTATATTCATTATTTATGCAGCAGTCCCTCTCTAAAACTACGTAGTCATGGCATAGGGCTTTATTTATGCAGCAGTGTATTTCACATTTTCATGTACAGGTTTCTTGAAGCTTCCAGTGCCTTGCTTGAGTGATCATTTCCTCAAGTATTTGTATTCTTATGTGCTGCTATGTCTTAATATGATGGCCATTATATTCTCTGGCATTTCATGTGTATATGATTCACTGTTATTTTCCATTTTGATGTATTTGTTATTTTTGTAGCTGCAATATTGGGAGATTCCCAATCTTGTTGTATTTCCCTATTGGGAATATTGTCCTTTGAAAATCACTCTATAGACAGAGTCTGCTAGTGGGCTAGGTAGCCGATGGAGCTCATCCTTTCTTTAAAGGTGAAAAATCCAATAAATGCCCCTGCAGTCTATCTTTGGAATAGATTTTCTTTGTCGATTGACAATGTTTTTGAAAAAGGAACATTACAGTTCCCAAAGGCAAACCTCATGTTGGATGCTATCATTTAAAGTCCCTATGAGGACATTAACTATGTTTTCCTTTGGAATATCAGTTACCCTTGTATTCATTTTTTGGAAGTCCTCAATGTGCTCCACGATTGAACCCTTCTGTTTGAGATTTATCAATTGGCTAAAGAAGGTGTTTCTATTTGTATCCTCATAATGTGCTATCATTTCCTCCATAAAAATCGACTAAGTGATAATTTTTTTATGAGAGTAAAGCCATCAATACCATATAGATGTATTTTTTTCTAAATATAAAGTTTCAATGCGTACCTTTTGTGTTTTTTGCACATTATGGAGATCAAAATAGTGTTCCACTAGAAGTATCCATTTTATAGATCTTTTGTCATAAAAATTCCTCATATCGATATTTGGAATATGGTGGGACTTATATCCAACATTAGATTCTATGAAATCATGATTATCATTACTTTTTTTCTCATCATGAGGTTCATCTACTACTCGTTTTACCATTAGGAATTATTACTTCTAGCGGCTTTGTCAAACCTTCCTTCAAACTTTCCATGTTTGCATTCATGTTTTCCATGTTGCCTTTGATTTTTTATTCTATACCATTGATCTTAGCTTCCACACCATTCTTTAAACATTCATATTATTTTCCATGCATTTCTTCAAACCATCCATGACTTTATTCAAACCATCCATCTTAGCTTCCATTTCATTTTTTTTTACTCTTTGAGAGAGTGAAATTCCTCGTACCTCGATCTCTTAATTTTGATATATCATGTTGCACTTCTTCCTCTTTATGAGTCATAAAAGAGAGTCTTTTAGGGCTTCATGGGTGTTGAATTATTTTTAGGGGGAATTTTTAAGAGCCCAATATTGATATCTATGCTTCAATATGTCCTTGGAATCACTTCAAATTGATTTTTCAAACAAGTCTTACGCAATTTTTTTTTTTTAAATACACACCGTTTTCTTGCTTTGGTGGAGGAGCTCGATATTGAAATTGATTTATCTCTCGTAATTTCATATCCCCAAGATTTGATATTAGATCCTATAGTATCACTCTAATTCTTTCTTTCCAATTGCATGTGTTAGACTCGATTTTTATTCTTCAAGGCAAAGTTATTGTCAATGTTCCACAATGGCCTAATTATGGACTAATTTAGTAGAGTGATGTTTTACATTGTGCCACCTGTCATATTTTCATCCTTTGGATATTAAATTGATAGAAAAGAAGTAAAATTATATGAAATTCCAACCACTTTTTATAGAATTCCAATCCGATCCGTGAAATGAGACTTATGACAATTCTTCTCCGCCTTTCCCGTTTGAGATGAAATTCTAGAGCCTCGCAAAAACTCTAACATCCTCGCATCATATCTATGAAAATATAGAAAACCAAGATCTGAAATTTTTACATGAAGTTCCTCAGATTTCTACTCAAATGGGTTTTTTCATCTTTTGAAACCTCACATAAAAAAATTTATAGTGAAAATTCCACAATGTCCTATTTGAAGAAGCAAAACCCTAGAATCCCAAGCTTCATACCAATTTTTATGAAACCAATCAAAATAGAAAAAAAGACAGTCAACGACTTATAAATCAAGCTCTTAAAAGAGGGGAAACATCCTTTACATTACATAAATGAACAATTATTGGATGATTCAAATGACAAAACCTCCTTCCTATATATAGGAGCCAAACGGGTCACAATAAACTTAACCGACATGACAATAACAATGTAAGGGCACATTAATAACAATAGTGATTCTATGGGGCACAATAACAATAGTATGGGGACTACATGGCACAAAAATAATAATAATGGGTTTATACTAACAATAACAATAAGGGGGATACACTAGTTTTATAGGGACCTGGTGATTTCTTCAAAAAATACTAAACAAGGACACCCAATAGTCTTAGGCTAACCCTCGCTAACTACTCGTATATCTTTTCATTATCTGTGTGATAGGAGAAATGGCCATCTATAATGGATCTCAAGACCAAATATTGACAACGAACCTTCTCAATTAGTCAGGCGAAGTCCCTCTTTGGTTAGAAATCCCTTATGGAGAGGAAATATGTATGTTTCTTATGCTAACCTTAGAAGATTAAGGGGATTTCAAGAGAAATCAAGAGGAACATATCTTCCAAAAAAATTATCTAATATAATATGTATTTATTACCCGTTTCTTTTAGTCATTATAATAATTTCTTTAGCAAAGAGTTTCAGAAACTAGTTATTTTGTTGTGTTTGCATCATTTACTATCACATCCATATAAGAAAATAAAGGAAGCAAATGTACAAACTATTGAAATTATTTTTGGAAAAACATTGTATATAGATACAAACTTAAGTACATAGCATAAACATCAAGTAGTAGAAATGATCCAAAAACAATTCGAGGCATTTTCGGGACTATCCGGATATGAAACGGACTACACTCCCGACACGTGCATACATCATATTTACACCAATGAATAAATCGTAATCCTGAGGTAGCCACAAAGACGAATGAACACAACCATTAAATAAATCATTAAATATGAACTCCAAAAACTTGAGCACAAGTTTGTATATCATATCTCTAACAAAAATGGATATCTCATTTATGGGTGGTTCCCAATAAAAATGGGAAATGGAGAATCTCGCTGACTATAGGGAGCTAAACAAGGCCACTTTGAGAGATTATTTTCCTCTACCTTTTATCGACTAGGTACTTGACACCTTATCGTGAAAAATTATTTTTCTTTCTTAGATGGGTATAATGGTTACAATCAGATCCAAATAGCCCCGGAAGACCAAGATAAAACTACTTTTACCTACACTGGGTACCTATGCTTACAAAGTTCTCCCGATTGCCTGTGTAATGCTCCAACCACCTTTCGCAGGGATGTTTTAGCCATTTTTGTTGACCATATACATGATCATGGGGAAGTTTTTATGGATGACTTCATAGTGTATGGAAATAATTTTCAAGATGCTTTGGGAAATTTAGAGAAATTTTTATTCATTTTCGAGAAACTCATCTAGGCCTCGCAATGAAAAATGTAAAATTATGGAAATTGAGGGAATTTTCCTTGGTCATCATATTTCAAAAATAGGGATAAATGCCAACCCTACAAAAATCAAGACAATTTCATAAATTCCGGCCCCAACATCGTTAAAAGAGGTAAGCACTTTTTTAGGCATGTATGGTATTATAGGATATTTATCGAAAATTTTACCAAACTTGTTGCACCTATGTTTAAATTGCTTTCCTAAAGATGTTGATTTTTCTCATGGAATACCGATTGTAAAAATTCTTTTCATGGTTTAAAAGACAAGTTTTCAATAACTCCAATGTTGAGAGGGGCCTAATCGTCCCTTCCTTTCATATTTTCACCAATAAACATACAACCATTGGATTCATGTTAGGACAAAGTGAGAATCACATTCCTTATCTTATTTATTTTGTTGGCAAAAAAATCTCTCTACATGCATAATTGAATTACATCACAATGTAAAAGGAATTCTTAGTAGTATTTCATTGTATCAACAAATTTAGGAATTATATTACCGGTTATGAAACTTTTGTTCATACTCATCATTTATCTATTATATTTCTTATGAAAAAACCTATCAAAATGGTAGAATCACTCGATGGTTACTTATTCTTCATGAATTTAATATTATTGTGATTGGAAGGCTTGGACGAGACAATTTAGTTGCATATTGTTTGTCCAAAATGAACATTTCACAAGACATTTCTCCAAATACGATGATTTTCCTTATGAGAATATATTCACCATTTCTACTTATACTCCCTAGTTTGTGGATGTGGCTAATACTGGGTGACAAGAAAGTTACCACAAAATCTATCTTCCAGGGAAAAGAGCAAGATTGTGTAGTAGATAGAGTGCCAATTATTCGTGGATAAAACTATTGGAACTTATTTTTTAACTCCTTTATATTTTGTAAATTTATCTTTATTTCAAAAATAAAAATAAAAAATAAAAATAGAAAAAATAAATTAAAATAAGAAAACGAAATAAAAAAACAAAAGAAAAGAAGAAAAAGGAATTTTAGAATATATATATATATATATATATATATATATATATATATATGAAAGTTAGCATGCAAGGCTAAATTTTCGCTTTTATTTGTTTATTTTATTATATCATTATAAACCTTTGTATTTATTTTAAAAAAATATTATTAAATTTTTAATATGGTCGAAATGAAATTTTTTCTGGTAGTAATAATTTTTTTTTTTTTTTTTGAACGGACGTGATCAAGCCCAATCGCATCAATTACCCCCGATCGATTGTGGTTCCCCCGTAGTTTCAAATCAGCTAATGGAGGGTGGGGGGGGGGTGGTTCAAGGAAGCGGCTTACCCGATCCCCGCCATTAGATAGCATGTAGTAATATCACTTTGAATTGCAATACTCCCCCCCTCGCAAAACCATTTACCATATATATCCCCCTCAAAACCACTATTCTTCTTCTCGCATTCCCACCACTAGCTCCTCCTCCATTTTCTCCTTCCCGCCAGCATATCTCCATACTAAAATGCCGCTATCCCTCTCACCACAAACTCGCCGTATGACCATTCCCATCCTTTCGCCAATGTTAATCTCAATTAAAATCATACATGGCAATAACAAGCCGAATATTCAAAGTGTTATCTTCTCCACAATAAAAAATTTTTTGTCTATTAAAACGAGCCATTTGTATTTTGTTAGTCGCTACATTTCAAATAAATGCTTCCGCAAGAGAAATTTAAATTTCAGACAATGATCTCGAATCGTCTTCTTTAGCCCGCAATCATCCTCGCAACTTGGTAAATTTCATCAATTCTCTCATTAGCTTGTTTTCCTAATGGATTCTCATAAGGGAAAATAAAAAATGGTTACAGCATAACCCATACTACCTCATATGATTAACCTAGATGAACTCCCATTAGTAGACACTACTTTAGGCCTCAGCAGAGACCACCAGAATTCAATATATACGAAATTCACAATTGGGCTTTCCAAAATTATGAAGATTCCAAAGTGATGGATTTTTTTTTTTGGGAGTCCATATTGCCTCAGCTCTATTTCCCACGTACCTATCACTTTCCTAATTCATATCCTAGTGTGGATATCGATATCTACCTATCCAAAGACCTATAATAGCCCAAAAAAATGAGACTCTTTTCTGTCGTGACTTCTAAATCAATTTTTCCAATCCCTCCGCCTAAATACTCAAGAACATTTGTATTTATTTTCCACGCATTAATGGAAATTTACCAAAATCTATCATTTTACATTTAGGCTCATATTTTTGAATATTTATTGTTTTCGAGAATTTTGAGTTACCGAGGACTACTCCTCCCTATTCAGCCTACTATGTTCCTTGAAATCCGAGAAGGTCATTTCCCCTAGTGTATTTTCTATTAAGATACCTCAACGATCAATGGGTTGATAAAGTCATTTTACGTTTTCGTCGCATTTTCCTCCGTAAAAGCCTTCGCAATGTTCAATTACAATTAGCTTTTATCTTATGCGATCCATCATCAATTCTTAAAGTTAACTACAAAAGGTTCCTTTAAATATCAATCAATATTGGATTAATTGTTTCTATATCAACAAATAAAGGTTTAAGTTCCATTTACAAAAGTTATATGCTGTAGACTTCATTGTGCATTCATTAGACATCACTAGTTCGAAAGACCTTTGAATAATTCTTGTTTAGTTATTTTGTTAATCAATTTTTGTATGTGGAAAATTTCTTACTAAATAGTGATGTTGTTCCTAGAGTTTCTACCGAGATCAAGAGAATTTTACACCCGAAAGGGGAAGAGACTAAAGCTAGATACTCATATTTATAACAAAATTTATAGAAATTAGGATTTATGGATGTGAGTTACAACAATATAAGTTTCATGTATTCCTCCCAATGAGAATCTTTTCTCTTGAATATATTAGGTAAATGATGAATGTGATGAGGTTAATTTTATTTCTAAGAAACAAAAAGATCAATTTAAATTGAAAGCACATGTTGGACCTTTTATAGTCAATGCAAGAGTCATGAAACAGGTTGATGTTTTATTGAAATGCATGAATTTCAATTCAAGTGTTGGTTGATCTTATGACCATCTCAATTATATCAACAAAAGAAGAGTTGCATGTAGGTCAAGACCGTATACCCATATGCCCAAACTAGAGATTGATGTTTTCAAATAAAGATTATTTGGGAGTTCAAGAAATAATTTCCAATCAAATAATGTTAGAGACTGAAAAAATACAAAGGATTTAAAAAAGGCTCGTGGAGAGTCACTTTCCTCCCAGGGGTCGCATTTGTAGCAAACAAGCTTTTAAAGTCATGAAAAGAAGGGAAACACCAACAATAAATGAGGAGGAAGAATGCTCGTAATTCTAAACTTATGAATGACCTTATATAATTGTCATTACAAAATGAGAATCACCATTCTCACTACAAGAGATAGAGGAAACTTTAAAAGTTTCTTCTTCTCCTTGATCTCCTTCTTCAAGACAACAGAGTATATTTTCTAGATTCCTAGAAATGAAAAGGAAGAATGAATCACTAAAGACTTTGACATATGCAGAGTTTTGGAAGAAAATCATCTACAACAAAGAACATGTTACTTTCAACATTAGACAAAGAGAAGGGACAAGCTTCAAATTGGAATTTCTAGAGCCAAAGTTCCCTCGTACGAAAGACAAATGATGATTATAAAACTTCCATTTTTTCTTTTGACACCAAATAGATTCATTATAGATCAAATTTATTTACACAATAAAGAAATAGATATTATCTATACATCCTTGAAAATTTATGCCAAGGAAAATTCTAAGCCGCAAACATCATTAAATAACATTCATTCTCAATTAAAGCTAGAAAAAATGTCTTCTAGATAAGTATACAAGAATCAAAGGACTTGAATATCTAGTTTTGAAATTAGGACAGATCCTAAAGATGTTAAGGTAGGAGAAGATATAATCAAGAATAGAACAAATGTATATTCAAGCATTAAGGAAATAATTGAAGTTTCCAACCACTAAACATCCACAAGAACAAGAAGTTAGCCAAGAAGGAAAGAAAACATGCTTAAAATATTTTTGAAACGTAACATGCAAATAAATAAAATGGAAGTTGAAAAGGAGAAATTGAAAAACGAAAGAGAGCAACAACTTCACTTACATAAAGCACTTCCAGTTGACAATTTCTTATAGCATGTACTTCTATAGTAGGGACATCTACAATAGTTTTCGTCACAACAGAGACACAACCTACTCATAAAAATTCAATAGAGAAATGGTCCAGGGCCATGGGAGATTTAACTTTTAAAGAAAAAAATTGAGAAACTCAAAGTACAACTGAAAAAGGTTCAAGAAAGTAAAATCAAAACTGACAAGGAATACTTGGATGAAATTTAAGATAATTTCAAGTTAACTAAGCACTTAAAAATTTATGAGAATGAATCATCATTGCAAAAATATATCTCAAGACAAAGAAAATATTTGGATTCAATGGCAAGGAAAAAGTTGGTGGAGGCGAAAATGTCACCATAAGCTCATTGGAAGATAATGTTATTTCATCACCAAACCCACTGCCACCAAAGGTGGCGTTTACCGAAAGTATAAGTGTTTTGGTGATGATTCAAGGTTCATCACCAATAATTATTTATAATGACCTGGGATAGTGATCGTCACCATTTCATATCACAATGGTGATGAACAATAGCCTCGCTCACCAAAAAACTGAACGCTCACCAAAGGCATGCCACCGAAAGTATGTGTTGTGGTGACATTCAAGGTTCGTCATGAATATTGATGATAATGATGGATAGTGACCATCACCATTTCATATGAACAAAAATGATTTATTGTGATGTACCTTTCATGGCCATCACTATTGGTGCATATATATGGTGATGTTTGTTGATCGCTACCATTTCATATTTAGTGAGGGTCAAAAAATTTCATGATAAGATGATTGGTGACTTCAAGGTCTGTCACGAATAATTACTATAACATAAACAATGACTTCACCATTTCAAGTCAACAACAATGATTTATGGTGATGGACCTTTCATGGTTGTCACTATTGATGCATATATATGGTGATATTCGAAGCGACCATCACTATTTCATATTTTTGTGAGGGTATAAAAATGTTACCATATAAGCTCATCAGTATACAAAAGAGACTTTGTCACAAAAAAATAACGCTCCATTCCATATGAATATCAGGGCATAATGGAATCAAACCACCAACCTCCTACTTGTAAAGTAGATTCTCTTCAATTGAGCTAAGACTCCTTAAAGAATTAGACTACAAATTTCAATAAATTAAAGTCTCGAAAATATTTTACTAAACAAGCAAAACATCATTGAAGCAGTCCTACCTAATTATGGAAGTTATGAAAATTGGGTGGAGGGAAAATAGTTATATATAAGAGACTCAATATGTTGAGTTGAATAATCAATTAGAATTGAAACTCTCAAGACATTTATAGCCTACAAATGACCCATAACTCACAAATGCACCAAATATTGCAAAGGAAATGCCATAATTGGATAACATGTAGAAGAAGATACTTGATGAAGAAAGATGAAATATGTTACAAGTTGAATGAAAGAAAAATTCAATGTTGTTAAGCTGTTGTTGGGTGACTTTTTATAATTGGGAAATTTGTATTTCCTTTACCACCTAAATATTCAACAATTATGAATTTTAGATATCTAAACACATTCAATTTTTTTTGGAAATGTAACACGAATCTCCAAGAAATCCATTAGAAAACTAAAAAAAAATTATATATATATATATATCCGTTTAACATAAAGCTACATGCGATTTGGAATTTCACAAGTCCGCACTCAAAACATGACAAAAACCAACAAATTAAAAAAATTGAAACTTATCATGTTGACACCAAAAAATAACATAGTAATTAGCTCACTTTAAGACTCCAAATCATTGGAAAAAAACAACGTGTTCAATTATCTTCCAAGATAAAATGGAATTAATTCTAAAGAAGAAAAGAGTTTATACTAAATCAAAAATAGTTATGTATAAGATACTCCATATGTCTTATTGAATACTCAATTAAAAGTGAAACTTTGAAGACAATTACAACCTATAAATAACCTATAATTGTAAAACTTAAAATCAGTAATTACATTAAAGTTTGATTTCTCACCTTGTGAATCATGTAAATATGTTGTGACAACAACACAAAAATCTACCTTTAAGTGATGTTGATTTGCATGCCAAAAAGTAAAAAAACAATGAGTATATATGATGTAGCTATGAATAATGGCAAAGATGATGTTCCCATTCACAGATTCGTAAAGAAGAATATGTCTTATATATGAAGCTTTGAAATATTAGCAACAAGTCTTCCAATTTCCCATCACTAATGATGGCCTCTTACAACAAACCATGTTTGAATTTGAGAGATTGCATTAAAAGAATGAACATCATGAAGAGATTATTTCCAACTAAGCAATTTCTATAAACAAATATGAAAATAATCATTAAGTACAAATATTATTCTAGCATAATATCATGTCGTATAATCTAAAGTATATTAAACATCCTTTATATACATTCATAATATCACCTCAGATTCAACCATCTCTTTAGGAAGCATTCCTCCAAGCTCGTAATTTGCCTCCTTGACCTGGGCAAGAATCTTAATAATGAATAAAAGGATCGAGATGTGGTGATTTTTTGTCCTATCTAACAGAGAAAATTAAAAACCCTCTAAACAACATTTCCACTTTATCTCGCAACCTATATTTTTCATCAAAATGCACATTAGTTTGACATTCGAGGGTCCTATGCCATAGGTATGATAGGCATATAAATTAGTTAGAAAACATATAACCATATGTATAATTTGTATCATAAAGTACCTTTTTCAGCTTCCTTTCTCGGACCAATATTGTTGATGTGGATCATGGAACTCTAATTTTGAAGGTGGCAAATGTAGAGACAGAACATTTATGGAGGAATATCGAAACATGCAATCATATACAAACTCTCACACATTAGAATTTGGGAAGAACATAGGTCCAATATATTAGTATGTAATAACCATTAACTATCATACACCATGGGTACTCCATAAAAAACATGAGTTACATAAATTATGTAAGATATCACAAGGTCAAAATAAAAAAATAATATGAAAATTCTTCGAAAAATATAATAGCCAAATTCAAGCAGCATAAGAAGAGAGGACATTGTGGCAATGCTTTAGGTGTAGGTTTAAATTTTACTTCAAGGTTTACCATATTTCATAAATCATGGTGTTTGAAAGGGCCGGCAAAGGGTAAGTGGAGAACGAGATGGTACATTTGATGAAAAACAATTTTTTTTACAAGCTCTCGCAGAAGCTTTGAGGCCATAATTTGAATAAGTTGCTATTATCTTAGATGAGAAGGAAAATATAATTGGAAAGATACATCACTATTGGTGCATTTTTAGATGGTATTTTAGATCCAAAGAGGGAAGATACCACGACATCCCCGATGTAGAATGAGATCTAAACACTTTTCTCAAGAAAAAAATCTCAAATCATATGTGGTGTGTTTCAATGGTTCTCCCATTTATAATACCTAAAACTATTATGATAAAGAAGTTCATGGAAAAATAAATCAATGAGGGTCAAGAATTGTGAATGGCCTTGTCCTAGACATATTTTGGTAGAAATTCACGCAGATCATTGAAAAATGAGTCATTGCCTGCGGTCTAGGTCCACCTAGACACCACCTAGCTGAGGGTTACTCTGTGAAGTTGAATAGTGAAATCAGCAAAGTGAACAAATGAATGTGAGAAAAAAGGGAGAATGTTTAGATAGAAACATAGGGGTTTAATTTATAGAATTGAAGCAAACTCAAGTTGTGGTTAAATCATCTCAACATCTCTCAAGGAGTAGTAGATGAGAAATCCATTTTGAATTTCAATAAGAGTGGGGAGCTAAAAATGACACTCAATAATTCCACAATTTATAATCACATTTTGAGTGCCCATTATTAGTTTTAATACACAATAATGGGTACCTTAAAATTCCATGAGTTACATAAATAATGTAAGATGTCAAATGTCAAAGTAAAAAAATTATATGAAAAACTGCCTAAAAATATAAAGACAATCAAATAGCATAATAAGAGAGAACATTTGTGGCAATGATTTAGGTGTAGCTTTAAAGTTTAATTCATGGTTTAGCATATTTCTAAAAGCATGGTGCTTGAAAGGGTCGGAAAAGGGTAAGTAAGAGGAGTCAACACTTCATGGTATATTTGATGAAAGAAAAAGAAAATCAATTTTTTACAAGCTCACAGAACTTGAGGCCATAATTTTGAAGAATTTGTTGTTATCTTAGATTGAAAAGGAAACATATAATTAGAAAGAGACATCACCGCCGGTACATTCTGGAGAGGGTAATCGCAGATCTAGAGGTAAGATACCATGACATCCCCGATGTAGAATGAGATCTAGATGCTTTTCTCAAGCAAAAAAGTCTCAAATCATATGTGATGTGTTTCGTTGGTTATCCCATTTATAACAACTACAACTATTATGAAAAATAATTCATGGAAAATAAAGTAGGTTAAAAATGAGGTCAATAATTACAGAATGGGCCTGCCATGGACATTCTTTGTGCAGAAATTCGGCTTGACTGGCTGAAAATGACTCACTACCTATGTCCAGGTCCACGTTAAGACACCATTCTAGCTTGAGGTTACTTCTTGCAAAGTTAAATATTTAACTCTGGGCCAGTTGGGAACAAGTGAATTTTAGAAAAAAGGGAGAATGGTCATATAGAAAATATAGTTGAATTTTCTAATAGACCTGGCAAACACTTGTGGTGAAATCATCTCAAAGATTCTGAGAGTAGTAGACAAGAAATACATTTTTAATTTCAATAAGAGTGGGGAGCTAAAAATGGCATTCAATAATATCAATAATTTATGTAACTCAATATTTCTCATAAGTACCCATAATTGGTTTTCATACACAATTATGGGTACTCCAGAAAAATCATGATTTACATAAATTATGAAGATGTCACAAGGTCAAAATAAAAAATTAATATGAAAAATGCTTCAAAATATAAAAGTTATTAAAATCTGGCACATAATAAGAGAGAACATTATGGTAATGTCTTAGGCGTAGCTTTAAAGTTTACTTCATGGTTTATCATATTTCTTAAACCCCGGTGGTTGTTGGACAGTGGGGTAAGTGGAGAGAGGAGTCAACATTGCATGGTACATTTGATGAAAGAAAAAAAAATCGTTTTTTTTACAAGCTCACAAAGGAAGCTTTGAGGCCATAATTTGAAGAACTTGTCGCTATCTTAGATGGAGAAGGAAAACATATAATTGGAAATAGAGAACACTTAAGAGACATTTGGAGAGGTACCGCAAATCCAGAGGGAAGATACCATGGTAGCAATGACGTAGAATGAGATCTAGACGATTTTATCAAGAAAAAAATTTTCAAATCATACGTTGTGTGTTTCAAAGGTTCTCCCATTTATAACAACTACAACTATTATGATAAATAATTTCATGGAAAAATAAAGAAAGATAAAGATGAGGGCCGAGAATTATGGTGAATGGCCCCGTCTCCGGACATCTGTGAAATTTAGTTTGATAATTGGAAAAGGATTCAATGCCTTATGTCTAGGTCCACATTCGCACACCACTCTAGCTTGAGGTTACTTCAGGAATTTAAATAGTGGAGTCACATGAAAAAGTGAATGTTAGAAAAAATGGAGAATGTCAGACAGAAACAATATAGTTGAATTTTCCGGTGACCGAAGAAAATCTGTGGTTAAATAATGTCAACATCTTCGAGGGAGTAGTAGACAAGAAATCCATTTTGAATTTCAATAAGAGTGGAAGCTAACAACATCATTAGTGACAGACCACACATGGTGAGGTTGATGATAAATATTCCAAAAGACTATGTTATCACAATGTTATCAAAAGTTATGAGGATGATTTTCTTCCTATGAGAAAGGCTCGACTCCCGTCCTACAACACTTGAATTAAATTTGAGGAAGAAGAACGCAGTATTGTATGCTCCCAAATAGTTGCAAGGGAAGAATTTCAATTTTGGAGAGATATTCACATAGAAATCTTTGTGGCCATTCGCAAAAATGTGCACTCAAAAAGTTATCTCGCTAAAGTATGATGGAATTTCTGTGTTGGGTTGCACACACATCAATGTGGGGTGTGACAGTGATCTTAGACCATGTTCAGGCACAGGAATTAAGGATCTAAGATCACATGTTTTCATGTACGTATTGCACCTATGTGGATGAGTTTATTCCTATGACAAAGGTCTGACCTTATCCTACAACACTTGAATTAAATTTGAGGTAGCATAACTACTAATGTATGCTCCTGCATAGTTTCAAGGGGAGCATTTCATTTTTGGTGAGATATTCATGGGGTGGAATTCTTTATGATGGCCATTTGCAAAAATTTCACTCAGATAAGACTTTAAATAGAAGGTCAGATGGTATTTGTGTTCGGTTTCACACACATAAATGTGGGGGTGTGACAAAGATCTTTGGACCTTGTTCATGCACAAAGACTCGACCTTATCCTACAATAGTTGACCAATTTGAGGCGTAGGAACCAATATTTTATGCTCCCGTGATGTTTGGGTAAGGGAAGAATTTCAATTTTGGAGAGATATTCATGTGGGTTGAAAGCTTTATGATGGCCATTTGAAAAAATGTGCACTTAGAAGTTATATTATTTTTGAATTATGGTGGAATTTGTGTTGGGATGCACACCCATCAATGTTGGGTGCGACAAAGATCTCCGGACCCTATTTGCACATAGAATTGAGGATTCCAACACTATGTTTTCATGCATAGAAAAAAGTTATGAGGATGAGTTTCTTCCTATGACAAAGGCTCGACCTTATCCTACAAAACTTGAATTATAATTGAGGCAAGAGGAACCGTATTTGTGGTGTCTTCGTATAGTCGTAAGGGAAGCATTTCATGGAGAGATATTCATGGGCTGGTTGGAAGTCTTTATGATGGCTATTTTTTGCAAAAAATTTCACTCATTAGGGATTCTATTAATAAGAAATTGGTTGTTTATATTCGAGATGTATTACACATCTAGAGATGTATGATAATTTGGTTGGCATGTTGAAGTTCAGGAATGCTAATCAAATTATCTTTCAAGAGAAAGTTGGAGAACATCAAGATGGACAAGGAGAGTCCATCCAATCATATTTCATGAGGTTCACCGTTGGAACAATGGTTCCCTAAAAGTTGTGATTTTGTATAAGTTTTGTATATATTGTCCTAATGATCCTAACATGAGGGTCTTCTGGGGGTGGGTTAAAACCCCTAATGCATGGTGTAACGTCAAGGGTAGACTAAGAGCTCCGAAAACAACGGCTGCATCAAAGATGCATAGGCTAAATCAGTGAAGGATGAACTCTTTGAGTCATAGGTGTATGAGAATAGAGATTGATGCTAGCTGCTAAGTGTTAGATCCGTTTTGGGTTGATAGGGAAAGGACTCCCCGCTTAGCCGGTGCACCGAGATCCTCAATCTCGCTATGTGTAGACCCCCGCTAGTCAAAGTGTACCGTGTTGGATAGTATTTGGGTTGGTATTAATATATGCATATTTGGTTAGAGTATCCTCTCGTGTTATCTCGCCTTATGTGCGACCGGTTGATGCAAACCGTGAGATCTATGGCTGATTATTTGTTGTTATATGGAGTATTCCCGTGATCTATTGTATGCGTTTATTATATTACTTGTGATATTACCGATGCGAAGGCGCCCGATTTAATCTATGACTAATAGTAACTCTATTTTACTCACCTACGAATAGATCCGTTATAAGAAGAAGAATATCCTTGTTCCCTTGCTATGAACTCATGATCTCGTTGATTAATGTGATTATAGTTGCTATACTAATAGATTAGTGTTGCGCACATGGATGCGAAGATAGTTAGTAGACATGAACAATATAATTCTATAACTAGATCTCTCAAGCTATTAAGCCGAGAACGTAGCCCCGTTTCTGACTTACTCCGGCTTCTCTGGGTGCGGAAACCTAGTTCCAAACACCCTCCATATGACTTCGAGTGAGACTTTGGCCTACGCAAGCAAGTCATTGCCGAAAGGGCTAGTAGTATAGGGGTTGCTGGCAAACCTTAACCTCTCGAACCTAGTCGACCCCTCGAGCCAACAAATGGTTCCGTTGCCGGACCGAGAGCATTTTGAGAGATCGGGTGATGCCAAGAGAATATCGAGGCCCGAGAAGGAGATCGATCTACCTGGCCTAGTAAGAAGTTTCGACGCGCAATAACTTTCATCCACAACACTTTTGAATCCTCATAGGGGTAAGAACTAACCCCCACAACCACCGTAAAATGACATAGCCTCACACATGAAGCTACCCACTCAAGTGCATAGGGGATGAAGATATGGATCAATTTCCGGTTTGTTCCAGATCTGCATGGACTGCGTAATGTATCCACCGATGTCATGAAAAGGGCGTTACCATCTCAGCCTTTGAAGGAAGGGCCTTGATGGGTACATGGGCTACATTGACCAACATGCAAATGCAACCATCGAGGAGATTAAGAATGCCTTGAAGCAAGAATTCAAGAAGCCTAAATCCTACTCTCAAATAGTGAACGATCTGAAATACTTCAAGAAAGGACCGACCGAGTCCGTATGGGAGGCTGACCAATGCTTAAAGAAGGTAATTAGAGAGGAGGATTCCTATATGACGATAAGTATGCGTATGGAGTGGTTCATTTCTATGCCGCTTCCCCACTTGTGCATGCCAATGTTACACCACAAACTGACCTACAGAAAGGCCTCGGAGATTTCTATGAAGATGAAGGTCACACCAAGATATGATACCTAGTTAGGAGTAAAAAAAATCCAAGGCCAGCTAGAAGAAATGCATATGGAACTAATTTGTGTAAAGGATGGGAATAGAGGGTAGCCCTGAAAGATGGTGCATACGGTGCGGTGAATGGACACACCAAGGATAATTTTCATGATAGCAGACGATATACAAAGCCAGGGACCTACCTATCGCTGGCCCTAGGGACGCCAGACCTAGTAGGCCGGTGCTATGGTACAATGATTGCCACGTTGTTGGGCTGCACGATACCAACCACTTTCCCCGCCTCGCTCGCATATGTCCGGAATAAAAACAATGGTGTGAAAAGTTATATAGATCTAGAGGGCCATGACGAATAGAAATATCTTGACGATGATCCGATGATAGATCGGCAGTTCAAGGGACAGGTACACCGCATCCATCTTCGCCGGAAGATCCATCGGGCATAGGCGGCTCCCGCTAGGCGGGGAGATGCCAAGGTGGATGTGTAAGTAGGGGGAGAGGAAAACCGATTTGCTATAACTCGTGGAGAAATAGGCCACTTTTCAAGGGATCGCATGAACCCTTGCGAGAAACTGCGGTGACATCGGCATACCGGATCACGTGGTCAAGATTGCCCGATTCTCTATAGCCAATATGTAGGAGAAGAAATGAACACCTAGAAAAACATACAAAGGTTCAAGAGGGAACCTCAAGATGAAGGACCAAGTGTTAATGTTATAACACGTAGTGGCATGGACAAATTCGTAGGACCTGTGGAGAAAACCTATGCTGCAGCCTCCCATCTCGAAAAGTGGTTGTTAAAAAGTAAGGTTTGGAATTATAGAAGGTAAAAGAAACCTTTTTCGTAGCTCTCCAAGACTTTTCTAAGGCTGAGGTACCTATGCATCAAAAGTGCCCCCATGAACCTCAAGGCTAGATGAGATGAGGTCAAACCATTCCCGGAGGAATATATGAAGCTTCTGCACAACCAAAGGGCCGAGAAAACCTCCCTACCTCTAATAAATAGTTGCGTAGAAAGACAACCCTAGCTATGTGTTAAGGATGTACACAAACCCTATAAGAATAAGACGCATTGGTTGGAAGATGTGGTTGACAGGTAAAATCGGTGATTATGAGATGGATCGGTGTTGTCTTCGACTTGCCTCGGATGCGAACGTACTCCCTAGATGTGACTCTCGTGTACGAATGGGGAACCTGGGTTGGAGTGGTCCATTATCCAAATTGCCACATGGCCAACTGTATGAAGATCATCCCGTTAGGAATACCGTCAAGATCGTAGTAGATATCATAGGGGTTAAGTTCTAGGCCAATTTTGAGGTCATTCATATCAGAAGATGCGACCCCTATCCAAAGATCCTAGGATCGGGACTGGCCATAAATATGGATGGTGTTATCAACTTTAAAAAAGGAGCATGGTATTTGAATGTGAAGAAACACGGTGATAATACCGGATCCCGCAAGGAGAGACGTATACGTAGGCTAGTGCATGAGGAAGAGAGGGATCACATCTATAAGCTTTTACTGTGAGGGACGACGACTGATCAATCCCATGGCCTAATGGAATGCTTTGTTGGGAAAAAAAAGATAGAGAATGCTTCTCCAAATCCGACGAATAATTGGAAAATTGGAAATCGGTTTCTTGCATTAATGCCTTTTCACCGCATCAGCTCGCCAATTAAAAGGGACTTCCATTCCATATCCTCTGAGGTAAGAGAACTACCCTACTTCGATGGGTTGTAGGTGTAAAAGAGTTTTTGCAAAAATTTGAAGTCGAGGTTCCTAGAGAATGAAGGTTATGGGCCCTTAATCTAGCCATGCATGCAACACCCGCAAGATGGTGTGAGACACATAAAGAGGCATTCCAGGATCGGGATGACTATCGGGATATGAAAATCCTCGCGATTTGAGCCTTCACGAGACGCGCGCGTCAAGACTTTCGTTGGCCTAGGGATCCGCATGAACACTTCGTCACTGATAGAAAAGTGGTGTGACCGAACTCCGAATAATGGGTTCACTTGTTCATTCATGCATTGCATCCAAGCCGCTACTACATGGAAAATTCAGATGTAAAGTGAGTTTACATCAATGCACTCGCCACTAGTAAACTATGAAGGATGAATTCAGGGAACGTTCGGACTAATAGGGGGATCGAGGTGCTCGACAAAGCTCTATAGGATATAGATACGTTTTTCTTTGGTGAATCCATCTCCTCTACAAACATTCGGGGAACCAAAATGGGAAACGCATGTAGGATATTGTCAATTGTCGCAATATACGATAGAAGAGTGCGACAAGAATCTATACAATATCTCCTTCCCACCAAGGGGAGCACGTAGTTGTGGACCTCCATTACGTATTCGTGGATGTGAAAATCCTTTAACTAATTTTTTTTAGAAATCAACATGGGCATGGCAGAGCAAAATTAATTTCGCTAAAATTGGGGACTACCGGGATGATGACACAAATAAGAAAGTTGCTAAATTTCTCACGAATATCAAGACTTATTCCCAACCAAGTTTTCGGAGCTTAAAGGGATCACAAAGGTCCTAGTGGTTATGCGCATCATGCTAAAACTGGATGCATGTCCCGTAAAGCAGTCACTATTTCTGCCGAACCCTAAGTATAAGGCAGTTAAGGAAGAAATCGATAAAATGCTCATCGCAGTATTATTGAGCCGCCGAGCGCCGGATTGGGTAAGTCCTCGATAGTGGTTCAGAAAAGAAAACAAAGCGTGAAATACAAATCTATGTGGATTTACATGTTCAAGTGACGCCTCGCATACATGACCCTTTTCGATGCCATTCTCGCATGAGATCCTAAATAGTGTAGGAGGCCGCAAGTGTACTCATTCAATCGACAAGTTCTCAGATACCATCAGATCATAATCACACCAGAAGATCGCAAAGAAACTACATTTCCCACCAAATAGGGATCCTTCCGTATACAAATATGCCGTTTGGACTCAAGAATGCCCTCGTTATCTTCTCGTGGGTCATCAGAGCAGTTGTTCAAGGAATTCATCCACAAATTCCTCAAGGCACTTTATGTCTGGACTACCTTCACTTGCAAGCTGCATGTTTCAAAACATGTGCATGATGTTGGACACCTACCGGAAACACCATATTTCCCTAAATATCAAGAAATGTGTTCGTAAATTTTCCTTTAATCTTCGCTTGGACACATAGTTTGCCGAATAAGTGTTGATGGTATCCTTGTGGAAAGTGGCAGCTATTATCAATTTGGCCGTACCTACAATGGAGAAATAACTTTATTCAATGTTGGACATAATGTGCTACTATAGAAAATTCATTCAAAGCGCACACCGACCACAACACCCCTAGAAAAGCCGATTAAGAAGGACGTCTCGTTTTTTTGGGATGACGAGTGCCGTAAAAGCTTAGAGCTACTCAAGAAAATATGGTCTCTGCACCTATTCTTATTTTTCCCGATTGGGAGAAGGTATTTCATGTCCATGTTGATTTTTTTATGGATTTCTTTGGGAGCGGTCCTTACTGAGCTCCCGTTCGTGGACATTTCGATCACCCAATCTGATTTGCAAGTCACAAACTCTCGAATGCTGGAGCAAAATTATGCCACCACGGAGAGGGAAGGATTGGCCATGGTATATACACTACGTAAGTGTCGCACTACCTATTAGGAGGACACTTTAAAATGTTTGCTGCATCATCTGCCTTTAAAGTACCCGGTAAACAAGCCTTATTGTGGGGGAAAATCTCAGATAGTTGTTTGTTTGCTCTAAGAAATACGATTTTGAAATCGTAGTCAAACCCCGGAAGTTAAATGTTGGGCCGCATCACTTGTCCTAAATTGAGACAAATGCGCAAGGAGCCCACTAGCCTGGAGGAAGGTTTGCCTAATACACAACATTCGCCATTAAGGTCGTTGATGAACACTTTCACGATATCATTCAAATTCGACCAAGGCATGGCACCCGCAAACTACTCAATAAAACAAAAGAAGGAATTGGTTACCTGTGCTATGGATTTTACCATTATCGCAGGTCATTTATATAACATGAAGTGCTATGTAGATACTTTCTAGAGCATGTAGAAAGGCATGCTATCATGACAAGAGCTCATGAAGGCATAGCAAGAGGTCACTATGTGCAAGGCAATGACATAAAATATCTCGCATGTTGGAATATGGTGGCCTACCCATAGCCGACTCCCATGACTATCGTAAGGCCTATGATACATGCCAACGGATAGGAAGGCCATCACGTAGATGAGATGCCATTACAACCGCAAATGGCTCTTTAAGCCTTCGACAAATGGGCCATCAATTTCGTGGGATCGATCAACCCACCAGGGAAGATCAGTGTGCACTGCTACATAATTACTTCCATCGATTATGTAACTAGGTGGGCCTAAGAAGATGTAAAGGATTGTACTATAGATATTGCCGCGCACTTCATCTTTGAGAAAATTCTCAATTTTCGCATTTGGATTTCCAAAGATCCTTATGAGGATAGAGGTATGTACTTTTTGTTAATGAAACAATAAAAGCTTGACCGAGGAATTCCCGACCCATCATACGAAAAGCACCCCGTATCATCCATAGGCTAACGGAGTAGTCAATGCTTTCAACAAAATCTTGAGCAAGCACCGACTAAAGTCTACAACGCTGACCACGTTGATTTGACGTGCACATCCCGCCGGGTTCTTTGGGCCTATCGACAAATTGCAAGAAGCTAATAGGAAAACCCCGTTTAGGATGGTCTATGGAAAGGAGGCCATTATGCCGATAGAGTATATTGTTCCTAGCCTAATATCATAGAATTTACGAACATGGCAAGAACCCATCATGGAGGAGCATTTAGCACAGCCTATGGCTTTGGAGGAAGATCGGTTTATTACTAATTTCCATCAAAATGTTTATATTCGCAATAAGGCTTGGTACGATCGACATATTTTCCAAAAGAAATTTTCAAGGCGAGTTGGTCCTCTTATATGATAGCCGCCTTTGAAACACCAAGGGAAGTTCCGACAACACCGGGCCGGGTCCCTAAAAATTTAAGGAAATCATGGATGGTGGAGTCGTTAAAGTAGCTACCCTACATATAGATATGCTCCCAAGGTATGTCAATGGTAGCCCGCCCAAGCCATATCGGATAAAATGACTATAAGGCTGGAGTAGCTTTATAGGGTAGGAGAAAGGCCATGCCCAAAAAGATGACTATAACCAGGATATGTGCAGGAACATCCAAAAATTTGGAAGCCTAGAGGGGTAGATAGGAGGTGCAGTTTCGTTTAAAATGTAGCAAGCAGGTGCGCTAGAGCAATGGGTGCGTTGGGCGCACAAGAGATGCGAAAATTAGCCGTTGGAATAGTAAAAATTGGGTAAAATGCTAAAGTTAATGTTGAAAGGAGTGGTGGCTAACATTTAATAATGCGATTTCCATATTTTTTACCGTTTATCCGAAGGTAACAATTTATGTTCACCCGACCATTTTGTGTCCCTCTACCAGAATAAAAGGTAAAGGTTAGGTCGAAGGGGTTTATATCTTTTGTCTTGGTTGTGATTTGTGTTTATGCCATAAGAAAAGTTTGGCCCATCGTACTCATTTCATGTCTACATCTCCCACCCCCTCTAATAGTAGCCACCCGGGGTTGGGATTCATTTTTCATGCCGAATGATGGCCACTAACCCCGCCGATGCTTCTCGCACGATAGCCTCCGAAGAACCGTAACCGAGGAAGTAGTCGAGGTCAACCGAAGCCGCGCTCGTCTCCATGCCACCTCTAGTAGAAAATAAAGGAAAAGAGAAAGTGCAAGGGTCGGGGAAGCCTCCAAATGGGCTAGGGTAAAACCCCGCACTTCTCCCCACAATGTGAAGTCACCATGAGGGGCGCCTAACCGCTCACCTAAACCAAAGAGTCACCCTTTATCCGGTTAGGAAAACGCCTGTGTCAAGCCAACCAATCAATTGGTTTCCACCATTCGTTCGCCCTCGCAAGCCCTCAACCCGCACACCAAAGAACCTCAATGGCTCGATCACCTACCTACAAATGCCATTGACCCCCGAGCGAGGTCCCCGTCATTGGTGAACCCTTTATTAATCTTCATGAGGGGAAGTTCGACAATCATGACTTAGCCAACTATGAGGCCTTTCCCCATCTAGCACTTGAGTTTTATGTCGAATAGATACTAGAATATGATGGTAAAAGGTGTCGTGTTCCTATGTGCCGGGTGCAATGTGATTGGCCGGGTTCGGGGGTCACGAACCCGCTAAGGATGCCACATTTTGGTCATTACAATGTTACGTATCACTCGGTGTGCCAACTCGCTCACCTCGTCCATGACGGTAGTTTTCGATCTAGGATTTCATCCCTATCGATGATGCACTAATTCATCGAATTACCAAATTTCATGGAAGGGCCTGACCCAATGTTGTGGGTAGGTAAGAAGTATGAGCAGATTATCGCCGATAGCGTGCACGAGACTTACCATGTGCTACTTAATACGTGGGGGTTAATGATCAAGACTCATCAAAGGACTCAGAACATATATGGGTACCTTATTTCTAGCATGCAAGCTAACGCGAAAGTGCCAGCCACCATGTAATATTCCAACTGAATTTTCTACAACAATAAGAATACCCGAAGGTATTCCAAAGTTGAGAGAAGCAAGTAATCAACTCATAGTGTTTTTAAACACATAGCCATCATTAAACAATCACAAGAACAAACTATGCCTTTATACAAGATACCAAGTGGGGAAAAGTAGTAGTTTTATCCCAAAAATATTATTTTATGAATATTGAGATATATAATTGAAAATAATAGTTTTTTTCCTTTATAATAGACAATATGTGACATTCATGCAAAAATTTCAGAAACAAAAATGCCTTTAGTCTAGTTAAACATGCCTCCCATGCTCAAGACAACTTAAAATTATTAAAACCCCAAGATCGCAAAATAATCGGAGTTGCCGCATAAGAGACTCGTGGCAAGATAATAGAGGAAAACTCATAAAATAGAGAAATAAATCATATATTCTTATTATATTACTAAATTAGGCATAAAAATAGAGATCTAATCTCTTTTATACGTATCCAAGAAGACCCGCAAGGGTTTCGAATACGTAAAAGATATACAAGAGAAAGTTGTTGAAGATCTATGGCTGAATCACGTTGTATGGTCAAGCTCACATAAATATGGCTGAACATACAAATAAATGGCTGTAGATGCTTCCTTCTAGCTTCCCCAAAGAGAGGTTGATCCTCCCATTTGGGAAACTAGCTCCTCCCAATGGGGTTTTCACCCCTCCCACTACACACCTTAAGAAATAACGAAGTTTTATGAAGCGAATGCATTTTTTCCCCGAAGGTAAGTGTTTGGCCCAATACTAGGTAGTGCAAAATTCAGATCAAAATTTCACTATATTTCTCAAGCAAGATCTCCAAGAAAGCATAGGACTCCCACTGGAAAACCCCTTGCACTGTTAAAGGCAAGAACTTAGCTAAATGTACCAAGTATGTAGGAAGTCTAAGAAGACCACATAAAAATATAATCTCCAATATTTCCATATGATTTCCATCCCCTCCATTATATAATTGATGAGCTTCCTCACCTAAGTGGTCCCACCCACTATGAGGTTGCTTCCATGAGGCTCCTCCACCAAAAACCGCGTTGTCCATCGCATGGTTCAATGTATCTAGACATATTTCTTTAATTTAGTCAACCTTGAATGAATCTTCATGCCCCGACCTCTTTTCACACTTAAGGTGCCTTCATTTTGACTAGCTGGATTGATCTCTATTCACATCGAGCTATCTTTATTTAAGATCCACTTCTTTGAGATTAAATCATGTCGACTTGGTCAAACTTGACCTTGTCCACATATTTTAGACTCATACCACACATGTGGATGCTTGATCCGGTTATTTCATGATCCCTTTTCACACTATGAGGGATTTTTATTCTTACTTGAGCAGAAACTAATGAGCCTCTTTGCCAATTTATTCATTCAAGCCTAGATTTAAAAATTCAAAATTAATATTCTATTAGTCGCATGCTAATTTAGGAATATTATAGTTTCTCACAAATGTTGCTTGTCCTCAAGCAACCGCAAGGGTGCCGCAAAATTTCCCCTCTTCTCACGGCAGGGCCTCCTCAAGACAAACATGGGGAATTTCATAATCAATGAAGGCCTTCCACCTCCATGTTATCATCCAAATAAAATGAACTAGCTCCGAGTCACTGCACCATGTAAAGCTCCTCCCAATGGCTCATGAGAGGCATGCCCCAATTGCTCCAACCAAACATATGGTCCACATCATAAAGAAAAAAATGGCATACAATAGGGGCCATATGTGGAAGGCTCCCCTTTAGAACATGAAGTGCATAAAATGTAGGGACTTCCTTTTCCCAAGGACACACCCAACAAATGTGTCTCTCCTCCAACCATGTTCCCAACAAAGACAAGAACATCTTCAGCTAATGGCATCATAATTAGAGTCATGCTAGCTACCATATGCAATAATGATAAGGACAATGGTCCCTCAAGTGCAACCACCGCAGCTTTATTCCTAATTGCCATAGGATATGATATGAAAAGTGTTTTCCCCAACACTTGCTTGCCGCCTCATCCTTCTTGCATGCTCGGATAAGGTGTAGGATGGTTAGGTGTTTATGAATCACACCATCAAGATACATCATCTTTCCAAGATCTCCCAAGGAATGGCCAACATCACCATTGTTCATGGTGCAAAGTGGCTCATGCAGCCCATCGAAAAGTGCCCCCTTTTGGAGCGAAGACTCAACATGAGTGTTAAGAAAATGCAAGTATATAATAAACACATCATGAGGTTCAAAAGAATACAATGTTTATCATACACTTTTTTTAAAATCGTAAAGGTAGCTCATGGATGAGCTCCCTCTCACACTCAATGAATAAGGAGGTGATAATGATAACTCTTCACAAGAGCTATGTTCCTCCTCAAAGAAATGGATCCATGCACTCACTACATGACCGCATCTCCCTCCTTGAAATTTTCCCACATGAATCCATCTAAGATAATATGACATGTTCTAATGAAACCAAATCTGGGGTTTGAAAGCAAGACCTCATAGGTTGTGTTAAGTAGTTTATTCTTGAGTTTGGAATCTTTAGTTAAATAGATCTGATCATGAACATAAATGATCCCATCAACCAATTTTATACTCCATCCATTTCGCCCATCAAGAACCTTACATGTGAATAGGTCCTTATAATATTCCATCAAGAGCTGACTCCCAATAAGGGTCTAGGCTTCCCTAACATCACAACGCCGTAGAAGTCCGAAATGATGAATTTTCCATATGATGGTTCTCCCTCCTTGACATGCTTGATGTCAAAGTCACATGTTGGAGCATTTCAAACTTTGTTTTGTTGCCTCTCTCGCATCCGGACTAAGTTTCGAGACAAGATCAAGTTTAGAGAGTCACCTCCTCTCTAAAGGTTATCTTTCTCCAAAACTTCCACAATTTTTCTCCCGTATACAACAATGAAAATATATCTTTGTTATGTTTAGAAATTTTCATTATATATTGGAGTATCTCTCGCTTCTCCAAAGCTATGGAGTGGCTCGATACTATGTCCATATCAACACAAATTTCTCGGATCTATCCTTTCCAACGTAAAGGATGAATGGAAGATAGAAAAGTCAATTTTAGAAAATTGCTTAGCCCTCCATCAATGATTCTCGCGTCGTAGTGGCTCCTCTTCTAAGGTTCCCCCCTAGACAAATATGTTGCCGTTGCATACGCTTGAGAGAACACTTTAGCTTTCCTCCAATTAGGAGGTCTTCCTCGCCGAAATGCCTTCTAAAAGGAGGCATCAAGGCATAGAGTAGGATGTGGATGTAGGTGAGCCGCATTTGCCCCTACCTTTATTGCATAGGTCCTCTTGCCTTCTTTGTTCCTTCAAACTTTGAAATAGAGAAGCGTACATTCTCTTAATATTTTGATGCTCTTCCTCCTCTTTTCCTCCTATCCTCAAGATCTCATCATTTGACAATGATGGTACATGCCGCTCATGTATTATGCCACCGCATCTATGTGTGAGACCTTTTGGAACTCCTTGCAAGAGAGTGGAGTTTCTTTTTTCTTGAGAAAGTGCTCCATTCTCTTCTCCATGAGGTTCTTGAGGTGCCCTTTTCATGACTACGTTATCCTCTCCTACCTTCCCTTTATTCTTTCAATAGTTGAAGTTTCCTTATCTTCAACAAGAGACCTTAGATCCTCGGTCTTCTTTTGAAGAAGGAATCTTCATGTCTTCCTTTTGAGAAGAAATCCTTCAACTAAAGGAGATATTTCCC
This sequence comes from Pinus albicaulis, assembly GCA_034641835.2. Taxonomy (NCBI): domain Eukaryota; kingdom Viridiplantae; phylum Streptophyta; class Pinopsida; order Pinales; family Pinaceae; genus Pinus; species Pinus albicaulis. The sequence goes on from CM076574.1 coordinate 1,079,648,808, forward strand.
TTGGAAAAGTATCAAATAAGCTCACCTCCTCTTCATGGTTTTTAGAAATGGAGTTGACAGTATGTGGCCCTCCCAACTCATGAAAATTTTTCGCTTGATGTGGTTCGATAGTTCCAATAGAATATGTTTCATATGAACATCAATTAAACCTCTCTACTAATATTTTAATGAACCTTGAATAAGTATATGTACTTGCATTATTTAAGGAAAATGATTCAAACAACCACCAAGCATAGGAATTACCCTAAAAATGTAGCGCTCGCTACTTTGATGGCTTCAATTTCGAAACTTGATGTTGTTGCACAAAGGTGTCTAGCTCCTTCACCCAAGCCCTAGCCGTACATATAGGTGATCCATCAAAAGTAGATAGAAAAAATCTACCTCACCCTACTCCTTGCTCCTTGTTCTCCTTTTCCTCCTTCTCTATTTGATAAAACCATGGAAATTCAAGTGATATTTGAACTCCTGATTGAGCTTTATATTCCGCAAATAATCACCAATAGTATCTCTTCGCACATCTCCTCTTCCTCTTCATGAAGAAATTTCGATAGAATGTGGTAGAATTGATGATATGGTCGAAGTGCTCATATCCACAAGATGAGGACTTAGAATCTTCCTCTTGTATAGATCTTGTCGATGGATTTTCGCATTTCTCCCTCCTCATTTCTTTGATGCCCTTGTTTCTACCCCGCGTATTTGGAAAGAGAAGTTTTGAGAACCTAATTTCTCCAAACTTAAAACAAGGTTTTTCTCTGATTTCTTCCGTAAATCTCCTCCTCCCCATGATAAGACTCCATAATGCTTCAAGCTCACGTGGCCGAGCCAAGATTGTTGCTTTGATACCACCGCAATATTCCAACCGGAATTTTCTACAACAATAAGAATACCCAAAGGTATTCCAAAGTTGGAGAGAAGAAATTAATCAACTCATATAGTGTTTTTAAACACATAACCATCATTAAACAATCACAAGAAGAAACTATGCCTTTATACAATGTCACCAAGTGTAAAAGTAGCAATAGCCTCCCAAAAACGTTATTTTCTAAATATTGAGTTATAGAAACGAAAATAACAGTTTTTTTCCCTGTAATAGACAATATATGACATGCATGAAAAATATTTTCAGAAAAATGCCTTTAGCCTAGTTAAACAGGGCTCTCCCATAACAAGACAAATTTAAAATTGACAAAACCCCAAGACTGAAAATACCTAAGTTGCTACATAAGAGATCGAAGGCTGTCATAGAGGTAAACTCAGAAAATAGATAAATAAATCGATCTTCTTATTATATTACTAAATGAGGCATAAAAACATAGATCTAATCTCTTTTATACAGATCTAAGAAGACCCGTAAGGGTTTCTGACGTAAAAGATATACAAGAGAAAGTTGCTGCAAATATGTGGTCAACTCTACACCGTATGGCTGAAGCTCTACATAAATATGGCTGAACATGCAAATAAATGGTTGTATGCTTCCACTAGCTTCCCTAAAGATATGTTGATCCTCCCTCTTGGGAAATTAAATACTCTCCTCATAATGGGGTTTTCACCCCTCCCACTGTCGCACACCTTAATAAATAATGCGCTTTTCTCAAGGAATGTGTTTTTTCTAAGGGTGAGGCTTCGCCCAACACCAAGTAGTGGAAAATTTAGATCAGAATTCTCCTCTTAGATTTCTCAAGCAAGACTTCAAGAAAGAGTAGGGAATCCCCACTGGAAAACTCCTTGCACTAAGCAAGGCAACAACTTAGCTAAAAAACCAAGTATGCAGGAATCCTAAGTAGATCAAAAATATAATCTCCAATATGTCCATATGCTTTCCATCCCCCATTATAGCACCGATGAGCTTCCTCACCAAGGGTCCCACCCACTATGAGGTTGCTTCCATGCAAAGGCTCCTCCACCAAAACTCACATGTCCATCAAGATGGTTCAATATATGTATATCTTTGTTGACTTAGTCAACTCGACCGAATCTTCATGCCCTCGTCCCTTTTCACACTCAAGGTGCCTTCATTTTGACTAGTCAGGATTGATCTCTATTCACATTGAGTCAGTTTATTTAAGATCCACTTTTCTAGAATAAATCATGTCGACTTGGTAAAAATTGACTTTGTCCACATATTTTAGATCTGTTCACACATTTGGATGCTTCGATCCGGTTATTTCATGATCCCTTTTCACACTATGAGGGATTTTTATTTTACTGAGCAACTAATGAGCCTCTTTTCCCATTTATTCATTCAACTCGATTTAAAAGGAAAATTAATATTCCTATTAGTTGCATGCTAATTTATGAATATTAATCACCATCCCCGCGTATGTCATTCAATCGTAGGATAGTGCGAAAAGGGCGTTTGCTTCCATTGGTCCCGCACTCTGTGTACCGAATTTCTAGGCAAATGCCCGTGAAGCCTGTGAATAAGGAATCCCATTCTTCTAATTCTCAAGCCGTCGCTACTCATCACGTTGGTTGCATGGGAAGTTCCGAAAGAAGCTAGCCTCCTCTCGAGCCGCTTCCCCGACATGTGCGAAGGGGCGTGCTATGCCAAATTATGGGATTCCAAGGATGTGCAAGATATCGAGGACAATAAAGTCTTCTAGGTCCTTTTTCGTAGTAGCTTGGCAAAGCAGTTTCCATCAACTCCCCGTCCACACACTTGTCCCCCAGCGTCTATGAAAAGTACAAGCCCATCGTGAAATTTCGCATCACCATGCACAACATCCAAATCGTGGCGCGCAAGGATAAACCCGGGTCTTGCTCCCATATATGGCTACTACGAGGACATTGATCGCATAGTTTCCACCTAGTCTCTACAATGGAAGATTGGGTTCAAACTGCATGATGGGAACCACAAGGGCAAGTACCGCAAAGGTTACCCCACTACCATAGCTAAAGGAACTCGGTAGATCAAGCAAAGCCGCGGTAAATAAGGGTCCCTAGGCTTACGAGGATTCACACCGTAAAACGAATGCCGAAACATACCTAGAAGGGTTCGCACGATAAAATACGGCGAAAGGGGTGAATGTGGCATTGCAAGAGGGGTCACAGAGAAATTGGGTACAAAGGGCCGTAGATGGGAGGTACCGAATCCCAAGGGGAACAAAGAAACAGGTGAGCCCACTAAAGGGCCACGAAAGAAGTAGCGCCTAGCGTACAAAATGGGATGAAACGCGTTTACACTCAAGGAAGGTTACCTTGAAGAAATTGCGATGCGTCAATTGCCACAGAGGGAAAATGGATGGCTCGTACGCTGAAGAAAAAGCCATGGCTACCCACTTCAGGCCGAGCTCGAGCTCCCCGCAACTAAAAATGGACGACCGCAAACCATTTCAGTCCCAGCCCGCTCAGCCGCCACCACTAGCAAGATGGTACTAGTTCCAGCTTGAAAGCCGCCTCTATCCCCTACTAGGCACAAACCCTCACCATAAGTCCACCCAACTTGGGGGCAAGTCCGCGCTTCTGGCAAGGTCCGGCCTAGATCTAGAAATGTTGCCACATGATTCACCGTAAGTCTTTACATAGCTCTTTGTTTCAATAAATTCAACACAGAGACCATCAAGCCCACCCGCCACAACTTACATAGCGGAGAAGACCATCGTGCAATGTAGATGACCGAGGTAACCAAGGCATGTGCCGTGTGTGCCCTTACCACCACACAGAGCGTAGCCGGATTATTTAATCGGGAAGACTCTACGTAGATGTTATGACTGAAATACCAGCCACAAACTTACCTCTCCAACATAAAATTGAAGGACTAGTCATGGCCTTAAGAGCTTCACATGGGCATAGATCTAGGTCATGAAAACTTAGATGGAATAGAAAATCGCCGAATTTATGTGCCAACCGTAGCCGTAAAAACACCTTCTAAGCCGGTGTGGCCTGAGCTTTGTTGATTACAACCGCCATGAATGTGATCATAGGCCAAATTGCTTAGGCGCCGAATTACCGGACACGCAATGCAACTCGGACCAAGGTGGCCGCCGAGATCCTCTCCTACGGGAAATTACTCAAACATTACGCCAAAAAGGAAGAGGAGTTCAATCGCCTGGAGGCTACCTTGACCACATTTTTCCCTACCGAGCACTTCGTCTAACCGCGCACCAACCTAGGTCGTCGAAGCCGACATGGATGCCCTTCGACAAACCGAAGAAGACGCTGAGTAATCACCTCTGCCCATGGGTGGACGAGGCGCTCAAGTCATCCCATGATGTTGATGTTTCCCAAACAAGCTGAACCGTACATTGAGAGCGTCACAACACTACCGAAGGCCCAACTTCACGAAATTGGTAGAGATATCTCGTAATCGCTACTATGCAAAGTGAAGGGATGTTGCCCGCACTAGTCAATGCAAAGGAAGCAATTTTCTGTGCGAAAATGGAGGACCCACGACCATCGTGACCGTGACGAGTCACAAGATTGTGTTGGGGGACTATTGGAACAGGTCCCTAAAAGCCGTGATTTTGTATACGTTTTATATATTTTGGTCCCGATTAGCCTAACGAGGGGTTTTTGGGCCGGGTCAAAACCCCTATTGCATTTAACGGGTCAAGGGTAGACTAAGATTCCACAAACCACGCTTGCGTACTATTGGATGGCTGTACTCAAATCAATATAAGCATGAACTTTTTTGAGTCATAGGTAGAAGAGAATAGAGATCGATGCTAGTTGCGAAGGGTAGATCTATTTGGGTTGATGTGAAAGGACTCCTATCGGCTTTGTGCATGGAGATCCTCATTCTTATCGTGTGTAGACCTCCGCTCGGCTATGTGTATGCGTAGGCCGTGTTGGGTTGTATTTGGGTTTTTGATATTAATATATGTGAATCTTGTTAGAGTATCTCTATGTTATCCGAGTTTATGTGCTACTATTGATGTGAACTGTCAGATCTATGGTTGATTATTTGTTGTTATATGGAGTATTCATGTGATATATCGTATGCATTTATGATCTTACTTGTGATATTACTCATGCGAAGGTGTTGATTTAATCTATGATTAATAGTAACTTTGGTCTATCGACCTCGCGAATAGATCTATTATAGCCGCGAGAATATCCTTGTTCCTATTAGGATGAACCTATGATCCGTTGATTACCGTGATTATAGTTGCTGTACCGATAGATCGTTGTTGTGTGCGTGGATGCAAAGATGGTTAGTAGATATGAACTTTGCAATATAAGTCCGTAACTAGATCTAAAGCCGTTAAGCCGAGAACACACCATGTTTGACTTACTTCCGGTTTCCTCTCTCGTGGTGCTGAACCGTTTCCGTAACCCTCCCATACTACTTTGGGTGAGACTTTGGCTTCGTGCAATCAGGTCACCGCCGAAAGGGCTAGTATTATAGGGGTTGTTGGCAAACCTTAACCTTGAACTCCGGGTCGACCCCGAGCCAACACTCACCGAAATAAAGAATAATATCTTATCTATCGGAGAGGTCATAACCGACCGAGAGCTCACTCTCATTGCTATCGAGGACTTCTCCGACCAAGGTATGTATTTAATACCACTATTATAAATAATAATATAATTCCTGGATTTGATGAATTATTGACAAGATGTACTCAAGATGAGACAAGGATGATTGACAGAGACCATCCTCAAATGGGAATGGAAATGACCCTAATTCCTTCACCACTCATGCAAACAAGAAGAAAATGTTGGTTCGAGAAATCATAATCATGGAAGAGTGGGTCCCAAAGGAAGAAATGGAAGATGTTACAATTGTAACAAGTTTGTTCACTATGCAAGAGAATGCCCCAATAAAGGGACTCTCCCCTAGATGATGACTACAAAAAAAATAACCACTTCGTGAATTTAAAATCAAATGAACAACAGCTTTGGAAAGGAAAGAGGAAGGCTCCCCGATCGAAATGGAAATGGAAATGGTCAACCTTTCAAGAGGTCAAGGAACTCCAAGTATGATGAATACAATGTGGTGCACTATCAACAAAAAATTCTCCTTACCTTTACATCACATTCAATTTTGAATTATGTTTTCCCCACCTATGAAAATCGACTTCATCAACAACTTCTTCATTTCTTCACTCCACCCACAACTTCTCTAAATCCAGCTTTGTGTAAAATTATAGATAAATGTTGTAAGTAGATTTACCAATGTCTCACATTTCGAGTGGTCTCACCACCCATCATTAGGGGCACATATTCCTTGGGGAAGCTATCAAAGATTTCTTCTTTCATAACCTTCATTCATGGTGACTCACATACCCTCTAAGCTCCAGAACTATTAAAAAACAATATTATGATGATGATTGTAAAGTTATATATAGAAGGCTCAAACATGATCTAGAACTTCATCCTAATATAGCCACAACCACCCATAAGGAGTATAATTGACCTTACATAGAAGAAACATAGGTTCTTGAATTGTCAAGAGGAGAGATCTCCTTAGCCTCCTTCACAGATCTTCCAATCCCTTTTGGCACATACACCTCCCTCAAAATAAATTACTAACCAACATTGAACCCTACACTTGGTGACCACACACCTCCTTCCTCTACAATACTCCTATCCATCTTCCCACTTAGGTATCCTCTACCCCTTCCTTTTGTCTCCTCTCCTCCATTCGATACACATAAGGAATAATAATCATATTTAAATCTACTTATGCAAGGTTATGGTGATTTTGCAATAATCATGTCTCTTAGACACTCATGCACTATGCATCAAGAAGATTTTGTCTATATAAGAAAAATATTGAGAAGATATTATCAAAAACATTTAATAATATCTCATTGTAAATTTATCACAATCAACTATGACAAAGTTCAAGAGTATATCCTCCTATCCACCTTTTTCAATATAATTCCTCGCTATGCACAATAGAAAATCATTTTTTTAATCAAAATGTTATATTTTGGATCAAGGATACAACATATTTCTTACTCAAATAAGGCTCTAATATTATTTATAGAGTGAAGCAATGAAAAAAAGAGAGACTTTGTTATAAAACTCCACATACAATATTATAACTATCATAATGCATTAAATAATTAATATTTCTAATATGAAATATCAAAACCACATAATAAAGGGCACATCCAAGGTTGGAAGGAGTGAGAGAGTGTTTGAGAGTGAGATTGTAAGGAGCATCATTTTCCCAAATCCCTAGGAATGTGTGTGTGTGTAGAGAGAGAGAGAAATTATATTGCATTTATATTCATAAAACATCTAGAATGCCAAATCAAGTTGTAGAATATATGAAAACCTACATATCTGTACATCAATAAAGATAGAAATCACATCCATAGTACATTAATGATTAATCATTCATGCATCAACCTTGCAGAAACTACATTATATCAATTACAAGAAAACATGAAAATTTTAATCCAAATAATAGAAACTAGACCATAGCTACGATGCGAGAGATGAATAAGGCGTATGTGGTGTTAAGAAAAATACCGAGAGGGGGTGAATCAGTATTTAGAGCCGACCGAAAAACTTTTATCATAGATCTTATTATGCATTTAATTCTTTACTTAGATTAATGCACCATTCATTCATTAGAGTTTTAGTAGCGTAAGCATATGCGTAATACCGTAATAAGCCATCACACATAAGCAACACACATGAACACCAATATTTAAGGTGGAAACCCAATTTGGGAGAAAACCACCACCGCTATCGTCTTTGTTCAATATTTATTATAAAGAAAACTTCGACAATTTTGTGTCAAGCAGACTATACCAAGATTGCCACACCCACCCGTAGAAGGCTACAACCTTCTCTTGTTCTCCACTACCACCGGAAGGAGCCACCCCCGATTTTAACACCTTCATGATGAAGTCTTTAACTCTCTGGATCCACAAATTTCTTCAATTTCTTCATCAAACTTTCGTTAGGTCTTCATTATTTCTTTGCAAATCTTCCTAGAGATTCATCATTTCTAGATCTAGAGATCTTGAACCTTCATCAAATCCATAGGTGCATCATAGATTCGCATTTATCGAAACAACAGTTCAATCATGATATCTCTTAAAGAGATTTATTCTTTTAACAACCCCTCCATATGCACACATTGTACTATGATCCTCTTCTCCTTATATAGTTTTTCCTTTATTAATACCATGAGTCAAAACCACCCAACCACCGATGGTATTCCTAGACAAAAAGATTCCAATTAGATAATCCAAATGTCACCTGGCCCTAAACAATTTCTTATTTTTCTATTTTCTTGGTTTGGCAATTAGATAATTAATATAAGGATTTTAATATCTCAATCTGAGATTGAGATATTAATCCTATCTTCCTTTAGTTATGAACTCCCCAAGACATATATATATATATATATATATATATATATCGATCCCTAGTTTATGTTTTCGTGATGATCAACGCATATTAACCCACGTTCATTACATCACATGTTTCATATTTCGCCAACTTCACATATTCAACATCCTTTATTAACCCCACAAACCTTAGTTAAAAAGGTCCCAATTAATTTAATTTAGAACCGGGCCCACATATATAATAAATGATCCAATCACATACTCTTGCACCTGCATTATTATCCAATGCACCTTCTCATATAGCCATCATCCGATGGCTCCCCTCTAGATGGACGACGCACAAAATATCGTGGCGGCTTTCTTGGCTCCGGGACATTAAGGCACGATGGCGCTCGCGTTGATGGCGGTTTTTCACCGTTCGTGGATGCGTGTCACTCGTTTTATGGAATCGCTCCCATCCCTTCGAATATCGCTTGCCCGTCGAAAGCGTGCGATGAAAACCGGAAACCCTTCACTGCTCATTCCACTCGTGGTTCCTTTCCTTCACTCAAGGTTCCGTCCGCCCGTATTCCGTCATTGCTACGTTTATCCGTGAAGGTACACCTATTTTAATTGTTCTTCTCCTTTTGCCGGGACATGTTAATGTAACTCGTGTTAGATATAATTCCGAGCCGGTCCATACTTTCAACTCGAGATTGGAATGGATAGGCGTTTCCTCATTTGTGGATGCAAATATACATTAAAGAGCATCTTTACTAACACAAGTCATATGTATTTCCTAGCAAACATGCTCCTCGCGATCATGTGTCCATTCAATTGCATTCTTCTCAGTTGTGTTGCAGTTAACCCTATCGAATCCACCATACAAAAATACATCCTTTACCGATTAGCTAGCTCGTGCTGCAAAAAATCGAATCCATCGACTTTACTCGCATTTACTTAGCCATACTTAACACATATTATGAAGAGACCGTAACCCTCCAACTTTAGAGGTTTGACAGATGTATGAATACACCGAACTTATTCATACACATGATTTAACACGTCCTTATTCACATCGATTTTCCCAAAGCTTCTCATTAGTGTACATTCAAATTTTATATTCGCTTGTCGAGAGTTGCCATCAAGGACAATCATATAATAAGAAATATATTGCCAACAATCTCCCCTTTGGACTTGATGGCAACCATGACTCCGAAATACATCCAAGAATATTCTCCCCTTTATACATCAAGAGCAAAGGATAGATCAAGATCTTTGTACCGACAATACCATGCTTCCCTTGAGATCATGCCGCATCTTCAAATATAATATGCAATGCACAATGTACTGAATTATACACTCAAGATCAAATATTATCAAGCATGAGATTAGATTACAAAAATAATTAGAATGCCAACAATGCATCCTTGCCACATGACCAATGCTCCCCCTTAGCCTATGCACCCCGAACACTTTCAACAGGAGCGTATCCAATTTAATATTTTGAATTTAAGTAGATTCGATCTTTCAGGATAAGTGCAGACTACTCCCAACTTTTTCCGAGATATTCGAACACTTCCTTGGGTAGAGGTTTTGCAAATATATCAACAACTTGTTCTTCGAGGGAACATACTCCAACTTCACCTTTTGTTCAAGAACTTCTTCACGTAAGAAGTGATACTTGATGGGAATGTGCTTGGTCTTGGAATGCATAATAGGATTCTTTTGAGATAATGATGCACTTGTATTATCACACATAATGGAGATAGGAGGTGAACATTTCCGATCCGAATATCTTGTAAGGTTTGCATCATCCAAAGAAGTTGAGTGTAACATGATGCGTAGCCACATATTCTCGCTTCGTTGTAGATAAGGAAATAGAGATTTGCTTCTTGCTGAACCAAGATACTAACCAGGGCCCCATATTAATGCGCCACCACTAGTGATTTTGCGATCATCAACGTTCTGCACTAACTGTGACGTTGTAAGCATGAAGAGTGAGATTAGCATTCTTTGGATACCATAGTCCAAAGTCTTGAGTTCCTTGCAAATATTTGAATATTCTTTAGATACCAAGATGAGACTCTTTTGGATTAGCTTGAATCATCCCACAATCCCAACCGCATGCATAATGTCCGGTCTAGTCCCAAATTGAGAGTAAAGTAGACTTCCTATCATAGATCTATATTCCCGTTGATTCACCGTGGGAGAATCATCATGAGAAATGAGATTACATCCCGTTATCATTGGTGTACTACAGTTTGCATTATTCCATGCCATACTTCTTCAGAATTTGCTTAAGATATTTTGTTTCGCGATAAGAATATGCCATCTCGTTGCTTGTTGCAATTGCAAGCCAAGAAAGAATGTTAGTTCCCCAAGTAAAGACATTTCAAATTCTTGCCGCATATTAGAAGAAAATTTATGACTCATAGACTCTTCATTACTTCCAAAAATGATATCATCAACATATACAACCACAATCGTAGTTTATCATTTTCTGGGCTATGGTATGTTTCTATCACAGACTTTTGAAAATCCTTGTTGATGAAGATATTTGTCAAGACGATAGTACCATGCCCTGGAGCTTGTTTGAGACCATATAGAGCCTTTTAAGTCTACAAACAAGTTTTTCATCATTTCCCAAAATGAATCCTTTTGGTTGTTCTATATAAACTTCTTCTTCTAGATCAAATACCATTGAGAAAAGCAAACATTTAACATCCATTTGATAAACTTTGGATTTGTCGGAAGCTTGAAAAAGCAAGAAACATTCTTATGGCTTCAAGTTCAGCTGTGGAGTAAAAGTTTCTTCAAAAGTCTATACCTTCTTGTTGAGCATACCCTTTGCAAACAAGTCTAGCTTTATTTCTTATAACATCCCCATTCTCATTTAACTTATTTTTGAATATCCATTTAGTTCCAATGACATTTTTGTCATGAGGTCTGCATTAATTCCTAAGTGTGATTCTTTTTCAATTTGATCAAGCTCTTCATTCATGGCTTGAATCCAACATTCATCTTTGCTGTTTGATTGCCATTTTGTGGTTCAATAAGGATATAAATGCCGTATAACTAGAAGATCCCACAAGAGTCCTTCTTGTTTGTACACTGATCCCTTTTCTCCCAAAATTTGAGATTCTCCGATGATTCTTTTGAACATATATCTCGATGGAGCTTTTTGAGATAAATAATCTTCGGTTCTTCATTGGGTTCATCAAGGTCTATATCATTCCTATTCGATGTATAAGGATATATTTCATCATCGTTCTCTTCATCTGTTTTTTTTTCTTCTTTTAGGAGGCCGTAGGAGACTCATCAATAACAACATCAATACATTCAACAATCTTCTCAAAGTCTTTTATTGTAACATTTATATGCCCCACTCCTAGAGGAGTAACCAAGAAATATTCCTTCATCTACTCGGGTTCAAAATTGCCAAGTTTTTCATCATTATTTTTGATAAAGCATTTTCTCCCAAAAACACTAAAGTGCCTCACAAGGAGCATTACCATACCATAGTTCATAGTGGAGTTTTATCACTATTTACACGAACATGTGCTTTGATAAGAATATTTACCGCTCGTATGTGTCGCTCTCAAAATGTATCAAGTGTTCTCGGGAATCATCAAGCATAGCTCTAGCCATTTGTTGAACTGCTCTATTCATTCTTTCTCGCTATGCCATTTTGTGGAGTGTCAATTACATAAAATCGTCTTTTATGCCATGTTGTTCACAAAATTCAAGGAATTCACTTGATGTATATTCTCTCCTCCTCGATCGCATCTAAGACACTTGATTTTTAGATCTAATTCATTTTCAACCAATGCTTTGAAGATTTGAAATTTCTCAAATGTCACCTTTTTTTTTTTAATCAACCCATCCAACACATTCCGGAGAAATCATCAATAAATAAGATATAATATTGTTCACCACGTGGTGACTTTTTCTTTCACAGTCCACATATGTCAAGATGAATGAGTTCAAGAGGCTTACTTGAAGAACCTTCCTTGGCATTAAATTTCACTGCTTCTTTCTACCGAATTGGCAAGATTTTCATATGATACTTTCGTGTGTTGTAATATTGAAGATCACTTCTAACCACTCTAAGTCTCGCTTGATTTGTTGATTTGAGAAGCTCGCATGCCCCAACCTTCTATGCCATAGCCGTTTTCTAAAGATTTACTCATGTAACATTGTTCTTTGTAGTTATTTAATACATATGCTGCTGGAGTTATTTTTCCTTTTATAATTGTTTTACCCGTATCAAGATCACATACCACATTCTTTTGAAATAAAGACAACTTCAACTCCTTTGATCACACATTTGACTTACACTTAATAGGTTATACTAATCCATACACATACATGACATTATTAGCTTTCACTTTTTATTTTAGAAAACATATCCTTTTCCCTTAATGATCGTAGGAGTATATTTCCAAATGTGACATTATTTTCCTTTTCTAGAGCACTATATGCAAGAAGTTTTTTTGTCACCCGTCATGTGTTTTGAGCATCCCCTATCAATGTACCATTGATTTTATTCTCCTCTCTAAATAAAGCTATGCCACAATTTTCAACGTGTAATTCCTTCTTTTTCCATACTTTGAATCTTCAAGGAAGATGCTCTTTTGGCTGATTCTTTATCCTCAGATCGCATTCTTCATGGCCAAAGTTATCGCAATAAGCACATTCAACTTCATTTTGAAGAGGAGAAAAGTTGTTATATGTATTCTTCTTTGTTCCAATATCAATCCTTTTCTTTCGCTTTCTCTTTTCATGATGGTTTTATATGAAACACATCGAACGACTTTGGGTAATCAAAATTGTGACATGAGAAACATTTGTCTATCGAAGAAGAAATTTCTGCGATCATGAAATCTTCTACTTGAATTTACCCGTTGATTGGTGTTTCTTTGAAAGGTACTCCTATTAGTGTTCTTTGAATTGGAGATGGTCATGCTTTATCTCAGAAGATTCTTTATTCCCTTGTCGAGGGGTAGAATGTTGTGTACTACGTAGTTGCTTCTAGATAATTGGTGTCAAGCTCGAGAAGATTCTCCGATATATCCAAGACTCGTATTTAGAAGAGGGGAACGTTGTACCTTGATAATCTCATCTAAGGTTTCGCATCCTTTAGCAAATCTAAGATTCAAAGTCTTTTACTTTCTAAATTTCCTCTTTTCTTAGACTTACTATTTCACATTCTAATTTCTCATTATGTTTCTCCTTTTCTTGAAGCCGGTTTTCGCAGTTTCTATGGATATTTTACTTTCTTCTAAGCATATTTTGAGTTGATTGATTTCATCAAGAAAATCATTTGCCCCCAAAGCATCCATGTTATCCTTTTCTCTAGACTCTTTTTTCAATGCCATGAGAAGTATAAGATCTTGTTCACATTCTTCCTCACCGTTTGATAACCCATCACTATCTTCATGAGTATAGTAACTTTTTCTAATCGCTAAACCGATTCTTATTCCTTTCTACTTCCTTTCCTTTTTCATGTGTTTCTTTGTGAGGACATTTAGTAGAATAATGACCAACTTTCCACAAGAAAAAAAATTTGAAAGGAAGCTTACCTTCCAACCGTCTTCGTACTCAAGTTGGAGTTTCCTTTACAAAATTTACCTCATATTCTTCTCGAGATATACCTCGATCCTTTCTATCTCGTACTTATTTTCCTTTTGTAGAAGCTCTTAAAGACAGCTCTTCTCTTTCGACTTCGCATGGTCCTCCTCTTCTCATTTCATATGCAAGTATGCCATGAAGTTGCACCACAATAAGATTTTCAAGATCCCGCTTTTCTTCAAGAGCAATAAAATTTTGACTCAAATTTTGTCGTTAGTGATCTTAAAACTTTCTCAACCAAGGTAGATTTGATTATTGTTTCTCCCATATTTCTCATACGATTTACAATATCATCAAGACGTAAAAATAAATTAGCAATTCTCTCCTCATTATGCATTTTTGCAGTTCTCATATTGAATTCTGAGAGTTTGGATAGCACTTTTTACCTTTTGCATCACCTTCATAACTTAGAATGATTTTAGTCCCATATTGCCTTTTCTATATTCATCTGCATTGATTGATAAATTCCCGATTCAGCTTAGACTTCCCAATAAAGCATTAACCGCCTCGCATTTGTTTCATGATTCTTTCTTTCCATTGGATCCGTTGGTACCGCAAATTAGAGACACATCCCGCTTCAACAATAGCCCATACATCCGCTCTCCCGCAGACCGAAGATAGGATCTCATCCTTGTTTTCCATAAAATTAAATTGTTTCCATCAAGAGCGTGAGGCCCGATAGATGCTATTCCATCTTGATCGCTCATATTGATTGATCTTCCTTCTAGTGGCTAAGCTTTAAGGACCTGCTTCCGATACCAATTGTTAAGAAAAATACCGAGAGGGGGGGTGCAACCGCATTTAGAGCTAATCAAAACTTTTTATCGTGAGATCTTATTATGCATTTAATTCTTTACTTAGATTATTGCATCATTCATTCATCGGAAGTTTTAGTAAGCGTTAGCATATGTGAATAACAGAATAAGCCATCAAACATAAGCAACACACATGAACACCGCATTTAAGGTGGAAACCCAATTTGGGAGAAAACCACCATTGTTGTCGCTCGTCTTCAATATTTATTATAAAGAAAACTTCTTACAATTTTTGTGCTAGCGTACTTATGGCGTACGTTGTGCACCCACCGTGTAAGGCTACAACTTTCTCTCGTTCCGCTACTACCGGAAGGGAGCTTCGACCCCTCGATCTTAACACCTTCATGCTGAAGACTTTAACCCTCGGATCCACCAAATTTATTCAATTTCTTCATCGACTTGCATCGTCTTCATTATTTCTTTCGTATCTTCCTAGAGATTCATCATTTTCAGATCTAGAGATCTTCAACCTTCATCAACTCCATGTGTGCATCATAGATTCAGATTTATCGTAAAATAGAGTTCAATCATGCGTATATCTCTTAAAGAGATTTATTCTTTTAACAACCCCTCCATATGCACACATTGTACTATGATCCTTTCTCCTTATATAGTTTTTCCTTTATTAATACCATGAGTCAAAACCACCCAACCGCCGATGGTATTCCCGGACAGATCAATTAGATAATCCAAATGGGTCTACCCAAGCCCCAAACAATTTCTTATTGTTCTATTTTCTTGGTTTGGCAATTATATAATTAATCTAAGGCTTTTTATATCTCAATCTAAGATTGAGATATTAATTCGATTCCTCCTTTCGTTATTAACTCCCCAAGACACACACACACACACACACACACACACACACACACACACACACACACACATATATATATATATATATATATATATATATATATATATATATATATATATATATATATATATATATATATATATCAATTCATGGTTTATGTTTTTGTGAGATCAACGCATATATTAATCCACGTTCATTACATCACATGTTTCATATTTCGCCAACTTCACATATTCAACATCCTTTATTAACCCCACAAAAACTTGATAAAAAAGGTCCCACTAATTTAACTTAAAACCAAGCCCACATATATAATCAATGATCCAATCACATACTCGCACCGTACCATGTTTATCCATCGTGCACCTTCTCATACGGCCACCATCCGATGGCTCCCCTCTGTATCGACGACGCACAACAATATCACGCGGCTTTCGTTCCGAAATTAACGCGTGATGGCGTTCAAAGGATGGGGGTTTTGTAAATTGCTCGTGGACGCGCGTGTCACTCTTTTTATGGAATCGCACCCATCCTCAATATCGCTTGCCCGTCGAAAGCGTGTGATGAAACCCGTAAACCCCCTTCATTGTTCATTCCGCTCGTGGTTCTTCTCGCTCAAGGTTCCGTCCGCCCGTATTCCGTCATTTCTACGTTTCTCCGTGAAGGCATAACTCGTTTTAATTGTTCTTCCTTCGCTCGATTATGTTAATGTAACTCAAAGTTAGATATAATTTGAGTCAGTCCATACTTTCAACGAGATTGAATGGGATAGGCTTCTTCCCTCTTTGTGGATGCAAATATACATTAAAGAGCATCTTTACTAACACAGGTCATATGTATTCCAAAGAAACATGCTCGCGATCATGTGTCCATTCAATTTCATTCTTCAACAAGCAAGTTAACCCTATCGAATCCACCATACATAAATACATCCTTTACCGATTAGCTATCTCTTTCTTTTTAGAGAAATTGAATCCATCACCCCTTTACTCAAATTTAATCACCCATACTTAACACATATTGCGAAGAGACAGAACCCTCCAACTTTAGAGGTTTGTCAGATGTATGGATACACCAAACTTATTCACACATGATTTAACACGTCCTTATTCACATCGATTCTCCCAAAGCTTCGATTAATGTACATTCAAGCCTATATTCTACTTGTCAAAGAGTTTTACCGTGAAAATCATATAATAAGAAACATATTGCCAACATGTGGAAGAGAATTCAAATGGAAACAAAATGAGTAGTATGTGCCAACCTAGTAGAGACTATGAGAAAAATCAATTAGAGGATGATTAATTATCAAGAAGAGCGCAGCCATGTGAACAAGACCGTTGTAGAGTTAGCTAGTAGAGATGGAAATGTCACCGAAGTGGAAAAATAAAATGGTATGGAAGTAAATATTCGAAAATAATATCTAAAGGATCTAGAAAATCTTCTAATTCAACCTTCTCAAAAATCATCAAAATGATATTATAACATATGTAAGAGAAAAATATCCTAATGATATAGTCTTAAAAGAAATATTAAGGGAGCCAAATCACTTAGAAGCAATGGTGAAAATAAAATTTCTATGTAAAGATTCAATCTTAATTTTTTGAAGGTATAGTGGTCAAGTCTTTTCGTCTGGTAACAGTGACCTTCCCAAAAAACACCAAGTGTTGAAGTTGTTTTTCCAAGTGAGGCATAGATCAGATTCCAATTTTTGTAAATCAAATCAGCGTGTTGAGCAACCCCTCCCACCCCAACCATACCAAAAAAGCAATACGTAAATAAGAAAATTTAAAAAAATGCAAAAATACAATCTCTTGTGCAAAGGGGATTCTTCTTTTTCCGATTAGAATGAATATGGAATGGAGCTAAGGGCTAGGCAGTTGGACACCTGATAAGGTGGAGTCCTATATGTGGAAAGATTCACTTGGAAGTAGTTGTAGGCAAAGGAGATAGAGTCCGTGAAGGAAGAAAAGCATGTCCAATTAAGGCAACATTCCCTTGAGCCTCCTAACCAAACCCTCCATCTCATATCTTGAGATCAATGGCTCAAATCTAGGCCAAGAAATTATTTATCTTCATAACTTTACTCATGATTCATTAAGTCAACTAAAGAATACAACACATCAAAGTTGTACGTTTCCTAAGTTAAAACTTAGGAAGGAGATTATTAATTACTTATCTGACTTAAGTAAGAATTTATAAGGCCGATTAATTTTCTTCACAAGCTAAGGCACCAAGGTAGTGAATAATATCTCAGCTACTCATAGCTCAAAAAACTAATGACTCTTATTTTTTGAATCCAAAGCTTACCAAGCCTTTTACAACCTGTTGAACAAAAAGCATCGATTTTCCGTAAGAATCACCAAGCGTTGAAGATTTTTATCCATGTGAAGCATATATCGTGAGTCCATTGTTTTTATAATCAAAGGAAATTTCTAAAACCCCCAAAATGTAGAAGAAAATCAAAACAATATGAAAAGAAAAACTTTTATGAAAAGTGGATTCTTTTATTTTTTGTGGTTAGAAAAAAATTGAGGTAGAGAGTTGAGCCGATTAAGAGGTACACTCGAGAAGGTAAAGTGTGTAGCAAGCTTCATTTTAAAGTAGTTGTAAGTGAAAGAGAGATAAATTTTGAAGAAACAAAGTATTGTGAGGGAAGAAGGTGAAATCCAACAACTTAAGGCTTGTGTAGAGTATCGAGTGAAGGAAAGATATAGTTAAAAAAATTCCAAGTCCTCACTCTAATACTTCTTAGAAGCAAAATCCAAGTCTTCACTCTAGTGCCCGTTAGAAGTGAACTAAAAAATCCATTATGTTACAATGTGCAAGAAAGCAATAGTACATATGTGGAAGAAATTTTGATGGAAACAATGATGTAATACACTTCTACAAGAGGGCATGAAAAGTTTAGAGAGCATGAGATAAACAATAATTACATTACTACTTTTATTTGGTCAATATCTACATATATATATAGTTACCTAATACTCACAAGACAACTTGATCATACCCTTCTCTACAATGTACACATTTTACCACCACCAATACCCAAGGAACATGATACATTTTGTGCCTAGATGTATCATGAAATTCTAACCCAAGACACCAAATGGGAAAAGGGTTTTCAATAATTTTATGGAAGATTCTAGAAACCATGTATCACAAAACTCCCTATTTTTCCCTTTATAAAACCTAAACATTTCACTCACGAAAGCTAAGAACTCGGCTATATACCAACATGAGGATATGGGTCTCTAGCTTTCTATGATTCATAAAAAGAGTCCTAATTGGTGATCAAGATGGCAAGATATCCAAACACATATCTACGCTCCACTTCTAGTTGTTCTAGTCATATTTAATTTCCTCTTATATATATGTTATAAAAGATGAAAATTTCATTAACACTTACGTACAATGAGAAAAGTGATAGCTCTAATCGGATCTAATTCGTAAGAAAACTAATTCCAAAACTATTACAATCTCATATAAATTATTTAGATGTTTTAACATTTCTCACATGAAAATTCTGTAATCTTATTACATTGCAATTTTTTTCGTGAGGTTTTCAAGTGTACCGATTTGAATTCAATATAAATATAAGATGGAAATGACAAACAACCAAGCCTACTTATTATCATTTATGTTAACACTCCGATTTAACCTTAGGTCAAGAAGGCAATTTCGAGGTAACCAAAAACCACGCTTAGCCAAGTACCTAGCCCTACTAGGAAAGGAGAGGGCTTTTCTCCAAAATGTCATAGCCAAGATGACCGAGGAAAGAACATATTAGTCTAGGTATAATAGCTCATGGTTTTTTATTTTGATTGTATAGGGTTGTGTTGGATCAATAGGAGTCAAACAAAGCTAGGACAAGGAAATTATGTCAAAAGTTGGAGGGTGTTCTATGGGGCAAGGTAGGTACAATGTTTAACACTTTAGATTTCGATGGTGGGTGATCAAGATAGGTGAGGGGCTAGAAAGAGCATGGTGAAATCATGTTATATTTCTAAACTAAAGAAAATTACAAACTCGATAACACTGATCGATATGTGTTTAGGACACAGGGATGGTATGAGCATGAATGAAAATGAAATGCGGGTTTCATAGCAATAAAAACTTCAAATTTGAATTAAATCATGAGACAATTTAGTGAGAAATATTTATAGGGTTAAATTACTATCAAGGAGCTATGAAGAAGTTTGTGCAAAAGACTCACTTACAGGGAGGATAACTCGAGAAACCATCTCCATTCAAATGTGCAACATCCTCGGGAGGCAACCTCAGAAAAGATTCGGGCAAATGCGCAATAACCATTGGTTTTTTCTCCGGGGATG
Source organism: Pinus albicaulis (assembly GCA_034641835.2). Lineage (NCBI taxonomy): Eukaryota > Viridiplantae > Streptophyta > Pinopsida > Pinales > Pinaceae > Pinus > Pinus albicaulis. The sequence continues at coordinate 1,079,668,642 of CM076574.1, forward strand.
ATCATTCAAACACACAAATAGCCTCGGGTCAACGCGCAATGTCTAGAAAATGTGGCAACGCCTAGGGCAACTGCGTAGCGACCAATGAAATTTTCTCCAAATGCTCAAAACTCGAAATTTTCTCCTTCCGTTGGAAACTCCCGATGGATGAATAGAGGCAAATCTCTTTTGTTTGAATATGCTGAACAACTTTATATCTTTAGGGATTGTAATTTTAGTTTGAATAAACCACTTTCCCTATGTTTCACTTTTTCCCTTGTATCTAGCACTGATACTTTAACTTTTCTTACTTTTTATCATTTTGTAGTTTGATCAAGTCATGGAGTTTCGCTTTGCTCCATTTAGGCCGTAATGATTTCACTTGATAGCTTGGGATGAATTTATTACATATGAGATTCATAAAATTACAATTGAAAAATATAAATAAATTACATATTGAATTTGATATCAAAATGACATTTTGATATAAAAGTCATTGAACTCAAAAATTACAACTTGCAAAAATATGATAATTACATCATGATGATCTTCTACATAGGAAAACAAAATTTCTCTCATATAATCCTCTCATAAATTTTCCTCGACCTAATCTAAATGGAGGAGTGACTTTGAAAAATAAAAAACCTAATGACTCAATGGGACTTCTTTAGAACTAACTTTCCATGAATGAGATTGATTAAAAGACTTCCCGGTGAAAGAGTATTTCATATGTGTTGTTATGATCAAGGAGACATGATAATGAGTCACGATGTGAATATCCAAGGGAGAGTGAAGTTTTATTGATATGGACAACCATCAAAGGGGAACAATTTTGTATCATGAGCTAATGGAATGGATTGAAAAATTCTTTAGAGTGGGACACCGAAGATGCACATGAAAAAGGTGTTTTGATCCCCGGTGGAAATATGCAAATATCGACACTAGCATTGGCCTTATTAGGATGGCAGCTCCTTGGAGGTGTCAAGAACACCATAGAGAAAGTGCCTAAAATTTGGGTAAATACGGCCAACAGAAAAGAATGCAGACTATAAGACCGACTCAAAAAAACCAATCAAAGGATCGAGAACTAACTCAAAAACCAACTTTGAAACTAAATCAAAACCGACTCAAAAAATCTCGAAACAAAGCAAAAAAATCAACAATATTTATAGCCTTCACTTCGGGCCCAAAAGCCTAAATGATTTTCTCGCTCCAAACCTTGCGTAAAATACAAATAGGTATTTACAATGAAAGTAGAACATTCTTTCGAAGTTGCATTAAAAATAGTAATGTTTCAAGAGCCTACCATTGATCGGTCCTCCCGAACATTCTTGTCCATTCATCTCTTTAGCAAATAGGCATTTTTTCCCCGATAATATAAGATCTGTAGGTTCCTCTCAGATTTTCAAACTTCCCATGCTTTCCTTTTTCTTCATTTATCGTATCCCATCGCGTGTTAATTACATCTTCTAGTCGAAACTTATCTACCTTGGTTTTGTGATCGAAATCTTTTTATTTTCTCTTGAAGTTTAAAAGTAGTCCGAGAAAAGTCCTCCCTTGTTTGTTGAAGGTGAATCATTTGATTGATTCGATGTTGAATATCATCTTCCTCACCGCTCGCTTCCTACATTAATCTCATAACCAGGACCGCAAGTGATGTGAAACACTCAGATTCGTACTATAAACCAATTCAAAGGGTGACATACCTATAGAATTCTTGGTGCTCACTCACCGCCTCCACAAAATGCATTGGTAAGCTTCCTATGCCAATTTTTCTTAGTCTCCTCCAACATTTTCTTAATTATATTAACCAAGGGTTTATTATAGGACTCAAATGCAATCCATTTCCCCGCGAATAATATGCTTGAATGGCCCAACCTAATATTATACTCGTATCAAAACTCAATAATATTCTTTGACTCTAATGTTGTCGCATTGTTCGTAATAATCTTGTGAGGACAACCAAAACGAGATAAAATATTGGATTCTAAACCGAATAACACGTGTCCGTAGCTTGCCTTGTAGAAATAGCCTCGATCCACTTGGTGAAGTAGTCGATGGTTGTTAGAATCCATCTATGTCGTGTTGATGATGTGGATGAATTTCCCTATAAAATCAAGTCCCCACTCTTGAAAATTAGCATTTACTACAATATGCTTCAAGAGGAAGGAGTTTCCTTTTTCCTCGAAAAACTTGACATTCATGATAGTTTGTGACTCGTTTTGTACAAATCTGAAAATAGAGTCGACCAATAATACCCCGCTATCAACACTTTATTAGCTATTGTTTTCCTCCAAAATAAGTGGCCTCCACAATCTCCCTATGGAAGTCATCCATTACCTGCTTAGCTTCATCTTCAACTAGACAATTTAAAAGAACACCTCGTGGATCTTTCCAATAAACGACACTACCTAGAATGCAATATTTAGTAGATTTTAATTTCAAAGTCCTACCCTTACTTTTTTGACATTCTTGGAGGAGGACATAAGTGTTGAAGAACATAAACTATATCCGAATACCATGGTGAAGTGAGAAACATTTCGATACTTGTATTAGAGTGCCATCTTCTTCATCATCCGACGTTGCCGCAATAAGATTTATGTCTAGAGCATGAAGTTGGATTCGAAATGACGGCGAGTTTGGCTAACCCCCGTCCCGATCAACTTGGTGGGCTTGATATCGAGATCATATTCTGTCATTGGTTCTATCCATTTACCTCTCCTTCCTTCCTGACAATCATGGTGAGAAATTCTTTTACAAACTCTTCATTCGTGGAACATAAGCTATATGTGAATGTAAAATATAGACCCGTAAATCCTTCAAGGCTTTGATTAAGGCTGTGCTTCGCTTCTCAATAATATTATAGCTGAGAGCAAAAGATCTCTAATGGCTTGAATAAAGAAAGTAATGGGTTGTTCAAATTGATCCTTCGTTTCAAAATCACAGCCCAAGGTGTGCTCGATGCAAATGAAAATATTATAAATCACTAAGATAATCCAGAATAACCAAAACAAAAGAGCCGTAGTTAAAGAAAGCTTTACCAAGTTGAAAGACTTTACAAGATCATTGGTCAATTTTACACCGTTGTCCTTTTTCAACATATTAGTCAATTCATGTAAATGCTTAGCCAAATTAGGAACAAATCTGCGTAAGAATTCATCTTACCATTGAAAGCTTGTATCTCCTTTTTATTACGCAGAAAATCTATTTGTTGAATCGCTTCTACTCTAGAAGGATCAATGCGAATACTGTTGGGCTGCTAGTTTGTCATTATCATTATCATTTTTTAACACCTATTTCATCCATTTCTACCATTCTTTATGAAGTCATTTATCATGGTTTATCATATAACTCCATTTTATAATTATTTATGCTCTTATGGATAAATATTATTTCTTCTCCTTTATTTTTAATAAATTGATGATTATTATGCATGATTTTACCAATGATGGTTTATTAATAAATTTTTTGTAACATCACTCACCATTTTAGCCTCAAATATATTTTCCAGATTGCAGATTTGATCCCCAGCTCATCATTAAATATTCCAACTCAGAAATTCGCTCGAATAAGAAGTGACAGTTTTGCATTGGATGGTTTGGGCAAATGGAGAAGAATCTAGAAAATCTGAAACATGGGTTTTGTCCAAAACGGGTCGAATTAGCTTTAGGAAAGAGTAGTTTTCCCAATTTTGGTTTGTATTAAGAGAAAAGGAAGGTTATATGAAGACAATTTTCTTAGATTCGTTGTTGCGGCCTTTTTCCAAATTATCTCAGTTGCAATACCAAATTCGACCTGTTCTTGTTGAATGATTGATGGAAATATATTTCAGATATGATCTTGCTGATCAATTTTTTGTGAAAAATCCAATTTTGTTATGGGAATAATTTTCTAATCATCTCTGTTGTAACTTCTCTCTGCTCTCTGTGTATTTAAATGAAAAATAGAGATCAAAGAAGTATATTATCTATGGGATTATTATGGGATTCATTATTAGAGATAGGAATGATAGGATAGTAGGATAGAATGGAAATATTTAGCTTTTTTCTTGGGAGCTCAATTGTAATTTCAATATACAAAATGTTATTCTGAAGGAGATATATTGTAATGAGAAGTGAATTCAATGCTTAATATATACCTTGCATTGCTGTTCATCTAGATATTCTGAAGTAGATCAGCAGTATTTGCTGGCGGCTAAGGGCCCAATCTCTGGTGGATTAAACTGCTTCTCTGTATTATATCTTTCTGATTTCAGCAAGTTTGATTAATTTGTTAATTTTTCCATCTTATGCTCTTTTCACTGTTTTCATGAATTGAAGGAATATCTTTGCTTTATGTGATTTACAGCCCTATCATTTGATTCATTTTACATTAATTGCAGATTAATTTACTTAGATAATTATTTGGATTGATTTAATCAACTGTAAAGAGTTTGGTTATTGCTATTGAACTCTCAGATTGATATCATTTCCATTTGGATTTCTTTGTAGAGATTGAGTATGATTTGGATTGAATCAACTAAGAAGAGATGAGTTATTGCTTCAGTGCTCTTGGTTGATTTAATGATTTGAATTAAAGAATGAATCACAGTTTTGGATTATATTGCATAGATGAATTACTTTCTTTAAAGCTTGAAATTTATGATTGCATCTATATTAAAATGATTGGCTTTAGCATTACTCTTTGTGTAAATAGCTTGCACATATTGTGTACACTCTTGAAACAAAAATAATTACCCAAGTTGATAATAAATGTGAGGCAATTAGGAGTTTTAAAAGACCCCTTTTAGCACCCAACATTTTGGCGTCGTTGCCGGGGAGAGTGTTGCCATTAGATGGAGAGTGATGCATGTTTGATATTTTTTGTTGGTGTTATGCTCCTATACCAATAGGTGTCATATATCATGATTGACTTGATGGGCTATGTAATATGTTCATACCTTTCCTTGTTGCAAAGGTTTTCCATATTGTCAAAAAATCAGAAAAATTAAAAAAAAAATGTAAAGAGGGTGTACCCTAAAAGAAAAATCAAAGGGTGAAAATAATAAAAATGGCCAAAAAAGTAAAAGAAAATGAACCCCACCAAAACAAAGGCCAAGGAAAGTGTGCAAGTCTAAATGCCACTACTTTTTTCTCTTATGTAATAAACAAATTGTGTGCAACTTGTAATTTAAGCCACAATTGATGAACAGTCAAACAACTTAAGCTTGGCTTGTTCATGTTTGAATTTTATGTTTTAGAGATAGAGAATAAAATCTGACCATATTGTTTAATCTTGGCAAATAAGTAGATAGGTAGAGTAAATAAAAGGAGCTCAACAACATAATCTGAGCCCTTGGATGTAATAAGGTTATACTTAGATATATTTCTATATGTAAAAGAAAAGAAAGTGTGATAAGGGGTTTCCAGTCTAAGTGCACCCTAATAAAGAAGGAAAAATGCTAGGTTAAAGTAGGTAGGGTAGGTAGATGATGTTGCAGAATTACATGTAATGGATAATGACTCTAAATGTGTTAATATTTACTTTCATCACAAGTGCAAGGCAGACATTACATCAGAGGAATTTCAAGCAAAACAAGGTCAAATGATTAACTCCCCTTCTTATCTTTCCCTAAAAATCTCACTAATTTCCCCTAAGTAATAAGGCATTTGAAAATTAGAGGGGCTCATAGCATTTCTTTGACTTTTGGAGGGACCGGACCCTCGACCCAATAATTTAAAAAGCCTAAGTACTTAAAACCATCCATAAGTATTCATTTACTTCCATAAGTCTTTTCCTAAGTAAAATCCTATTTTACTTAGGAAAATTACACAATATCCCATAAAAACCTTTTTTTTTAATCAAGCCTAAGTTAGATACACAATCCTAATGTTTTTATACTTAGCGTTTTCATTCATTTTGACATATTAATTTTTAACTTATATTATCTAATTCCCTTATAACATATACCCATTCCCATATTACTCTAACTATATAAAATCCCCAAATATTACATATCACGTCCCTTGGTTGAAACATAACCATAATATAGTGTTAACATCTAAAATGATTAATTAACCCCCACGGTTAATTAATAACTTTCCCGACCAATCACATTGCTCCCAATATGATTAAATAATCCTTAATTATATTGGGCCTACCCTCATTAAACTCCTGTCATCTTGCCTCCCCGATAGTCGTCCGATCAATCCCTCTACCTCCAACCGTTGTCATCCATATCGCATGGCCCTCCATGACCGAACGATAGCGCGTGATCACAGAGTGGTTTTGCGAACAGTGCCTTGCTACGCGTTGCAAGATGTGTGGAATCGCTAGCTCCCGGTCGAATACCACTTATCCCTAAAAGCGATGTGATATCATACCATTTACCGCCTTTTGCATACGACAAAAGACATTTTCCCGCGTACATCATCTGTCCAAAGTAACAAAACCCCCGCCAACCTTTTCTTTGTGAATAAAACAAAAAAATGCACGTATTTTCATCATTTTATGCTGCGACCAGTGTTCTCATGCAAAACGTCAAAATTAGTTGTTGAAGATTTCCAACCGCCACTTTGCCAAACGATTTTCAGCTGAACCAGTCATCTATTTGCCTCCACCTGTTTCCTCACTATTCACTTCTCGAAACAGGTACAAAGATCAGGGATTGGTCCCTCCTTTGTTGGAACCTATCAACAACATCTATAGGAAACCAACACACCAGCAACAACAACATCCAAAGGTAAGGAAAAAGAGACCAGTACACAGGATACAGAGCAATTCATGATGTCAGAGCAGAAACTTCTAAGGGACAGGCCCAAATGCATACTTCTCCCACTCAGGTCAATATGGCAGAAACTCCAATCTTGAAAACTCCCCTGAATGAGGAAAGAAGTAAAAAGAGAGACAGTGAAACAACTGCCCCTACTAGTAGACCTTCAAAACAGCCTGGTACCAAAAGGCAAAGATTAAATCCTCTCTCAGAAGAAGAAATTGTTGAAGAAATAACTGATAGTCAGAGGAAGAAGGAGTTGATAGCCAAAAAACATTCCCAGTCAGTGGGACATCTACCAACTCACGGAAAAATGAGCTAGAAAGACAACAAAGTGCAAAGGTATCATCCTTCAGGCCAACAGTGAAGGATGCTTGGGATATTAAGAAAAAAATTATAAACATAAAAGCCAGAAATGATCCATTGAGACTTCAAGTTTATAATCAATATTTGAAGATGGCCCCCAAAAATCAACAGAGATTAATGTCAGCTTATGATATCAAGGAAGGTAAAATAATAATGAGTCATTTCAAGCCTAAAGTGTAGCAACCTCAAACAGCAGCAGATTATCTTAGAACCAATTTTGAAGTCATGGCAAAGGATATTCATCCTTTAGATCATATTGAATTGCATAAAAAAACTAGAGAAATGATTTATTCAACCTTGACTGGAAAGACAGTGATGGCCCAAAGGTTGCAGAATTCCTTGGATAATACATCTGCCCAACTGCATCTGGAAAAAGCTTCCTCCTAGGCCAGAGATAAGAGAATAAAGTCTTTTGAAGAAATAATTATTGGATTGGGTCATGATCCCAAAGATGTTAAGGCTACAAAAGCCTTAATCAAAAAGAAAGATGATGATATTTTTGCCCTAAGGAAACAAATAAAGCTGCCACCTTCAAGGCATCCACAGACTGTTGAGGTCATAAAGCAAAAATCTGAAGAAGAGCTAATGGATTTTCTCTTAAAAATTAATGAGCAATTGAATGAGACTGAACAAGAACTTGAAAAATCATTGAAGGACAAGCAGGGAGAGTCGACCTCTCAGCCTCCCAACGTGATTCTAGTACTCTCAACAATAGTCCCATCTACAACACTAGCGTCAAACATTCCAACAGCCACAGTAAAAGTGGTCACAGGCAACAACAGGTCAGTTATCAGGATTAGCACAGGGCAACATTGCCAAATTGAGCACTGATGAACTAATAAAATCAATGGAGGAATTGAAGCTCCAAGTTACAGAACTCCAAAAAGAAAAGGAAAAATTTACTACCTTGGAACAAAAGTATGATCTCTCAAAGATAAGTGTTGCAGAAAAAACAAGAGAGATCAACAGGTTAGAAAAATTGGTGAAAGCATTAGAAAATGATCTCACATTGGAGAAACCTTTGAACAAAATTAAGGAAATTCTTTGGGACAACATCATTCAAACAATAAATGATGTTTGGCCATCAATCCAAATAATGTATGAGAAAAATGATTTAGTTAAACTGGCTCTAGAAGAAGTTCAAAATGCAAGGGAAAAATTAGGAAATATGCCTGAAGAAGCCAACGAGCTCATACAGTTTTTAAATACCAAGAACAAATATCAGCTTGAAGAGTTGGGAATTCAAGATAGAACAGGGACAATTTTTGAGGTGAAAAAGGTTTTTACTAAAAGAATTCTGATGCAAAACTTAGAAAGAAGGTGCCATGATATGCAGGAGGAAATCAACGCTTTTATGAAAAGATTTGATATTTTTCATAGTAGAGGATTTCCAAGTCCTTTAGTTACTCATGATAAATTGATGATTCATCAAAACTATGCTGAGAAATTGAATAAGTATGAAGACAACTAGGCAAGTCCATCGACAAGTTCATTAGCAGCAAAAGCATTTCTTACAGGAAAAATTCTTTATGACAGTCTAGAAAACTTGTTTTATCTCGAACATGAGGTAAAGAACTTATTTCCAATTCAGCCTAAATTTTTTAGATACGCAGAAACTGATGAGACCCTGAGAAGGCTTCAAAGAACCAGAATACCAGAAGCACAATGGTGGGAAGATATGTTGGACCTTTTGTAAAAATACCCTTGGATGAATTTTGGTTATTTACTACGGTAAGTAAAGGTAAAAAGGATAAACAGAGATAAAACAGGTCAAAGTATATTAGTACAGATAAAGAGTATCAGTAAGAACATGGAAGCCAACACAGAGTTACCAAAGAAGACAGCAGCAAGCCAAATTGTAGGGCCTGCCTCCAGCACATTCTCAAAAATAGGAACAACACAACATCAATTTACCTCTTCTCCTATCTACGAGAATATCTATCTCTATTTTCTAGTAACTTATTCATGAGTCATCCTAAATTATATCTCACTCTGTTGAGAGATATTTTTTGTAAATTTTTGTATAAATACTCCCTCAATTAGAGTATTGAGGGGGGTGAATTCTTAGACTTTGCTGTAATATTGATTATTTTGGAATAAATTGCTATTGGACAAAGTTTTGCATGGCTAGCTAGATAAAGAATTGATGCAAAGGACTTTTCACAGGATTCTTGAGTCAGACACTGGATCAATAAGTCTTCTATCTCTTATGTTTTAAAGTTTTCCTTGTTTATTATACCATCTATGTTTCATATCTGAATGGTAAATGAAAAAGAATAATTCAGAAAGTGCTTGAGGGAAATCTATTTTCAATCATTGTCATTCTTAATGTTTTCTTTTGAACTAGTATGAACAGTGAATTCTTAATTGCTCATGTTTCCTAGTTTATTCATTTTGATTATTTGGTAAACATTTCTTAATTGCCCTTTATTAATAATCATTAAATTTCTATTTTTTTCGAATAGGTTGAAGGATTCTTAATCACCCTTCACCCATTTTGAGTCCATTCCATTATTTTAAGCCTTTAATTGTTCCCTATTTGACTACCTTGCCCTGTGAAACCATCCCTTGTTTAGAAACCAAATCCAGTTAAGCCATCTTTCTTTGACTACATTAGCCCAATGGCCTAAACTATTCAGTCCTACCCCTATGCTATTGAATTCCATCACCCAAACATAATTGAAATCCCTAAACTTTCATAACTAGCCTAATATATTTCAAAAAAAAAGCTAAAACTTAAAGAGAGAGCCCTCTCTGGGTACATATTGGCTAGATTCTGTACTTAAAAGTTGGTTTGTGGTTACCTCGGACACCTTTCCTCTTCCCAACAACTTCAAGGAAAATCTGAGTGATAGTAGAGTGGTGACTCCATTGGGGAATCAAATAATTTGCTTGTCACTATTGTTTACTTTATAAACTATAGACGGAGCCTGAAGTTAGCCAGGTAGCCTCTGAACTGCTCTTGCTTTGCAATTGCATAAGTAAATGAATGTTGCTTCAGTCTATCCCCGGTCTAGTTTATGAATTGAACATTCGGTTTCAAACATTTGATTAGTTCCTCTAGTCAAATAAATCTTTAAGAAAATTTAAATCTAATTTCTCAAACCTCTTAAAGAAATTGTTGAAGTTGTATTGTTAATTCCATTTAGAAAAAAAACCAAAAAAAAAAAATTCACCTAGAAACCTGGCTTCAGAAAGGACTCATTACACCAGGGCTAATCCTGATCCAAATCCACCACCTGTGTTTGAAAATCCTAATCTGATCCCCAGAATTCTTAGGAGACATGAGAGCCAAGAGAGTTCTGCTAGTTCTCGGCCTCTCTATAGATCAATATATTGTCCTGTGAAGTGGATTTACCTTGAGGACGAACCCTTTGATGAGCAATTTGAAACCTCTTTATTTGTAACTTTTTTCGAATCTGAGTTGGCCCACTTGGTTCAAGACCCAGTATTTATTGAAGATTTACAACTTGAATTTGCTACTTCACATCTTGAAAAACATTTGCGTAACTCCATACAATCTGAGCTTTCCTCTGAAGGAACACCAAATATTTCTGTGATCACTTCAGCCTCTCCAAGTTCATCAACATTTCCTCAAACATCCCAACCTCAAACCACCCCTTCTACCCCTCCATCCACCACTCCTAGATCTACCTCGGCTGTTGTTTCATCACTACCTAATTCAATGGCGAACATATATGCTCCCTTGGTATTACCAGCCAATCCAAGGGCTATGCCCCAAGAATACCAAAGTAAAATCACTCCATTTGATGGTTTTGGTACCTACACTGCACAACAACATACTAAAAAAATGACCGATTATTTTGAAATATATGAAGTAGATGCAGATGATGTAAGAATGAGAATATTCGTTCAAAGTCTTACTGGAGAATTTAGAACCTGGTTTAGATCCCTTCCTGCAAACAGTATCAATGACCTAGAAGCTCTTTATAGAACATTTTTAAACAAATGGGAAAAGAAGAAAAATCCTCTCCAAATCTTATCAGAATATGAAAACCTAAAGAGAGGAACACAAGAAACTTTGCAATATTACTGCACTAGGTTCAATAATGTTAACAATGCTATCCCCCAAAACCTCAGACCTCCTCCAGATTTAGCATTAATCAAATTCCCTGATGGATTTGATTCTGATATGGCATACTAGCTTAGGGAAAGATCTCCTCGGACTTTAGAAGATATGCAAAGTATAGCTGTCAGTGTTGAAGCCAACCTGATATCCAAACGAACTAAAGCCAGAAGCGAAAGAAGGATACCATTAAGAGAAGAACCCTCGGCCTTTGAACAGAAACTGAATGCTATTATTAAAGGGATGGAAAGACTAGGAGATAGAGTAGAAACAATTGAAAGGAAATCTCCTTGGGATGGTCGACCGAGCAATACTGGGAGAAATCCAAATTTCAGAAAGAACCAAAATCAAAATACTGGAAAGACTGGTCCTGACCAAAACATTACGCCCCCATTTCAGGAAAATTATGCTGAAGCCTCGAATTCTGATGAACCAACAAAAGATACTCAAATAAAAAACTTAACGGGACTCAATAATGAACAACAAGTTTTCTTGACCCAAGAGGATCAAGAATCTCACATTCTCAAACAATTCCAAACTCAATCAGGTGAATCATTTGATTTCAAGGAGGGATATGATACCGCCATTTATGAAGTCCACAAGAAATATAATCTAAGGATTAGAAGAATTGATGTCCCTGAAACCAATAAAAAAAAGCTACAAAACAGACCCTCAAAGGTAAAACCAATACTACCCCTGTACATATTCTTTCTAGATCAGATCCTAATCCTACTAATCCAATTATTGAAGATGTATCCGATAATCAACCTAATAACAGACAAATTTCCAATACTCTTCCTCCCAAAGGAAATGTAGAGGAACCTCCAGAAGTTGATTTGGAAACAACCTCAGCCCACAAGCCCACTCCTGAAAAGGAGAAAAATACAGAAGATAAAGAGAATCCAACTCTTTGAAATACAAGAACTCAGACTGAAAAACCTTTTAATCTAGAGGTTGAAGTAGGAAAATTAAAAATAGCTATTCCATTATCTGAATTAGCTAAACATGATGTCTACCAAAGTCAAATCAATAGATCACTCAAGATCACTGGAAGTGAAGACTCAGTAAATGTTTTTGATGAACAACCTAAATTACTCTTTGGCCCTGAAGTAAATGGAAAACTAGTAAATGGAGGAACTCCTCCATTCTATGTGAGTTTAAACATACACGATAAAATACTTCATAATGCCATGTTGGATTCTGGGGCATCTCACAACCTAATTCCCAAATCTGTAATGGAGAAATTAAACCTAGATATCACCAGGCCATACAAAGACCTCTTTTCTTTTGATTCAAGTCAGGTGAGATGTTTAGTGTTAATCAAAGACTTGTGTTTTTCACTGGTTCAATACCCTGCAAAAACAATCTTGATGGACATAGTAGTAGCTGATATTCCTCCAAAGTATGGCATGTTATTGTCTAGATCTTGGGGTGCAAAGCTTCAAGGATCTCTTCAATTGGACATGTCATACGCTACTATTTCAGTGTTCAGCCAACCTAAGAAAATATACAGAGAAACTTTAATGAAATATGTACTTAGCCGTCAGGAGAAACCTGAAAATTTCCCCATCTACTCAGTACACTCTGATATGGATTCTTTTATTATTTATAATGATGAAATTGATCCCCCCACTGAATTAGGAGTTCTAGCAGCAGAACCAAAAGAAATTACAAAAGAAAAATCTAGTGTTCAAATCCAGGAAATCTTTGAGAACAATGAAAAATCAAATACCCAAGAGAAACCAGAAGAAAGTAAAAAACTAGATCTCACTGTTAAAAAAATTCCTGAAACTCCTGATACCAATTATGAACATAAAATTCTTCTGCATTTAGAATTTGATGGTTCAGTCAACAAATTAGGAGCAGGAGCTAGAATCTGGGTGCACAACCTTGAAAATGATCATTCTGAAGGCCATGCCTACAGATTAAAATTTAAGTGCACCAATAATATGGAAGAATATGAAGCTATTTTGTTAGGTCTTAAACTTGTCAAAAGATTAGGGGAAATTAGAGTATCTGTCATAGGAGATTCTGATTTAATAATTCAATAGATCAAAGGACACTATCTAACAAGCGATCCCATACTGAGAGAATATAGAGGAACAGTTGTAGACATACTCAACACTTTTCTGCAAGCTCAACTTGCTAAAATCCCTAGAAAACAAAACTTGCACGCTCATAGTCTGGAAATGTTTGCCAGTACCTGTAAATTGCCATTTGAACCTAATCATCAGTTCACAGCTGAGATTAGACACAGACCAACCATACCTAATAATTTTAAGAACTGGAAAGTGTTTGCAAGTGATGAGCAGATTAACAATTTCCTGACTTAAGAGAAAGAATTTTCTAACAGTAACATAGATGTAGATACAGTCATTGAATTTGATCAAAAAAATAACAAAGAAACAAACATTTCAGAAGAAAGTGTGATTCAAATGTTTCATCCAACAAAGTTCACCAAAAAATAAATGCAGGACCTTAAACAAATGGATGTTGATGAGATTATGGAAAGAGAATCTGAGGTCATTAATTTAAATGACGATCATTTGCCTAAAGGATTAAATCCTCTGGAAGATCTTTTTGATTCTAATGATATTACAAAGAAACCTAATATGGGACCATTAAAAGCAGATATTGAGGAATATAACTTGGGGACTGAAGAAAATCAAAAAATGATAAATTCTACTTCTTCGCCCCCTGACCAAAAACTAAAATATGTTGAATTAGTGAGAGAATTCCAGGATGTCTTTGCCTGGAGTTATGAAGACTTGAAATCATATGAAACCTCTATAATTCAGCATACAATACCTCTACAAAAAAATCAGAAACCATTCAAACAAAAACTCAGAAGAATTAACCCTGTACTGTTGCCCTTAATTGAAAAAGAAATCAAGCGTATGTATGAAGCAGGGATAATTGCTCCCATTAGGTTTTCAGAGTGGGTATCTAGTTTAGTACCTACTAGGAAGAAAACCAGAGAAATCAGATTATGCGTTGATTTAAGAAATGTGAATAAGTTTTCTTTGAAGGATAATTAACCTTTACCCAAGATGGATCACATTTTACAAAGGGTAGTAGGTGCTTCTAGGATTTCACTTCTAGATGGGTTCTCAGGATATAACCAGATTCTGGTTTATCTTGATGACCAAGAAAAAACAGCTTTCACAACACCATGGGGCACATTCAAGTATGTTAAAATTCCATTTGGACTTAAAAATGCAGGAGCAACATTCCAAAGAGCAATGGACATAGCACTCACAAAAGAAATTCATGATTTTATTGTTATATACACTACAAGAAAAAAGGACATTGGTGAGGGGCGAAAATGATCACCATAAGCTCATTGGTGAGGGTCAAAAGAGTCTTCGTCACCAAAAATTGAATGTCACCAAAGGTGGCGTCGCTGAAAGTATCGGTGTTGTGGTGACATTCAAGGTCCATCACCAATAATGATTTATAGTGACGGATAGTGACCGTCACCATTTCATATGAGCAATGGTGACGGACAATAGCCTCTGTCACCAAAAAATTGAACGTCACCAAAGGGGGCGTCACCGAAAGTATGTGGTGTGGTGACATTCAAGGTCCGTCATGAATATTGATATATAGTGATGGATAGTGACCGTCACCATTTCATATGAGCAATGGTGACGGACAATAGCCTCCATCGCCAAAAAACTGAACGTCACCAAACGTGGCGTCACCGAAAGTATGTGTTGTGGTGACATTCAGGGTCCGTCACGAATATTGATTATAATGAAGGATAGTGACTGTCACCATTTCATATGAACAACAACGATTTTTTGTGATGGACCTTTCATGGCCGTCACTATTGGTGCATATATATGGCGACGTTCATTGACCGTCACCATAAACTCATTGGTGACATCAAGGTCCGTCATGAATAATCACTATAATGACAAACAATGACCCTCACCATTTCATATCAACAAAAACGATTTATGGTGATGGAACCTTTATGGTCGTCACTATTGATGTGTATATATGGTAGCATTCATTGACCGTCACCATTTCATATTTCGGTGAGGGTCGAAAAATGTCACCATAAGCTCATTGGTGATGGTCATAACAGCGTCTGTCACCAAAAACTAATCGTCGCCATTCCATATGAATATCAGGGCATGATGGAATCGAACCACCAACCTCCTGCTTGTAAAGCAGGTGCTCTTCCATTGAGCTAGCACCCTTTAAAGAATTAGACTTTTAAAAATTATATCTTGAAACTTTATAGATTGTAAATTCTACAACTTTCAATAAATTAAAGTCTTGACAATCTTTTACTAAACAAGAAAAACATCATTGAAGTTGCATGTCCCTACCTAATGGTTATGGTAGTTATGAAAAGTGGGTTGAGGGAAAAATAGTTACGTATAAGAGACACTACAACAAACCAACTCCTCAATGTTTCTCCAATGACTGCCCAAGAAGCTCCTCACTGTTGCTCCAAATATTTCCCAAGAGACTCCTTAATGTTGCTCCAAAAACCAACTCCACCTTCACAAATGCTCACACTAACGTAATGAGGTATTTGTGAGGAAACGAGAGGGGTTGGGTAGCTTTTATAGATTTGAGACGGGTTAGAGGGCATACCAAAACCCTAAAAGCCAACTTAAATCTAATTTGGGGTCTGAAATTCATCGTTTTGTTGGGTCACGATCGAGTTTTACTGGCTCGGCCGAGCCAATAGGGACTTTATTGAGCCGGCTGGTTTGTTATCGAACCGGCCGAGTTAGTGACCGACTCGGTTGGTTCGGTAAAAAACCAGCTTTTGGCCCAATTTTTGTACCAAGCTGACCCAATCGGGGGGTTGGCTCCAGCAACTTGGCGGAATTTTAAAACATTGGTTGAAACATCTTGGAAGATTTCTTATTGTCTAATAATCAATGGCTAATTGTTCTAAGAAGGAAAGTGCTCTAAATTGTTATTTAAAACTAGCATTTATTATCTTGCATCTTGTAGTTATTGAGTAATTGTATCATTAACATCTCTTGTTTATCACTGTCACTTGTTAAATTGGAACTTGTCTTGTGGTTGAGATTACCCTTTATAAGCATTGTAAAGTACTTGATATCTTAAAGAAAATCCTAACCAAGTACATTTGAGTAATCTCACCTAAATACACACTCATTCACCTTGCATAACATTCTAAGCTACTTTTGCATATAATAACTTACTTCCAAGCATAAGCTTGGTTGATAGAAACAATAGGACCTCTTTTCTAAATTTAGCTTGAAGGACTTAGCACCTCTTTAGTGATTAACACAATGACCTTGCAGTCATCAGAGCCACAGTTTCTATAGTGTCGGAGGCATCGGGTGGTTAGTGTTGAATTGTGTAGCTTGGGAGGTACTTCAAGCCCAAGGGTTCGGGGTTTGGAGGACAAAGTGCGACAAGGGCAGCTTGTGGGCTTGGAACCCAAGTGTGGGATTTTGGCACCCAATGAGTTTTGGGACAAAAAAAAGAATAATACACAGCATATGATGGACAAGGATGATAGTGCTCGGCGATACGATTCTAACGCATCGAAAATCGTCTGATTCCGAGTTGTCGTTTGGGAGATATGAATTTTTGAAGATGACATAATTATTAATTCACCAAGTAGGCCGAATTTGGAGATGTCTCTTCATCATGATTTCGTGGAGGATAAATTGTCTATAAAAGGAGGATGAGTTAGTATTGTTTGAGCATCCGAATTGGGCAAGTATATCTCTGAATTTGTTTGGGTTTAGCCGCATTTGGAAGAGGCCTTGTAAGGAGCAAATTAGGACAGCGTGGAGGAGGCTTATTTGCATAGAGGAGAGGTCGAGTTGTTGTAGGTACAGCGTGCCTCTTCTAGGTTTTTTTTAGGCCTCATTTAAGGTCTGTCCCAAGCTCGGACTTGTTGGAACAGAGGCCGCAGGAAGAGGAGCTATTTGCAGACTGTTTTGAGGGCTGCACGTGGAGAAGGAAGGTGGATTGGGTATGATGTAAGGGAGCCACAGTGGATTGTGGTAGGCCGCAAGCCTAGCCACTCCAAACAGGGTAGCGTGGAGTATTTAAAGGCTGCAACATGCCCACAACAACAACCCATACATAGGGCACCTTGTCTTGCCTAGGTCACAGCTAGAAGGAGGTTTTCCAGTGGCTAGTTAGTGGTTGTTGCAGCGTGCAAAGTGCCCTAACCAGGATAGAAATACTACAGTATTGTAACAACACTGTTTGTGGAGGTGTATTGGGTCAAGAAGTGACCGAATCGGATCAGTTCGGTTGTTGACTATGGAAGCCAAGTAGTTAAGTGGACAAGGGTGTCGAGAGCATTTCAAGTGGTGGCAGAATCCGCAGTGGATGGTTGGGTGTCATAGAGCTATTGGAGGGTAGCGATATTGGCTACCCAAAGTAGCCCTAGAAAATCTATCTTGAAGGACGAAGAGCAGTTGAAGGTTGGGTGAAGGACAGGGCCGAAGTGCAACACTCTGATGTGTAAGAGTTGTTTCTAGCCTGGCAGATTGGAGCTCGGGTGTTGGCCAGCCTAGAGAAGCAGATTGGATCATGCCAAGTTCACTCTACAGAAGGATGTGCAGCAGTGGTAGGGGGCAACCCTCCTAGAGTCTCGATGTGTATATGCCTTGATGGCCTAAGGCACTGCTAATGAGCGGAATGGAAGCGAAGGACCAGCAAGACGAAATACAACATTGTGTTTGTCAGTGTATCTTTTTTACCATAGACTATTGTATTATTCATATTTGATCTAATATAATGAAGATTGGGGATTGTACATTATTATACCATTTTGTTTAAAACTATGTCTATTGTGCACATGTGATTTACTACTTTATATTTTCCATTGTGAAAAGTATTTTATGGTTGAGATTCTTGGTTTGTTAGCGTATGTGATTTAAGACTCTAACCTAGATCCAAGGTCACGAAAATTCAACATGGTATCAGAGCGTATCTGAACTACTTTGGAAGCTAGTAAATTAGATTTTACGTAGCGAAGTACAGTGTGAGAGGGAGTTGGTTGCATTGTGAGTTAAAGAAGTCACTACAATGCCAAAGTTGCAGGAAAGTCCTCAGTATGAGGATAGGTTGGAAGGGTTGTCCAACTATACTCTTTGGAAGGAAATGATCAAGCTAGTCTTGCAGGTCAACAGGATCTGGGAGTTTGTCGAGAAGGAAATCGAGAAACCAACAGACCCTAAGGAGTTGGATGTATGAGAAGATTTGGATACGAAGGCAAGGTTGATCATCCTTGATAATGTGAAGGATTCCTTGATACCGCATGTGTCCGGGAAGAACAATGCACATGAGATGTGGATGACTCTTCTGAATTTCTTCTAGAATAAGAATGAGAACTAGGTGCTGGTAGTGGAGGATAAGTTTAAGTCCACCAAGATTTTATAGGGCGAAGGAACGACTTCGTATCTAACGAGGTTGTCTCAGGTTCGAGATGAGCTTGTTGTCGTTGGGGTCAAAGTTTCAGATGAAGAGATGGTGAGGATTGCCTTGAAAGGGTTCACCTCGGAATGGAAACATTTCATCAAAGGAATCGTTGCCCAGGAGAAGTTGCCAGACTAGAATAGATTGTGGGACGATTTCATTCAGGTAAAATTACAAGACGAGGATCTTCATTCTTCCAAGAAGGAAGATGAGGACGTGGAACTTGCAAACAGAATGAAGGGTAAGCGAAAGAAGGACTTGACTAAAATCAAGTGTTTTCACTGTGGTGAAATGGGTTATTTTTCTTGGAATTTTCCGAAGAAAGAAAAGGAGAGAGAAAAGAAGAAATGGAAGCAGGTTACTTTTCTTGTCAATAAAGCAAAGAATGATGAGCTCACTAGAAGATTGGAAGAAGAAGAAGAAGACATTGCTATGATTTCTCATTTCTCGCAAGGTACTATCCGAGAGGATGGATGGTGCATGGACAGTGGTGCGATGAAGCATATGACTGGATCACAGGATTTATTTGAGACTCTTGTTGAATGGGACTCAAAGTTGCACATGGTGTTGGAAAACAAGAGTTAATTGGAGATCCGAGGATTTGTGGTGGTGCCATTCAAGATGGAGAGGGGATGTATGATGCAGGTCCAGGATGTATTGTTTGTACCAGGACTCAAATATAGTGTGATCTTTGTCTCAATGATGGAGAGGAAGGGGTTTGAGGTCTTGTTCTAGGATGGGAAGGTAAGAATTGAGCCTAGAGGCTCTAATTCTGATGGGATTGTGCTTGGAGTCAGGGAGCATGGTCTCTACAGGTTGACGGGTAAGCCTGAGGATCATGGGAAGAAGCAGGGACAGGTACAGGTTCTAGAAAAGCAGTAGCAGGTGCAGGTATAGGTGTAGGTTTCAGAGGAGAAGGTACAGGTTCCTGAGAATAAGGTACACTTTTCCAAGAAGGTCCAAGTTCTAGAGGCTCAGAGGGAGTCGAGTTCTAGAGGGAGTTTGCAGATATAGAGGAGACTCTGCAACCCAAGAAGAGTGCTTGGTCAGCGGGGAGCAAGGGTGTTTCCACATCCAGCAAGAAGGAATCGTGGCTATATTGGAAAGTGATTCAAGAGTAGAAGAAGAAGCAGGAGGCTTCCAGTAACAACAACACTTTCGAGAAAAGCATAGTGCATGCTACAGGGATTGCTACAATTGTGAGCAATATGAGTTGGGCAAGTGTTGCGAGCAGTGATGATGAAGACGAAGTACTTCCTTGGCATGGAGGTACCTCCCTCGATAAGAGGGAGTGTTTAATTGTGTAGCTTTGGAGGTACTCCAAGCCTAGGGGTTCTGGGTTTGGAGGACAAAGTGCCACAAGGGAAATTTGTGGGCTTGGAACCCAAGTGTGGGGTTTTGGCACCCATATATTTTTGGGGAAAAACCAAGATGAAGACACAGCATGTGATGGATGAGGATGATAGTGTTCGACAATACGATTCTAACGCATCAAGAATCGTCTAATTCTGAGTTGTCGTTTGGGAGATATGAATTTTTGAAGATGATATAATTATTAATTCATCAAGTAGGCCGACTTGAAAGAATTTGGAGGTGTCTCTTCATCATGATTTCGTGGAGGATGACTTGTCTATAAAAGGAGGATGAGTTAGTATTGTTTGAGCATCTTAATTGGGCAAGTACATCTCTGAATTTGTTTGGGTTTAGCCACAGTTGGAAGAGGCCTTGTAAGGAGCATATTGCCACAGTGTGGAGGAGGCTTATCTACGTAGAGGAGAGGCCAATTTGCTGTAGGTATAGTGCCTCTTCTAGGTCTGTTTTAGGCCTCATTTAAGGTCTGTCCCAAGCTCGGACTTGCTGGAACAGAGGCCGCTGGAAGAGGAGCTCTTTGCACACTGTTTTGAGGGCTGCACATGGAGAAGGAAGGTGGATTGGGTATGTTGTAAGGGAGCCGCAGTGGACTGTGGTAGGCCATAGGCCTAGCCACTCCAAACAGGCCAGCGTGGAGTCTTTAAAGGCTGCCACATGGCCACAACAACAGCTCATACATAAGGCACCTCGTCTTGCCTAGGCCGCAGCTAGGAGCAGGTTGTCCAATGGCTGGTTAGTGGTTAGTGCAGCCTGCAAAGTGCCCTAACCAGGACAACATTACTATAGTATTGTAACAACAGTGTTTGTGGAGGTGTTTTGGGTCAAGAAGTAACCGGATCGGATTATTTTGGTTGTTGACTGTGGAAGCCAAGCAGTGAAGTAGACAAGGGTGTCAAGAGCACTTCAAGTGGTGGCAGATTCCGCAGTGGATGGTTGGGTGTCATAGAGTTGTTTAAGGGCAGCGAGATTGGCTACCCAAAGTAGCCCTAGACAAGCTATCTTGAAGGATGAAGAGTAGTTTAAGGTTGGATGAAGGACGGTGCCGAAGTGCAACACTCTGATGTACAAGAGTTGTTGCTAGCTTGGCAGATTGGAGCTCAGGTGTTTGCTAGCCTAGAGTAGATTGGATCAGCCCAAGTACACTCTACAGAAGGGTGTGCAGCATTTTTAGGGGGCCAACTGAGTTTCCAGTCTTTCCAGATGAAGCTCTTGCAAGTAAATCTCTGCATAGCGTAAATGAAAATCATTGCTTGTCAAAGATAAAACTATAGCCATATAACTGAGAAATCTATTTGAACAAAAATTCATGAAAACAACAAAAATTTTGGAGTAAAGAAATACACCTAACACCTTCCACATCCCCTTCTGAGACCATATGATGAATAACATTTGAGTATCCTGTACAAATTCCAAGACAGATGAAGGAGATGGCTCTATCCATGTAGTCTCAGAATCGTTTGATGGATCACTGCCATGAGCAACCATGAAATCTATGAGTTTTTACCCACAAAAAAATTATAGATTTCAGTCTTACTCTCACGCTCAACTCAATGGAAAATAATGATAATCCTGTTGCAATTAAGTTTTTTGACAAAAAGAAGTATGCCTCTTCCAAAAAGTGGTTACATAGTACTCAAGCAGGGCATGACAAAAATAGTACAATATCCCAGTAAAATTTGGTCCATCATTAATCAGTAATCATATTTATGGAAGAAATATTTCTTCACCTGACTGATCTACTTATTTTGTTTAACATTGATGGAAATTCATGCAACGCATTTTCCACATTCTATGGTGAAAGTCACAACTGTTTTTAATTGTTCCATCTTAGCAGTATAGTAACTAGCAAGCAACACAGGAAATAACAAATCTGTGAGCAAACTGCATATGTACATACTAAATACACTTCACATCAGTTTCATCAAGCAAATATACCATAAGTTAAAATTAAACTAATCAAAGAAAGCCTTACATTTCAAATAGAAACATAAAGCTTCCCACTATATTCTTACTTGTATAGACTTGCAGGAGGGCTAAGAGGAATCTCCTGCAAATGGCGTAAAAATATGGGCAGCATTGCATGAAAAGTGGGTCTCCTTGAAAGCTTGAACTGTTAACATTCACCAATCATCTTCCACAACTCTCTTGGGATTCCAACACCAACAACACTATCATATTCAGGTGGCTGCCTTTGAGCCTTGACAACAGCCCAAGAGATCTCCTCTGAACTTAGGTTATTCCACCTGCATGACAAATCTCATTAAATATCTAGCAAGTGTGTTTCATATAGAGGGTACCATGTTTTCACATTACAGAAGAAAAAGGGAATTGAAGATTGGACTTCTCAACTACAAACGCAAGGGTAGACACAATATAACTTACGGAATTGCTCCAGTGCACATCTCAACCAAGGTGCAACCAAAACTCCAGGCATCAGATTCTGAAGAAATTCCATTTCCTTCATCCCAAAAAATGTTCAAAGAAGACTTCTTGAGTGGTTACCAAGCTTCGGTTCAAAGAAGACTTCTTGAGTGGTTCCTAAGATTCGGGGGCTGTATAATGAGGATTCAACATAGTACACTCCACACATGAATGTGTCCTTGTCACATCATCCTCCGGGGTTGAGCGAGGTCTTCTGCATTTAGGTTTCTTCAAAAATTCTGGAAGAGCAACATCAGAAACTATTGCTCGCCCTCTTGCATCCAAAAGAAGGTTGGATGGTTTGAGATTCATACACGAGACACTTGTTGCATAAAGCTCTGCAACACCACGAGAAATATCTGCACCATATCTTCATACGCGTTTCCAATAAGATTCATCAATGCATATTAGTATCACCCTTCTAAATATTGATTAAATCTTAGATACCATTAAAAACTCACACTTTTAATCACAAATTCAATTGCAGACATTCTACAAACAATGAACCAGAAATTAAAATCAAATTTGTAGATGCATAATCTATAATGTAGTGATATTAGAAACTATTTACTCCACTGTTTGCTGCATCCTTCACTGTTCGCTCACCATTTGTTTGCTGCCTCCTTAACTCTGGTAGAAAATCTTGTAAAATCATGAGTTTGGGGGAGGGGGTGGTTTTGAAAAGAAAATAAACATAATAAGAATAAGGTTTACATTTGTCTCTATCTCCTTTTGTGATGCTTCCATTAGTGAAACCTCTTATTTTGAGAATCACCAAAAGATATAATGGGTGGCACTGAGTGGTTTCTAAAGCTTTGGGGACACCCCTGGAAACCATGTTAGATAAGAAACTAATCTCATGGAAAGTGTTCTTATGACGATTTCCATTCCACAGGTTATCATATCCAAAAACCATATAACATGAATGCATTATATTTTATGCTCTTCTAAATATCAATGCAGTTCCTAATTCTGTGCATGGTCAGCAGAATGGAGCAATGTTCCATATGCTAGAGGACCCTCCATCGCGAAAGAGACAAAGGGAGGCTGTGGATATTATTGCTTTGCAACATCAGAGACCCTTGGTAATAAATTTGTGCAACCTTCATCAGCAATCCCCAGCTGCGGGACCAGGGAATGTACCACACTCAATGGGTACTGTATCAACTGGTCTCCGTCTAGCATTTGAGGATGAACAAGTCAATTCTTCAATACCATCTGCAATGAGAGGCGATGCAGCTTCTACCCTTCATTTTCTAACAGCGCATATAGCATCACAGTTGCAAAAACAGAAAGAAGAGCTTGATCAATTTGTGAGGGCAGAGGCGGATCAGTTGAGGCAATCTCTTGAAGAGAAGAGGCAGAGGCATCTATCTATGCTTTCTATGATTGAGGAAAGCATCTTGAGGCAAATAAGGGAAAAATATTTGGAGATGGAGAAGTTCAATCTTAGAAACAGAGAACTAGAGGAGAAGGTCAAACAGCTGAAACTGGAAACTTGCATATGGAAAAGAAAAGCTAAGCATCAGGAAGCCATGGTGAAATCCTTGAGAAAAACTATTTTGGTTTTACTATTTTGGTTCAGATATGGATTGTATTTAGTGCTCTATTTTGATTATATGCATCCTTACTAGCTATACACATGAGAGAAACTTTCATATTTGTGTATAATGGTTTAGATTCATATGGATGTACATGAATATTTATTTTTTAATCAAAATTTGAATATTTTATGTATTTTTGGGTCATACAGTTTTTTCTGGTTGACACCAGTTTCCAATTTTAGAGGTCCACTGGTCTGGTTCTAATAACAATGAAGCAAACAGGATTCCCCTTCCTTGCTCATGTCAGCGGGGAGCTCTTGTCTGACCCATTTTTGGCTCCTGGTTGTAATGATCTAAGTGAACATACATCTCCCTCTGTGGCCTTGATATGTGCACATTATATATCATATATGTGGAATTTTCAACAAAATAATTCAAAACTTCCCTCATCTAGATTGGAGGAATTCCAATTCCAATAGTCCAAACTCTCATCTCATAAAAAATAATGTGTAAAAAGGTGAGGATAAAGCTGAATAGGTTCTACCAGAAATGTCGATGCCAGATGGTCTAACCTCCACAAAAATGCCTGCAACTTTTTCATTCCAGCCTAATTTAGTTTCAATAATTACAAAACCTAACTTTCTCATCTCTAATCCACAACGAACCCAGGAAGTCATTCAACAGCAGATAGAGATCCTGATTCCTTTCCTTGCAATGTTAATTTTTCAACAAAATCATTCAAAATTGGAACAATAAGCTAATAGGGCTAATTATTCATGTAAATACAGCAGTGCTTCTCATAACCACAACACAAAGATATCGGTTTTCCTATAGCTATCAATATTTCAGTGCCCTGGAAGACCACTTCTATTGTGGGTGAACCATAATTCACATTCTTTCTTCTGAAACAGACTCAAATTTTGAAGCAAACAACTGCAGTTAAAGAATATACATGTACTAATATGTCCTATCAAATTAGAACCTGATTAAGATACCCACCTTGTGAACCTTGTTCCCTTTGACTACTATGAGCCTCTGATGCTGAACGGTGGGATGATTTCCAGGTTTCTTTATTGTTCTTATCTCTTGCTGGGAGATGTATAATAATATTTTTCCTCTTGCTGCTCTCAGACTTGCTAGCAAACATTTCAGTTTGTGTATTCACTTTCTCATGTATTTGACTGTGAGATGACTTGGAACTGCTTTTACTTTAATGACCTTTGCCATTCTTTTTGCCACTAAGTAAACCACTTTCAACTATGTTGCTTTTAAAAATCGTGTCATCAGCCTCCACTGATATCCCATCTTTAACTGAACTTCTTGTTTTGGGAGGAGAATATAATTTATTCCCATCTAATTTTTGAGACCACTCCTCTTCATTGTTTTCATATATCAAACTATTTTGGTCCTGACTTGGTGTTGAATTCTCTTCTACTTTCATTTCAGACTGAAATATATGCAAAATGTTATTCAATGCCCCTGTTTTACCATTTCACTGAACTTGTAATCCTTTCTTAACAAATTTTTTATTTACTAATGCATTTTTTGAGGCCTTTTTTCCATATTCCTTTGGTTTCATCATTTGATCCTTTCCACTTTTAAATGTCTTTTCAACTAAACCCTTGGATATGGATTTGGAATATTTTGGCTGAATGGACGGGAATTCTTCATCATCATCTGATTAAGGGCAAAGGTGTATCATTTTTTGTTGTGAAGGGAGTCCAGCAGCAGCCCTGAGTTTAGTCATCTGCTCCTACTCTGTTTCATCCCTCCTCCTCCACAGCTCTTAAACAACATCACCAAGATCATTAACCTATTCTCCAAAAGTATGAAACAGATATGTAATTGAATGCAATCAGAAAACCACTTGAATTAATGATCTACATAACCATGTGACTAGGCAAACCTGATAACAGTCTCCACGACATGCAGCACATCTGTAATACAATTTTCCATCTTCTTGGAATTGCTGATACTTTTCTTCACTTCATTGCAATCCAAAACCACCCATAAATACGGGGAATTAAAGAGTTATGATAGTAGCAATCATGTTACAATCCCAACACAGGCGATTAAGAAAAACTAAACATATGAATAATATAGGCATCCGTGGACAAACAAAAAAGAAGAATAGTGTATAAGGTAAGAAGCTTGCAAATCGGTATGAAAAATATTGCTAAGAAATTAGGAACTATCAAATTTTTCCTGATTTATTCTTCCTGCTTGCTGATTTGTTGTTGAGTTGTTCCAAGTTTTCCCAAATTATAATGCAAATTATTGAATCACTGATCTTAAGTTATGCCTCACTCCAATTGAATAACTAGATAATGACAACAGTCTTACCTTTAATATTTGATTTTTCCTATGAAATCAGACACATTTCCAGGTACACAGATAAAGGAAAATGAAGTCCTTCCCTATAACATAAGAAACTATATCCATACAACTGTAACTTGAAAATTTCCACTTTCCTTTCCATTGATTAGGTCAATCATGCCTTAATCACATACAGGCATACTAACACAAAAGAGCAGTGAAGCCCAAAATTTACATCTCAAACATCTCCCAAGTCCTGAACAAGCCCTCACACTGATTCTTGTACCATTTTTTTCATTATAAACATTCACACATGCATTGTCCTGATCCATTTCTAAAAGAATGGTCATTTTCTTTGAAGCTTTTCCACAGAAAATAACTCTGTTGCATAGTCAGTTACTTTGTCAATTTATATTGAATGCCACGAATGCCATTTTCCAAGCAATGTTCATCTCAAGTACTATAGGACAACAACATGATTGCATATTAATTGCAACTAAGAAACAAATCCAACTCTACGTACATAGCATTGCACAATTTGCATTTTAGAATAGTGGACATCCATTAAAGTGCAAGTTCAATAGTAAATATGACTCATCATGAAGACTTGCCATATCTTACAATGGAAATTGCATGTTCTAGTATCTAGACTAACTTATAACGCAAATTATTGGATCACTGATCTTAAGTCATGCCTCACTCCAATTGAATCACTAGATATTGACAACAGTCTTACCTTAAAGATTTGATTTTTCCTATGAAATCAGACACACGCTTCCAGGTACACAGATAAAGGAAAATGAAGTCCGTCCCTATAATATAAGAAACTATATCCATATAACTGTAACTTGAAAATTTCCACTTTCCTTTCCATCGATTAGGTCAATCATGCCTCAATCAAAACAGGCATACTAACACAAAATATCAGTGAAGCCCAAAATTTACATTTCAAACATCTCCCAAGTCCTGAACAAGCCCTCACACTGATTCTTGTACCATTTTTTTCATTATAAACATTCACACATGCATTGTCTTGATCCATTTCTAAAAGAATGGTCATTTTCTTTGAAGTTTTTCCACAGAAAATAACTCTGTTGCATATTCAGTTACTTTGTCAATTTATATTGAATTCCACGAATGCCATTGTCCAAGCAATGTTCATCTCAAGTAGTATAGGACAACAACATGACTGCATATTGATTGCAACTAAGAAACAAATGCAACTCTTCTTACATAGCATTGCACAATTTGCATTTTATAATAGTGCACATCCATTAAAGTGCAATTTTAATAGTAAATATGACTCATCATGAAGACTTGCCATCTCTTACAATGGAAATTGCATGTTCTAGTATCTAGACTAATTTATAATGAAAATTATTGAATCACTGATCTTAAGTCACGCCTCACTCCAATTGAATCACTAGATAATGACAACATTATTACCTTTAAGATTTGATTTTTCCTATGAAATTAGACACACGTTTCCAGGTACACAGATAAAGGAAAATGAAGTCCTTCCCTATAACATAAGAAACTATATCCATATAACTGTAACTTGAAAATTTCCACTTTCCTTTCCATCGATTAGGTCAATCATGCCTCAATCAAAACAGGCATACTAACAAAAAAGAGTATTGAAGCCCAAAATTTACATTTCAAACATCTCCCAAGTCCTGAACAAGCCCTCACACTGATTCTTATACCATTATTTTCATTATAAACATTCACACATGCATTGTCCTGATCCATTTCTAAAAGAATGGTCATTTTCTTTGAAGTTTTTCCACAGAAAATAACTCTGTTGCATATTTTCAGTTACTTTGTCAATTTATATTGAATTCCATGAATTCCATTGTCCAAGCAATGTTAATCTCAAGTAGTATAGGATAACAACATGATTTCATAATGATTGCAACTAAGAAACAAATCCAACTCTACTTACATAGCATTGCACAATTTGAATTTTAGAATAGTGCACATCCATTAAAGTGCGAGTTCAATAGTAAATATGACTCATCATGAAGACTTGCCATCTCTTACAATGGAAATTGCATGTTCTAGTATCTAGATTAACTTATAATGCAAATTATTGAATCACTGAGTACCTCCCTATCACCCCAATTTCCTTTTGTTTTATGAGTACAAGTTTTAAGAAATGAATACCTTTATCGCCAATGTAGCCTCCTTGTCTTTTTCCCTTCTTGGTAGATCGTCCAATGCTGCAGAGAGATTCTATGTTGCGGTTGGTGAATCCAAATTCATTATTAAATACCAACAAAGTAGCAGAGGCACCCACACCAATGACATCTCAGGTTGTAATCGCGAAAGGGTTTAAAATGTGCATAAATTCTTTCTAATCGGTATCAATTCACTGGTTGGTGATAGTTATCCCACGGTTCTTAAAAATTTCTAAAACGTGTTGGACAATTACCATTTCATTTGGCTTAGCATCAAATTTTTAATTCTGGGCATGGTAGACATGCTGCAAGATGGCATGTTTTCTGTAGGAATAGCTCATGAACAGAGGAGAATCAACAGAATCTTCAACATATTATTGCCCATGCCTTCATCTTCGTCTTCCTCCGTGAAATCTTGAACATACAACCCCTTGAGTGCCTCGTTGGGCTGGTCTAGAGAGTTTTTAAGTGATAGATTCCTTCTGTAAAATGAATTCTCAACGATTGGAGGCACTAGGAATCCAATTTCCTGAGTTCAACTGAAAATTCCATATGTAAAATGAAATCACCACGATTATGCACTGTGAATCCAATTTCTTGAGTTCAACCGAATCTAATTTCTTGAGTTCAATCAAGTGTATCAGATCAGACCTACTGTAGCATGGATGCGCCCTTCCTCCTCCTTTCTTGGAAAAACCTTGAAACGAGGGAAATAGAGGGAGGGAAACGAAAAAATTTGATATTCGAAAAACATAAATCCCATGAATTTTACTAGTTGTACTCAAAAGCTAAGGAGAAGGGGTTTTGAGAGACATTAGTGAATACCAACCATACAAGAATTGTTAATGAAGGAAAAGTTATTTCCTATTGACATTTTCATCATGGTGGTGTATAACTTTGTATTAAGTAATGAGTTATAATGGGGTTGGAAAATAGGATAGCTCAAAGGATTAAATGATCATGAAGGACACAAAAGCTAAAGAGCAAGTTTAATAAGTTTTGAGGAAGTAGAGATAACTAATGAGTGGTGGTTGAACTAGATGTGAGCAAATGAAGAAGGCAATGAGGAGTTCAAAATGAGATTAACGAGGAAGAGAGTAGTGAAGTGAGGATGAGAGAGTTGGAGAATTTCAATGGGAAAGGTGAGTTGGAAAGCAGATGGTTTTGAAACAAAGGGTTGATGATAAAATATAGCTCAATAAAGAGTAGTAGTCAAGGCACCTCAATGAGGTATAATGAACACACTGGAGTGGGGTTACGAGAGATATGTGATTACAAAGTAGCAGGTTGGATGCAATGTAGGATGAGATTGTGGATGAGAAAGAATAAAATGAACTAATGGGAAACCATATCCTAAGGCCAACAGAGGATGAAAACGTAGTAGTGGGCATGGCATTAGATGATAGCAAAGTTGGCCTTGTACCAACCCTGCCCCTTATGCTTCTTAAACACAATTAGGTAGCACTACACTAGCGTGTTAATAATGGTTCAGGTCCACCTCGTAGTCAGCTTACTTATGGATGAACAATAACAATTAGAGGAAGTAGTCTTAATGTAAATTTATGTAGATGTTATATGCTTGATTCAACTTTACTTTTATCAACAACAATCACATGAATTTACAAGTAAAATGCAGATAGAACATACCAGTGATCCTTTAGAAGACAAGTCAGAAACTAATAAAGGTGATGGTGCATTACGGCGGTCAACAGGATGCTTCAACCAACAAAGACTTCATGGTCAGCCAACCCAGCATTTGTCACAACAGTCCTCAAAACAGTCACACTGTCAACTCAGAAGTCAACCTCAGAAAAGTCAACGCTGCCCAGAAAAGGCAACGCAGGGCAACAACACTAAAAGTAAATGCAGCTCAACTTTTAGTCAACCTTTGACTTCGATTTCTGTGCCAAAGAGTATGGCCTCCTTAGATCGAAGTCTCCTCCCAAATTCAGCCCAATCGGACCATGCGTTGACCAAAGTCAACACTGGTCAAATTTCCCCAGAAACCCTAACTGCAGATTTCTGGCTGTAGTGAATTTCGTCCTTCTTGCTGCAGTAAACTTCGACCTTCTTGCTGCAGTAAACTTCGATCTTATTTCCCACGTGTGAGATGAACCTGCTTCTCAGATGCTCGTATAAGAGGAGGAGATGAGTGGAAAAATGCTCCAACGTTGACCCTATAAATACCAATCATGAGAGGTGTGTGACACATCTGCTGGGGGTAAAAAACTTAAGGCCGACCTACACTTAAATTTATTATAAATAATAAATTCAAAATAAATTTTCTGCTTATCAGATTAAAATCAAATTTAGATCGATTTTACATCTCTCTGAAAGAGGAATCCAATACAAATATTGGAATCTTCATCTGAGCATCACAAGATGGAGTTTGGACCTAGCTGTCTAAATTTAACACTCCCTCTCAACTAGGGGGAACTCCATCCATCAGTGCAATCAAACATCGTGCGTCATCCCACCATAACTTGCTTTGTTGGCCTCTTTATTTCTGAACAGTAGTGGGTCAGTCACAAAGACATCATCCCCCGGCTGACAGATTCAGCCTAGAGGTCCAAAACCTCTATTAGACTCAAAGAGTCTCATCCCAACCCGAGGTTTGTTTACTTTACCCGAAGTCAGTTGGAGGTCCGAAACCTCACTATACTTGATCCCAGATCAAGTGGTTGGACCGTGCCATCCTAGATAGAGAGTACGGCAATCTCTGATGTGTCCATCAGTCTTTTCTACTAGTCTCTAGCTTTTCCCACCTCATTGGCCAAATGAGAGGTACTTCCCATGAGCCCTGAACTCAATGGGTAGGATGCATACGGGGCACAGATAATGAAAGGTGAACCAACTCAAACATCATAACGGTGGGGCAGAAGCACTACAGGGTTCGGCAAGCCTAGCCTCGTGAGTGCTTATAGCTCCGAGAAGCTATCCCCAAAGCCCCCCCAGAGCTCCCAAAGCTCATCATCCAACAGGACCCACATCATAGGGTCGTTCCACGATACCAAGACTCTCACGGAAGGTTAGGAACTTGACCTTCCCTAGGGGCTTTGTGAGAATATCCGCGACCTGCTCATTAGTTCCTATATGATCGAGCCTTACGGCGCCTCGTTGTACCATATCCCGGATATAGTGGTACCAGATATCAATATGCTTGGATCGATCATGGAACACTAGATTCTTGGACAAGCGAATCCCCTTCTGGTTATCACAGAGTATCACGGTGGTATCTAGCACATGTCCAAACAGATCACTAAAGATCTTTCGCAACCAAACTGCTTCACAACAGGCCATACTTGATACAACGTATTCGGCCTCATCGGTGCTCAAAGCCACTGACTTTTTTTTCCTGCTCATCCATGAGATCGAAGCAGAACCAAGATTGAAGCAGCATCCCGATGTGCTCTTACGATCCACCACACTGCCAGCCCAATCGGTATTAGTATATCCAAGGAGTGTCACGCTCCTGGCAGTGTATCTCAGCCCATGGTTTATCGTGCCTGAAGGTATCTCAAAATATTTCTGGCACCAACCTAGTGAAAGTGATGAGGCTCAACCATTTGTTGACTCAAAGTGTTCACTGCAAAACATATATCTGGATGGGTGTTCACTGAGAACATCAGGGCCCCTACGAGTTGACGATACTTAGTAGGATTTGCTAAGACACACCCAACAGCGCTGCCACTCAACTTCTTAATGTTGAGCTCCATCGATGTCAACATGGACTTATAGTCCACCATACTAAATCTTTCCAGAAGCTTCACAATGTATTTTCCTTGAGAAAGGAAAATCTTGCCAGGTCTCTGCCAAACCTCTAGGCCTTGGAAATAGTGCATCAACCCTAGGTCCTTCATCTTGAACTCAGCAGTGAGCTCCCTCTTGCACTAATGAATGAGAGGGTCAGCACCTGTCAAGAAGAGGTCATCCACATACAACACCAAAATGACATGCTTCCCCCTATCAACCTTGAAGTAAAGGTTCGGATCAACATTACGAGTGAAGGCCAGCTTCATCAGGTAGCTATATATCCTCTCGTACCAAGCTCTAGGTGCTTCCTTCAACCCATAGAGGGTTTTCTTCAACCTGCAGACATGGGTGTCCTGATCCTGGACGTCGAACCCCAGAGGTTGCTCCACATACACCTCTTCCTTTATCGCACCATGCAGAAATGCGGTCTTCACATCCATCTGATGAAGACTCCATCCTTGCATAGCAGCAAGGGCTATGATAGATTGGATGGTGGTCACAGGTGCAAATATGTCATCATAGTCTATTCCTCTTTTTTAAAAGAAGCCACAGACAACGAATCTTGCCTTGAACTTTTCAGCACTTTCATCAGATCCATGCTTGATCTTGTAGAGCCATTTCGAGGTGACAAATGCATTGTCCTCCAGTCTTGGAACCACATCCCAGACATCATTCTTCATTATGGACTCATACTCTTCGTGCATAGCATCCTTCCAGACTTCATGCGTTATGACTTCCTCAAAATATCTAGGCTCAAATTGTTCAATAGTACCCATGGCTGCTAGATACCCTTGGTATCTACTTGGCTTCTTGCTTTCACAGAATGTCCCCCTTGGGGCCATATGTCCCTCAACATCCTTGAGAGTGTCCCTGAGCCATGATGGTCTCTTTCCCAGTGAAGGAGGTGGATCAATTGGGTCCATCTGTCCTTCAATATCAGGCATCGTCTCATCCTTCGGTTCCTCTTGATTTGCAGGCCTTGCTTCATGATCTTCCTTAGCTCTCAGAATATTGACTACTTTCCCCAAGGAAGCATCTTCATCAAAGGTGACATCGTGGCATATCTCCACTTCCCTTTGATCGGGCACATAAAATCTATAGGCCTTCAAAGTTTCGCTGTAGCCCACAAACATTGTGGTCTCCCTCTTGATGCTTGCTCCACTACAAAAGTTCTTGAACTCGTTCGACTCATATCCAACGCCATTATCGGTCTGTCGGATAGCATCTCATGTCATTACTCCCAGTGGACTTCCTCCAACTTGGTAGAGTGTATCAATTCTAGACCCAAACGTGATAGCTTCCTTGAAGCTCTTCTTCCACATGCGCACCTTTCCATCAGTGAATGCCACATTAAAACCTTTGTCTTCCATGGCCAATATAGACACGAGGTTCTTCTTCAAATTAGGTACATAGAGTACATCCTGCAAGCGGAGGACTTGACCTTGAGACAAGTGGAGGGTCACAGTCCCTGTCCCTTTCATGGGATATGAGGCATTATCTCCAAGGATAATTTCCAGATTAGTATCCTTCTCAACCATATCAGAGAGTGCTTCCTTGAACCCAGTGATGTGCCTTGAGGCACCACTATCTATCAACCAGACATCCATAGTGTTGAGTGGAGATGCATCAGAGAGGGCAGATACAAAAATGGATTCATTTCTTGTATCAACAACATTTGATTCCTCATACCTGTAATTTCTTGACCTTTTGAAAGCTTGATCATTTTTTCCAAAGGGAGCCTTCCTCTTTCCCTTGAACCTGTTGTTCCTTTGATTGTCATCACCATCGGGAGAATCCTTCTTGAAAGGAAATTCTCTAGCATAGTGACCTGGCCTATGACAAGTGTAACACTTGCCCTTCTTTCCTTGTGCCCCTGCTCTTCCTTTGATCTTTGGACCACCAAAGTTCTTCTTTCTAGAATGAGTAGTGTAGACAACATTCCCTTCATTTTCATACTCCTTCATTCTTGTCTCTTCTTGAACGCATCTCGACAGTACCTCGTTAAAGTCGGGTATCACATTATTATTGAGAATGGTAGTGTTGAACACATTCCATTCGGATGGGAGCCCTCCAAGTGCAGTGAGTACCATCTCTCGATCAGCTATTGTCTCTCCAATAGCCAGCAAATTGTTCTTGATCTCAGTCAACTTCAAAAAGTATGATTGGACAGATTCATCCTTGCCTTTCTTCAGATTCTTCAATTGATTCTTGAAGAATAGCACCTGGTTTGCATTTTTTACTTTGAACATTTGTATCAACTTATCATACATCTCTTTGGATGTGCCTAGCTTAGATATGTAGGCAACCAGACTTTTATGTATGGATTCCCTGATCATTAGCTTTGCTTTGAACTTCCCCTTCTTATACTTGGTTTTGGCAGCAGCAATAGCAGTGGATGGAGGTTCTTGTATCTTACCCAGTACATAGCCCATGAGATCATGGTCTTCTAATTTGAGATCTAATATCATCTTCCAAGCATGGAAGTCATCCCTTCCAGTCAATTTGTCATCCTCCTTGAAGCCATAACTTGTGGAACCCATTTTTCTCTTTTTGTGATTGCTATAAGTTAGGGCTTGTCTTCACCTCACCTCTGATACCATGTAAATTTATGTAGATGTTCTATGCTTGATGCAACTTTACTTTTATCAACAACAATCACATGAATTTACAAGTAAAATGCAGATAGAACATACCAGTGATCCTTTAGAAGACAAGTCAAAAATAGATAAAGGTGATGGTGCGTTACGGCGGTCAATAGGATGCTTCAACCAACAAAGACTTCACGGTCATCGAACCCATCATGTGTCACAACAGTCCTCAAAACAGTCACATGGTCAACTCAGAAAAGTCATCACTACCCAGAAAAGGCAACGCAGGGCAACAGTACTAAAAGTCAACACAGCTCAACTTCTGGTCAACCTTTGACTTCGATTTCTGTGCCAAAGAGTATGGCCTCCTTAGATCGAAGTCTCCTCCAAAATTCAGCCCAATCGGACCATGCATTGACCAAAGTCAACGCTGGTCAAACTTCCCCATAAACCCTAACCGCAGATTTCTGGTTGCAGTGAATTTCGTCCTTCTTGCTGTGGTAAACTTCGACCTTCTTGCTGTGGTAAACTTCGATCTTCTTTCCCACGTGTGAGATGAACCTGCTTCTCAGATGCTTGTATAAGAGGAGGAGATGAGTGATGAGATGAGTGGGAAAATGCTCCAACGTTGACCCTATAAATACCAATCATGAGAGGTGTGTGACACATCTGCTAAGGGTAAAAACCTTAAGGCCGACCTGCACTTAAATTTATTATAAATAATAAATTCAAAATAAATGTCCTGCTCAGATTAAAATCAATTTTAGATCGATTTTACACCTCTCTGAAAGAGGAATCCAATAAAAATATTGAAATCTTCATCTGAGCATCACAAGATGGAGTTTGGACCTAGTTGTCCAAATTTAACACTTAACAATAGTGCAAGTTTGAATATTAAGAGTAGCACACTTGGGGTTTTTAGTTATTTAGAGAAAAAAACAAGAGTTTCATGAATTTTAGTACCTATGATGCTTTGAATTATAACCTAGGAGCATGTAAGAGAAATAATATTAGAGTGATGTACTATTTAAAAAATTTAGTCATGTGTAAATGCTTTGGAAAAAAACATAATGATCCACATACATTGATATAAAACAAACCTTAAAAATGTCACTTTTAAAATCTCTTATGAAGTTACCTAATGTCATTCGAGTAGATATCACAATTATTTATGTAAGTAATGGTGCGATCACATTTTTCATTCTTTTAAAGGAACTCTTTCTAGACATGCACCCCATCAAGCATAAATCATCCTAACATATACATTTGAAGTAATATAAATCATCCTATGACTATCCTCAAATTAATTCTCACCCATAGCCTTGGTGATGGTGTAAGGCTCATATCAAAATGGTATGAGCTTCTTCTGGGAGTTTGTCGATTGCTCTTTATGCAAGTGCAACCATAACTCGTCCCCAACCTAAAGCTTATGTGGAACCGAATGGATTGTGTATCTACTTGTACTTGGAGTTGGAAACTTTCTATAAAATATCATGAACTCATTATTGAATTTGTTAGATACATTCCTCAAAATTGGTTGCATTGCTCACCTCGTTCCAAGTATGGGAGGTATCTTCATGTATTATTCCATGAATACAGCTACGTCAATTTGTGTCAATTTTTGGGACACCAAGCACACCTGAAAAGGCTTGTGGGTAATAAAAATATGAAGAGCTATGTATAATTTCTATTGAAAATAAGGAAGGCTTTCAACATGTGTATGTGGATCCTCACAATTGTATACTCTAAGGACATCTACAATGATCATATCGAGTACTTTTTATTTATCAATCTAGGGATGGAAGGCAATGGACTTGGTAAAGCTTGATGTCCATCATGGACCAAAGGTTAAACCAGAAAATACTGAGGAACCTACTATCCCTATCAGGAAATATGGTCTTTGGCAACCCAAAATGAACCAAAATATGCTCCAAGAAGAGCTTATGAGTTGATTTTGTTTTGACAATCTTCTTATAGGGTGCCAAAATTCTCTTCCAAAGGAAGCGATCAACAACAAAAAAAAACACATTTGCTACCATGCTTGGTTGAGGGAAAACATTATCTAGAGTAGGAAAATACCTACTGTTGAAAAATGCAGCAAGAAAATCTCAATTTGACTTTGCCTTGGTCAAATTGAGAAAAATCGGATTTCCACATCAATGGACAACTTGGAGGCAGTTAACTAAGATGACATGGATCTTGTCACTAATTTAGCTTAGTAAATTCGAGTTAGAGGAGTTGGAATTCAGTTAAGCATGTGTGATCGCTAATTTTTAGCAATCAAGGTCAATTATTTCAAGTTGTTTTCAGTTAAACTAGTTTTAACTATTGGAGGAACTAGTGGAAGGCTAGTTGTGTAGTGGGACTTTAGTCTAACTCAGTGATCTGTTGGAAATGTTGTCATTGATGGCAAATGAGGCAGTGCTAAAGCAGCAACAGGCAAAGGAAGCAGCAAATACAATGGAGGCAGCAAAGAAGCAAATGAAGACAGAGGCGTTATCACTGCTGTTAGTCAAAGAATAGAGACAGGAACAGATGCAGTGACAGAAGCGGCAGAGGCAGAATATTTTATACAGTCGGGCGTTACACATAACATTCCAGGCGTCTGAATTCAACAAGAGCACTTGTATTAAATTGACATTCGATTGATATGGTAGAATTGTGCATTATATATATATATATATATATATATATATATATCTATATATATATATATATATATATATATATATATATATATATATATATATATATATATATATATATATATATATATATATATATATATATATATATAATTGAATGGAGCGGAGTCGAATAATAAAAATACATTGAAAAGTGAACATTTTGATAAATAACAAATGCGGACCAGAACTTGGAGTATAGGCTGGAACCCTGTGTCAGATTAAATAAATAACGGAACCGGAGGTAGCGAACCCAAGTTAATGGGCGAGGAGATCATACAGTCGGCGTGAACCATAGTTTAACACTGTAGCGAAACCACCAGTGGATTTCCAAGAGTGGATTGCCCATTCCGCACTACTTTTGACCATAAGTGGTATTCCCGGAAGGGGGAGCGAGTCCACAGAGAAATTGCCGCGTGTCCTGAGTGGTATTGAAAGACCCCGGTTAAACTGCGCCTTCGCACGTTATAAATTATACCAAGACGCTGAGCGGAATGCATATAAACCGTCGATCTGGTGGGCCGACATCTAACGGTGATCGCGTGTTGGACCCGCACAAAGTTTAATGGAAGAGCCTGAAGGATAAGCCAGGTACGGTGTATGCATTCGTTTGATTGTATGGTGGGCCCGGGGCAGAAATATATATAAACTATTGGGTTCTGTTAACGCATAGATATATATATAATGGAGTATGTAAAGCATGGGCCCAGCTGAGGATGACGTCATTTATTCCGGGGGGTTCCCCTCCGCTATCTGCCCGAGTCTGCTACCCCCGCAGAACTTTACCGCCTCTGAATTAATATGTTGCATGGTTCAATTTATATTACGGAGCGTTGTGATTTGATTGATATATATATATATATATGTATCATATGATAAGGCGCATACGAATGGTTGAGTGTTGACTCCACGTTGGCAAATGAGTTGTACGTGTGGGTCCCAAGCCAAAGTTCTAATTGATCGGGACTGTTTGACTAAGGATTACGAGTTAATAAAGGAATGCCGATTGCTGTAGGATTTCGTTAATAATTGAAGGATGCTGTAATAAAGGAATATGTGAACGCGGGTTTATATATGTCCAGGCCGATAATTGATGAAACCAAAGGTTATACTGTTGATAATCTATGGTAAAGATTGTTAGCACTGATATATCCGTGTGGTTAAACAAGGTTTATGAAATGTTGAGAGTTATTTTAGTTTTGATTAAAAGGGAGCCGTACATACAGCTGTTATATAACTGGAATGAACAAGGAACTGAATACAGGAGAAAACAGATAGGAGAGTAAGGTTGGATGAATGTGTATGGAAAAGGAAAAGAAGAGGAGAGCGTGCAGAAATGAAAGCTCAGTGAACATAAATATGTACAGGAATGAGTTGGACAGGTAAATAAGCACAGAAAACAGTGAATATGCAGATGACAGTAAACAAAGAGTATGCAGAACAGGTTCTTAACAGCAACAGGAAAAGACAAATCCAGTAAAGCCAAAATCCAGAAAAGAAGCTGAGTGAAATTGAAATATGTAATTAAAATGTAAATGTTGTAATTAATTTTTTATTGTTTGTGATGCAAAGGCAAGTATCCTAAGGAAAAGAAAATCCCACTGTAGCATGGAAATTTGTACATATTGTTATAATTTTAAAATTGAGTTGGATAAAAGAATAAGAAGACAGAAGCCAAAGAGTCATGACTGTTCACTCCAAATTCCTTGAGAAATACAAACAGTCATGTGAGAATCTCTATATATAATATCAATTTGATATGCATAAAAGAGAGAGAGTAAATAAAGAGAAGTGCATTTAAGAGTGAAGGTAGAAGATCAAGAAAAGAAGAGCGTAAAGAGAAGCTACAAAACAGAGTCAGATATCGTAGGTAAATCAACAAACATTCGCTTTGTTAAATTGGAGGAAGTTGGAGCTTCCTATCAAGTTGCAGCTTGGATAGTCATAGTTGTAGCCGATCGAGGATAGAGCCTCCAGTTGGTTGGTGCCTGCAGAAAACAGTGGTGAGAGGGAGTTGGAGCTTGCCTTTGCATCACAACAATAATAAGATGTGGTTTTATCCCTTCATGGGTTTCCACTTACATCTGCTGTCTCTATGTGTGCTTCTTTTGTGTTGATGTGAATATTTAAAATCTGGTTAATTGCTTGCTGCTTTCTACATAAGTATGGTGTCACAATAATTTAATATTGGCTGCAAATAAGATTGTTCACATATTAAGCTGTAAATAATTTTGGAGAAAATTTTAAAAGGCTAATGTATGCATTAAACTGATTCACCCCCCCCCTCTCAGTTTAATTAAAGATTCAACAATTGGTATCAGAGCCAGTTCCTTGTATATCAGTCTAACAACTGAAAGGAGATCCTAGGCTCTCAAGATGGCAAGTCAAGAAGGAAGCTCAACAAATAAAGCCCCTTTCTTTACAGGTGCAAATTATGCCTTTTGGAAAATAAGAATGAAAGCTTATATAATGTCTTTAGGATTAGAAGCTTGGGATGCTGTGGAAATTGGATATGTCACAAAGTCAACTGATACAGAGAAAGAAGCTAAATAAAGCTTTGTAGCTAATGCAAAAGCAATGAATGCAATCTTAAATGGACTATGTGAAGCTGAGTTTATCAAAATAATGCACAGTAAGACTGCCAAAGATATGTGGGACACTCTAGAGAATATCCATGAGGGAAATAAAAAGGTTAAGACTTCCAAACGTCAAGTATATAGAGCCCAGTTTGAAAATTTAAAAATGAATGATGATGAAGATGTTGGTAGCTTCTTCTTAAAAGTTGCAGAAATTGTTAACAGTATGAAAGCTCTTGGAGAAACAATACCAGAAGGTATAATTGTACAAAAGATTCTAATATCTCTTCCATCCAGATTCAATCCCAAGGTGTCTGCAATAGAAGAAACAGCTGATTGGGAGACCTTGACCATGAACCAACTACTAGGAAATCTTACAGCATATGAGATGAGGCTCCCACAAAAGAAGCCAAGTACAAGGGAAGCAACATTCAAAACAGAAAAGAAGAAAGAAGAAAAGGAAGACATATGCTCCTGCTCTGATGAAGAAGAGGCTAAACTTGTCAAGAAATTGGATAGAGGATCAGGTAGATACAAAGGAAAACTTCCTTTTAAATGCTTTGACTGTGGAAGAGTTGGACATTATGCTGCTAGATGTCCTCACAAGAAAGTAAGAAATCAAGCTCAAGAATCAGAGAAAGACACATCAAAGAATTGGCAGAAAGGAAAGAAATTCAGCAGAAAATCCTTCTATGCTCAGCAAGACAGCAGTGCATCTGAAGACTCAGATGAACCCTCAGGAGAAGAGGGAACCTCTCAATTTTTACTAATGGCCATAGAAGATCTTGAAGGACTTTTGCTAGAAGAAGAAGAAGAAGGGGAAGTCGATCTTGAGGGGGAGCTAAGAAGTGCTCTGGAGGAGATTGACAGACTCAAACTAAAATTCAGAAAACAAAAAGAGATTCTCCTCAAATGTGTGAAAGAAGAACAAAATTCAGAAGTCCTCATGCAGCTGAAGGTAAAGCTTGAAGAATCCAAGAAGATAGAAGATATGTTACTTCAGCAAATCAAAGATAAAACTCGAGAACAAGAGAAGCTGGAAGAAGAAATTATGTGTCTGAGAAGGAAATTAGAAAGTGCTCAACAGAAAGTTTCTATATACCCTTCTCAAATGACAAGTTCTGGTAAGTTGAATGAAATCTTGGATGCTCAAAGATCTCCTCTAATAAAACTTGGGATAGGCTATGAAGGAGAATCAAGTAAAGACAAAGAAAAGGAAAACAAAAATATAATTTTTGTAAAAGCAAAGAAGACTAATGAAGCAGCTCAAATAATTCCTACAAAGGAAGAAACATGTAATGAGAAAGACAGAAACCAGAAGATACCTCTAATAACAAAGATCGTAACAAATACTAAGACAACAGATAAAGGATCA
Organism: Pinus albicaulis; assembly: GCA_034641835.2. Lineage (NCBI taxonomy): Eukaryota > Viridiplantae > Streptophyta > Pinopsida > Pinales > Pinaceae > Pinus > Pinus albicaulis. The sequence continues at coordinate 1,079,710,070 of CM076574.1, forward strand.
TATATTCCTGATTATACCAAATTTGGAAGCCATCAAAGAAGATTCTTGCCTCCTATGAAGAATGCCACCTGTTATATCTGCCACAAGCTGGGACACATTGCTGCATATTGTCATGCAAGGAGGAATGATTCAAACCAGAAAAAGATGCAAGCATGGAAGAGACAACCTTACATCAGGTATGCAAGTAATTTCTATGGTTATTGTCTTTATTGTAAGGATTTTGGCCATAGAATTATTGAATGTAGAAAGTATGGACAAAGACTGATGTTCAATACCTCAAGTAGGTTTATGAGTCAAAGCAATTTTGTTCATGCTCACAATTCTGCAAAAACTATATTCAAATGTTGTATATGCAATCAAGTTGGAAATATATCTTCCAAGTGTTCTCTAAAAGGATATAATTCATCACCTCACAAAAGATACCAAACAAAAGGGGGCCTCCAGTGGATAAAGAAGGTGAATAAATGTGACTTGGCTTTAACTGCTCAAGATTTGAAGATTCAATGGTATTTGGACAATGGCTGCTCTAAACACATGACAGGAGACAAAAACAAGTTTTTAACTCTTGATGAAAAGAAATCGGGCAATGTCACTTTTGGAAATGACAAATCAGGAAAGATCAAGGGAAAAGGATCAGTCAGCATAGACAGTGGCAGAGGAAAGGCCCAAGATGTATTATATGTAAATGGGCTAAAATCAAATTTACTGAGTGTCAGTCAGATGTGTGATAAAGGCTGTGAAGTCCTCTTTAGAGCACAAGATTGTGTAGTCAGATCAAGCACAACAGGAAAAACTATACTCAAAGGTGTTCGGACAGAGAGTAATGTGTACATAGTGAAAGAGGAGGATGAAGCCTGCTATCTTAGCAAACTCGAGGAGTCATGGTTATGGCATAGGAGATTGGGACATCTCAGCTTTGACCATATCGTTAGACTGAGTCAGAAGAAAGCTGTCAGAGATATGCCAAAAATAAAAAGGCCCTCAAACACAATATGCAAATCTTGTCAGTTGGGGAAACAAACTTGCACATCCTTTAAATCTAAAGAAGAGTTATCAACAAGAAGACCACTGCAACTTGTGCACATGGATCTGTGTGGACCTGCAAGAACTAAAACACCAAGTGGAGAGTCCTACTTTATGCTGATAATAGACGATTTCTCCAGAATGACATGGGTTGCTTTTCTCAAGAATAAATTAGAAGCTCTGGAAAAATTCAAAACATTTAAAGCATTAGCGGAAAATCACATAGGATGCAAGCTGAAATGCATCAGATCAGACAGAGGAGGTGAATTCACTGATTATGACTTTGCAGACCTATGCAATGAACATGGCATAAAACAACAATTTACTATTGCAGGAACACATCAGCAGAATGGAGTAGCAGAGAGACAAAACAGATCTGTTCAACAAATTGCCAGAGCCATGATGCAAGAGAATAATATTGCTCAAACCTTCTGGGCAGAAGCAGTGCACACAGCAGTACATATCCTTAATAAAGCTCACTTAAGGCCAAGCAGTGACAAGACTCCCTATGAACTATGGCATGGAAAGCTAGCCTCAATCAAACATTTCAAAATCTTTGGAAGCAAGTGTTACATAAAGAATAATGATGAAAATCTTGGGAAATTTGATGCAAGAGCAGATGAAGGGATATTTCTAGGATATGCTTCCAAAAGAAAAGGGTACAGGTGCTACAACAAGACCCTTCGGAAGATAGTTGAAAGTATTGATGTGAGATTTGATGAAGAACTTCCAAACAATACTAGAGATACAAACTGCTGCAGTACATCAGACAACAATGAAGAAGAAGATCAAAATGATGATGAAACAAGAAAAACATCAGAAGATGCTGGACTGAACTCAAAAACCCCCTCAAGATACACTCAAAAGAACCATCCAGAAGATCAAATCATAGGAGACAAGAATGTAGGAGTACAAACAAGAAGGCAGCTAACTGAACAGAAAGAAGAAGTATACATAGCCATGATGTCACAAATAGAACCAAAGAAATTTGAAGAAGCCAGCAAGGACAAGTCTTGGGTAAATGCAATGAATGAAGAATTGGACCAAATTGAGAAAAACAATACCTGGGAACTAGTTCCTAGACCTGTTGAGAAAAATGTCATAGGCTCAAAATGGGTATTCAAAAACAAAATGAATGAGCAAGGACAAGTAATCAGAAATAAATCTAGGTTGGTCTGCAAAGGATACTCACAAATAGAAGGACTTGATTATGATGAAACATTTGCCCCTGTAGCCAGAATGGAAGCTATCAGAATGTTCCTGGCATTTGCATGCTACCAAGACTTAAAGGTATATCAAATGGATGTAAAATCTGCTTTTCTTAATGTCGATCTAGAAGAAGAAGTGTACATGGAACAACCAGAAGGTTTCTCATTGATAGATAAAGAAGACTATGTATGCAAACTGAAAAAGGCCCTATATGGACTGAAACAGGCTCCTCGTGCTTGCTACTCAAGACTGGATAAATATTTGCAAAAACAGGGTTTTAAAAAGGGTGAAGTGGACAGAAATCTATACATAAAAGCCCATGAAAATGAACTCCTAATTGTTTTTGTATATGTTGATGACATTATGTTTGGAAGCAACAAAGATGAGCTAGCAAAAGGATTTGCAGAAGAGATGAAATCAGAGTTTGAAATGTCCATGATTGGAGAACTCAGTTTCTATTTAGGACTTCAAATTCAGCAAAGGAGCATAGGTACATTCATCTCACAAGAAAAATACCTAAAAGAAATGCTGAAAAAATTCAAAATGGAAGATTGCAAACCTGTGTCAACTCCCATGACCACAGGTTGCAAGCTGTGTGTTGATGATGGGTCTGCTGATGTAGATCAAAAACTCTACAGATCCATGATAGGAAGTCTGTTATATTTGACAGCATCAAGACCAGACATCATGCTAGCAGTTGGACTAGTGGCTAGATATCAAGCAACACCCAAACAAAATCATCTTCTTGCAGTAAAAAGAATATTCAGATATCTACAAGGAACAACACAGTATGGGCTTTGGTATCCTAAAAGAAAAAGCTTCACTTTAAAAGCATACACAGATGCAGATTGGGCCAGCTATGTAGATGACAGGAAAAGCACAAGTGGAGGTGCTTTCTATCTAGGAGAAAGTCTGGTAGCATGGTTAAGCAAGAAACAAACATCCATCTCTCTGTCAACAGCTGAAGCAGAATATATAGCAGCAGCAGCCTATTGTACACAAGTCATGTGGATGAAGCAGACTCTTCAAGACATGAAAGTGAGCATTAATGAACCTATCTCAATAAAATGTGATAATACAAGTGCCATAAGTATATCTAAAAATCCTGCGCTTCATTCAAAAACTAAACATATACCAATCAAATATCCTTTTCTCCGAGAACAAGTGGCTTAGAAAATAGTTAAACTGGACTATGTACCAACAAAAGAACAGATAGCAGATATATTTACTAAACCACTTGCCAGAGAACCATTCGAATACTTGAGAGACAGACTAGGGGTAGTATCTGTAGATACTACTCTCTAATATAAAGAGAAAGCATAGTCTCAGGGGGAGAGCATAAACGAAAATATCTTTCCTAAAGGAAATCAGCAAGCAAGGGAAGCATAAAACAGGTCCACAGGATCAACATTATCAGTATTATCAGCACATTCTCAGTATTATCAGCATTCAACATGAAGAAAAAAAAAAAATTCAAACATATATCGGCAATCTAGCACAGATTATAGCAGAGATATATAGCAGTAGCAGTCTATATAGCAGCAGTAGCCTCAACACAGATTATATTGTTAACAAAGGATTAAATGCATCATTGCTGTCTGCAATCTAGCACAGATTACAGGCACTACATATGAAACACATCTATACAACATATATTGACTCACTATATCAGACAGAGACAAAATATATATTCAAGTTTGATAATCCTCAAAGTGTTCCCTCAACAAGTCTAATACATCACTCTGGAGCAGCATGGTACAAAATTAGCAAAAGAGGGCCTAAACGTAACTCAGAGAAACGAAATGCAGAAAGCAACCCTTTGCCATTGATGTCAAAGGGGGAGGAAGAACAAAAAAAAAAAAAAAAAAAAAAACCGGAGGAAGAGCAGGCAAATAAGAAGAAAGTGGATTTCCATCAATGCCAAAGGGGGAGACTGTTGGAAATGTTGTCATTGATGGAAAATGAGGCAGTGCTGAAGCAGAAACAGGCAAAGGAAGCAGCAAATACAATGGAGGCAACAAAGAAGCAAATGAAGACAGAGGCGTTATCACTGCTGTTAGTCCAAGAATAGAGACAGGAACAGATGCAGTGACAGAAGCGGCAGAGGCAGAATCTTTTATATAGTCGCACATAACATTCCAGGCATCTGAATTCAACAAGAGCACTTGTATTCAATTGACATTTGATTGATATGGTAGAATTGTGCATTATATATATATATAATTGAATGGAGCGGAGTCGAATAATAAAAATACATTGAAAAGTGAATATTTTGATAAATAACAGATGTGGAACAGAACTTGGAGTATAGGCTGGAACCCTGTGTCAGATTAAATAAATAACAGAACCGGAGGTAGCGAACCCGAGTTAATGGGCGAGGAGATTGTACAGCCGGCTTAAACCATAGTTTAACACTGTAGCGAAACCACCAGTGGATTTCCAAGAGCGGATTTCCCATTCCGCACCACTTTTGACCATAAGTGGTATTCCTGGAGGGGGGAGCGATTCCACAGAGAAATTGCCGCGTGTCCTGAGTGGTATTGAAAGACCCCGGTTAAACTGCGCCTTCGCACGTTATAAATCATACCAAGACGCTGAGCGGAATGCATATAAACCGTCGATCTGGTGGGCCGACATCTAACGGTGATCGCGTGTTGGACCCGCACAAAGTTTAATGGAAGAGCCCGAAGGATAAGCCAGGTACGGTGTATGCATTCGTTTGATTGTATGGTGGGCCCGGGGCGGAAATATATATAAACTATTGGGTTCTGTTAACGCATAGATATATATATATATATATATATATATATATATATATATATATATATATATATATATATATATATATATATATATATATATATATATATATATATAATGGTGTATGTAAAGTATGGGTCTAAATTTCGAGGATGACGCTATTTATTCCGAGGGAGTCCTCCTCCGGTATCTGCTCGAGTCTGCTACCCCCGCGGAATCTTACCGCCTCTGAATTAATATGTTGCATGGTTCAATTTATATTATGGGGCGTTGTGATTTGATTGATATATATATATATATATATATATATATATATATATATGTATGTATGTATGTATGTATCATATGATAAGGCGCATACGAATGGTTGAGTGTTGACTCCACGTTGGCAAATGAGTTGTACGTGTGGGTCCAAAGCCAAAGTTCTAATTGATCGGGACAATTTGACTAAGGATTGCGAGTTAATAAAGGAATGCCGATTGCTGTAGGATTTCGTTAATAATTGAAGGACGTTGTAATAAAGGAATATGTGAACGCGGGTTTATATATGTACAGGTCGAGAATTGATTAAACCAAAGGTTATACTGTTCATAATCTATGGTAAAGATAGTTAGCACTGATATATCCGTGTGGTCAAACAGGGTTTATGAAACGTTGAGAGTTATTTTAGTTTTGATTAAAAGGTAGTCGTACATACAGCGGTTATATAACTGGAATGAACAAGGAACTGAATATAGGAGAAAACAGATAGGAGAGTTAGGCTAGATGAATGTGTATGGAAAAGGAAAAGAAGAGGAGAGCGTGCAGAAATGAAAGCTCAGTGAACATAAATATGAACAGAGAATGAGTTGGACTGGGTGAATAAGCACGTAAAACAGGAATATGCAAGATGACAAGAACAAAGAGTATGCACGTGTTCTTAACAAATACAGAAAAAGACAAATCCAACAAAGCCAAAATCCGTAAAAGAAGCTGAGTGAAATTGAAATATAATTAAAATGTAAATGTTGTAATTATTTTTACTGTTTGTGATGCAAAGGCAAGTATCCTAAGGAAAAGACAAAATTCCACTATAGCATGGAAATTTTTACATATTGTAGTAATTCTAAAAATGAGTTGAAAAAAAAAAGGGAATAAGAAGATAGAAGCCAAAGAGTCATGACTAGTCACTCCAAATTCCTTGTAAAATACAAACAGTTATGTGAGAATTTCTATATATAATATCAATTTGATAAGCTCAAAAGTGTGAGAGAGAGAAAATAAAGAGAAGGCAGAATATAAAAGATTGAGACAGAGAAAATTAAGAGAGGCAGAGCAGAAAGAGATGCTACAAAACAGAGCTGATATCTGAGGTAAATCAGCAAACATTCAATTTGATATATTGAGGAAGTTGGAGCTTCCCTATCAAGTTGCAGCCTGATAGCTGTCAGTTGTAGCTGACTAAGGTTGGAGCCTCCTGTAGGTTGGTGCCTGCAGAAAAACAGTGGTGAGAGGGAGTTGGAGCTTGCCTTTGCATCACAACAATAATAAGATGTGGTTTTCTCCCTTTATGGGTTTCCACTTACATCTGCTGTCTCTATGTGTGCTTCTTATGTGTTGATGTAATTATTTCAATCTGCTTAATTGCTTGCTGCTTTCAACTTAAGTATGGTGTCACAATAAATTAATATTGGCTGCAAATAAGATTGTTCACATATTAAGCTGTAAATAACTTTAATGAAAATTTAAAAGGCTAATGCATGTATTAAACTGATTCACCCCCCCTCTCAGTTTAATCAAAGATTCAACATGATCATCCAGATAACTGATCAATCATCCATATAGAGGTTCCTGTAGGTCACGGAACATATGAATGGGACAGTCCAAATTTCCAGCGTGACTCTTTTATAGATATCTGATGCTCTGTTTTTCCCCTCTGTATCAGACTACAGATTATATTTCTCCATCATTTTTTGAACATTTTGTCAGATATTTGAATTTTTATGTAAATATTTAGGTCACCAAGGTCAGCTGTTGATTTTTATTTACTGCCAGATTGGACTTATTATGAACAGATCGGTATATATATCAGTTCTCATTCCAGGTTGCGCGGACAGAACGGTTTTGATGTTTGGTCTCAAAGTGGTATTTGTCACTGACAGATTACTTTGGAGGTTGTACTACTAATGGCTTTGGCCACTGAAAAATGGTTTTTTTGGTTTCACTAAACTAGCAATAGACCTAAAACGTCTAGATTCACTATTTATAACCCCGATTAACGTAAACAAGATGGAATTTTGATGCGAACGATTAGCTTACTTGTGATATAAGCGATCGCCAAAGAAAAAACCCCGGTCACCACAAAAGAGACCTTGATCCTCGCTCTGTGTTTTTCCAGGGCCAAGTCCAACAAAATTATCTTCACCCCACCAAGCAATAACATAAACCCTGATGAGATCCCTTCGATAATATATTGCCTGTTCACTCTTTCGGAGAGGAAGACCACTGGTTTTATGTTCCTATGATAGGATCCTGCGCACTGCCAAAGCCTGGTGGCTTGACGATGACATCGTAGATGAAGCCGGAAACCACCAAGAAATAGGTGGCCAATACGAGGGAGAAGACATTCATGGCTGAGTGCAGCGAAAAGGAGGGCACCTTCAGGTGCATGCGGGGTACTCTGAGAGCATTGTAACGAAGATTCTGGATGAGAAGCAAGGGATCCATTGAAGATGACAATGATAAGTCTTTGCTTGACGATTCTGAGCTCTGGTGATGAACATTCATAGATGACCAATCGAAGAAGTTTCGTTTTACCATTTATTGCCCCGACCCCCTTAATAAATAAGAATTGTGGGACTTTATCGGAAGTTTCCCTGTAAAGAGTTAGCTTCAATGTGCGGTGGCGGAGAGAGCTCTTATGTGGGACGGTACATCATATTAGCATTAGCAATCGTAGGAAGGTTATTGAGTTTACCCATCAGCAACCCTCATGAATCTATCTTCCCATCCCTTTATTTTCCAGGTTACCCAATTCGACTGACTGACATCTAAATAGGGAAGCTCGTGCCAAAGCTGGCCCAACCTTGGATGAATAGCCAGTGTTTTTGGGTGCATTATAGTGACAAAACCCCTACGAGTAGTTGCCACACCAGTCTCTTTCAAGTAGAGGAACGTCTGTCGACATTTTTCCAGGGACGGGGTTTTGCTCACGGATGGAATTTAAATGACCGAATTGAGATGAAGATTTAAGCTTTAATTTCAGAAATTTGTCTTTCCCTCGCTCACTTGGCTTTTTGATGTGACCCCGAGGTATTAGTTACCTAGCCTTTTAGGTTGGGTTAGCTTGAAATGATGTTGGCCAAATAATGAATTCATAAAACATGTAGACAAAATTCATCATTCCATTAATGTAAAACTGAATTTAATTACATTTTGATTAAAATTTATGGAAGAAAACGCATTTCATTATGGGAAACAAATATATCCTATATAAATTGAAAATTTTCTATCTTGATAGAAGTATGAGATACTTTCCATTCATTTAGTAGGTTTTAGGTTATTTTTTATTTAATTTGGAGACTCTCAAAACTGATGTTTTGGTGAAAATTTTATTGGAATTTTGTTCATATTATCACTTTCCACTAGAATTTTGAAGAAATCAATTGTCACCATGACTTTCACTTAATTTTAGATAAACTAATATCACTTTATTTCCACTAATATCATTGAGCATTGTTCATTTCAAATAAATGTTTTTGTGTACCTAAAATAGCATCCAAGGGTTTAGTTTCCATGGTAGTGGTTCAAGCTTACATACATGTTAGGTAACTCTAATAATATTATCTTGTAACAAGTTTATAAATTGATTCAATTGATCTCATTTTTATGTTAATAACTCAATCACCTAAATATTGGTGGTGAGATTGAAAATGGGGTTGTTCTATAATGTTCATGAAACATGAGCCTAATATATATTCCATGTGGCTTTATTTTAACCTTATCTTGATGGTTATTTGAACAAACTATTTTGTCAAAAAAAAACCCACGTCTCCCTTTGGTGAACCCTATGAAAGTTGATGGTAAGGCCATAGATAGTATTTTTTGTATAATCACCAATGATGGGGGGTATACTTGTAAGCAGAGTATTAATATACTTGAGAGTTTAGAACTCATGGTGCTCCCACTGTAGATGAGTTAGAACCCTAAAACGTGTGTTCTAGTTTTTTCCCTAGCCAAATCTAGATGACCCTGGGCAACGTCTTTATGTTGCTAGTGACCCTTTTTGGTATTATATGGAATGCAATCTTGTTAGGAAAACATCTTCCATAGGCCATAGAGTTTCATTCTTCTTTGATTGTTGTTCATGTTGAAGTGTTTTGCTTTTTGTGAAAGAAATGCAATGAAATATTATTTTATGTTAAAGAGCCTTCATAAAATTTCTCGTGGTATGATATCACACTAATTTGTATGAACCTACCCTTGTAGATTATAACGCAAGTGCAAAGGATTTAGATAAAAGTGGGGTATTTATAGCAACTACTAGAATTATAGGGTGTTTCCCCTTGCAACATGAGTAAGGAGCGCCTTGGCCCTTTCACCACCTATTTAAACTATTTTTAATGTGATGATAATAGGTCATGTCACATGGTCAATGGGAATATTTGTGAAAGGAAGGGACGCAAACACAACTAGCCTCCTCCTTTAGTGAATAGCAACAAATTCTTGAGTATTGTGTCGAGCATTTTTTTAGGCATTGAAGACTCCTAAGACATGATCCTTTGGTTACTATTGGAGTCTATTCGAAGGGGTAAGGCACATAATTGAGTTGGAATGTTAGTGTAAGACATAAATCCAATAGCTAGGTTCTAGGGTGTGCCAACGTATGCTAGGAAGTGTTAGGGAGACAAAAGGGAGAACTAGGTCAAATTAATGCATGGAAAAGAATGAATAACAGTTTGTGACAGGAAGTGTCAGTGAGTTCCAGGTGTGTTAAGGAGGGAGTGAAAAGGTAAGTTAGGCATTTTTAAGGCATGCTAGAGTCGAGGGAAACATGCCAATATGTGTCAGGTGTCAGGGTGTGTCAATGCATGCCAGGGAGTGTTTGAGAGTGCTAGGGAAACACAAGGGAGCACTAGTTTGAAATGCATAGAAATGAATGAATAATAATGTGTGTCAGGGAGTGTCAGTGAGTTCTAGGTGTGCTAAGGAGGGAGTGACAAGGTATGATAGGTAGTTCCAAGGAATGCTAGAGTTCCAGGGCAGCATGCCAAGATGTGCCAAGTGCTAGTCTGTGTCAATGCATGCCAGGGAGTGTTAGTGAGTGCCATGGAAAAACAAAAGACAAATAGTTCAAAATGCATGGAAATGAACGAATAAGAGTGTGTGATTGGGAATATCTGTGAGTTGCAAGTGTACTAAGGAAGGAGTGACAAGGTTATATGTTAGCTAGTGCTAAGGCATGCTCGAGTGCCAAGGTATGTCAGGGAGTGGTAGTGTGTGTTAGGGAGTGCCAAATGCCAAGGAATGCAAGGGATACTAACATCCGCCACATAGTGCCAAGAAATTTTAAGATTCGCCATGTGATATGTCATGTAAATATGTAAATTGCGTTTCTAAGTTGTTTTACTACCACGGTTGAATGTGAGCCTTGCATTGGTAACTTGTTAAGTGGCATGAGTTGAGATTGGACATGAGTAGCATAGGATGACTTATAGGTAGTTCTTAAGTGAACAAGGCATATGTTGAATTTTCACGACACATGAGAATTTTGGTTTGTTCTTAGAATCTTTGATTCAAACACACTCAAGTGCCACAACATATCTACTTTAATGCACAACAAAATATACACACATCAGGGAATCAACTAGTGCACATGAAAAATTTTAACTTTTTAAAACCTTCTTCATTATATTACAAACTATAATACAACAGGCTAGAGCTCCTGTACCAGGGATCATGACCCTTTACAATCACATGGATGCGAGGAATACAAATAGGGATTGGTGTTAGTCCTTTGAAAACCAATCTATGAACAAGACAACATTTGACCTACTTGTTGATGGTGGCCACACACAACCCTTTCAGTCCACATGTCCTGAACACATATGGAAGGTCCTCTTGCCTCCCATTCTGAAACTCCTTAATCTCCCTCTATCAATGAGCTCAACTCCTTTAGTTTACTCAACTCAGCTAAAAAAACTATGTCGTCTAGCTACCTCCTTTTTCCTTCAAGTTCAGCAACACTTAGGGTCTTTGATCAGTTGTTCACAACTCCATTTGTGAACATCTCTTTGGTCTGCCCACTTTTTCCATACAACTACTCCATGATGAAAAGTATAGGGTTATGGAGTTTTCCCTTCTTCTCACTAAATCAATCCTCTGCAATACATTGAAATAGGTATAGTTGGTTGGCCCACTTGACTGCAACTTTAGTCCTTCAAAGTTTGCACATCGTTATATGCAATACACCTGCCCTTCTACCAATATTGTTTTCCTTCACAAGTATAGAACTTAGGGCTCTTCTTTGAAAGTCACCTAAAAACCCTCCAACTGTACTTATACTTCCATCAATTTTCCCAACCACAATCAATCCTTTTATTGGTCTAGGGCCCACGACACTGCCCTCATCTAGGGCTCTTCAAATTTTCCACCTAACAATGATCTGATTCCTCCCAAAATCATTGTTCTTGTGTACCAATTTATTTTTTTTCCAGTATATGAATACATTTGAACTACTCCTCTTATCTTCCTTCTAACAATTTTTAGATGACTGAACTTGGGTCACAAATAATCCACTAATTATCCATTGAATAATTTTTATAGGTTGCATCATATCTCTATCCAAAACTCTATGGACAGTCCACCGAAATAAACTCATCTTCATGTCAATCCATTCTTCATATGCCACATTTCTTCTGTTCAGGTTCCACCCTCCTTTGGATCTATTATCTCCACAAATAGTTCCGCAAACCATATTCCATATATGTGGTTTATATTGCAGAGATAAACCTCACTCTAAGGGTCACAAAACCTCTTCTTCTACGCAGATTTGTCACAGTCTTAAGGGCATACCTTATGGAATAAACATGCTAGGAAACCACCATAACTAGGAAATTATACTTTTTTTCTAATTGCTTTAGAACAGACACTATCCACCCTGGGAAAAAACAACAAATCTTTCCTCCTTAAGAGACTAGGCCTAGCTCATATGGATCCATAGATTTTGGGCATTTATTTGACTAAATATTGACTTTAACTTAAGTTCTCTATGACCCTCAAACTAGGGTTACCTCAATCAATATTATGCTTACAACTACTTTTGTTCTAGCCCTAAATTCCAGTGCATGCCCTCCTTCATTTGTGTTGGTATTTACCACAGACCTTGCGGCCTACTAACCACCACAGGACAGGGTCTCAACCCTCTCTGCTATTTTAGAATTTGATGTGGCCTTCACACAAAGAGACCATTGAAATCAAATGCCCATATTATCATGAGCATTTTAACTTTTTTTATGTCTATCTCTCTATTGTTTCTTGCCCCATTTGAAATGTCATCCTTATTTTCTATGTGTTTTCTTCAATATAGTGTGAATATTTTTTCCATCACACAACTTCTGTGGGGTTTGTTAACGCAAATAGCTTGTAAGGCCCATTCATCAAGGTATTTGATGAAATGAAATGATTATCGATGATCACCAACTAATGGTACCTGTAAAGATTTACTTTAACAATTCTACAGTTTTCCTGTGCCAACAATTATAAAAAATTTTAACCTCATGAACTAGTCTCCTCTGTTCTCTTAGCTAATGCTATAAGCACTTATTATTATTGTCAAAGCTTTTACTCTCTATTCCCATTGAGCTATTTCAGTTATTTGTGGACATTGATCTATTTTCATTTCATTTCTTCAATTTTTATGACTATTATGCATTACCTTTGGCTAGTGCCTTCTTTCTTACCTATTATTTTTCTTCTTAAGCATTCTAGCCAGCCAGAGCAGCAGGGGCAGCAGGAGCCACGCGGTCCAGCCAGAGCCCAGCAGGGGCAGCACAGAGGCAGCAGGAGCCACGCAGGGCTGACGCAGGCCTAGTCAAGGCAGTGCAGGGGCAGTGTAAGCCCTTCAGGTGTGACGCAGGCCCTTACTGAGCAGCGTAGAGGTCGACACAAGCTAGTCAAGCTGACATAGAGGGATTCAAAGCAGCGTATTACTACCGTTTTTATTTCTCTCTTGGGTGAACCAGTTTTGGTGCCCAGGATTGTTGTACTTAGAAATTGCATAATAATGAAAACCCTCCAGAGCTAACTGCACCGGTTTTCCCGCATTGGGTTTTTTCTGGGGACAGTTGTCCAGAAAATCTGTGTGTCACTTTGTCTATGAGCATGTTATTCAGTATTTGATCTGTATGTGTAGGTTGCTAGTTGTATTTACTATTTACTTCACTAATTTATTGAATATTTCATAAATTAACTTGTAACTTAATTCAAGTAGGAGAAGTAAATCAAGATATTGTAGTAGGGTTTCTTAGATTAAGAAATTTTCACATTCCGTAGGTCTAGCCCCATTAGGTCACCTAGGGAAAAAATTTCCCATGAATCTAGCTAGAGGAAAACTTCTATCTCCTAGAGGCAGTTGTGTTGCTGGGTGCCCTCACTCTCCTCAGAACTTGGGCCAATTCCAATGGTGGAATCTTCAGATACCTCAAGCCCTAGCTCTAGGATCAAGTTTTTGCTATGTGTTCCCAAGGATAGAACCTAGTAGGATCAATTTGACCTATCAAAGTAAAAACTCATGTCTGGTCCTTTCCCATCACCTTGTCTAGGATAGAAACATAATTGGTTGCTAAATTCCATCCCCGAACCTGGGTTGGGTCCACTTGGCCCCGTGTGGTCCCATTTGGTGTCAAAGGCATTTTATCAAGGACCATTTGGGAATCCAAGTTCCCAAAGGATTTTAGGGATTGATAACTTCCTTCATAAGTCTTATCTTCTCCCTCAACCCTTCAATCCCCCTCCTATCTCCATAGAAGATAAATTCCCTTGCTTAAAAGGAAAGCAAGTCCCACTCTTTATTTTATCTTAGGGAAAGGGTTTTGAGGGTCACTTCCCACCTATTCATTTACCTATACTCTACAAGTGACTTCCTAAACTACCGGGACTCCACCCATCGGTGAAATTCCGTGAAGAGCAAGGAGCCTTATCTGTGGTGACAATGGGCTAAGCCTCCATCTTTTCCCTTGTCCTACTAGTTTCCCTCTTAGGAACCCCTTTTAGGTCCACGACTAGTTTGAGTGGTAACAAGTTGTTCACAATTCAATTTGTGAACAACTCTTTGGTATGCCCACTTTTGCCATACTATGGCTCCAAGATGAGAAGTCCAGGGCTATGGAGGTTGCCCTTCTTCTCACTAAATCAATCCTCTACAATATGGTGAACTAGGGCTAGTTGGTTGGCCCACTTGACTGTTACTTTAGTCCTTCAAAGTCTGCACATATTTAGGCCCTATACGCCTGCCCTTCTACCAATTTTGTTGTCCTTCACTAGAACAAGATTCAGGGTTCTTCTTTGATAGTAACCTAACAACCCTCGAACTGTACTTGGACTACCATCAATCTGCCCAACCACAGTCAATTATTTTTAATGATCTAGGGCCCACAATATTGTCTTCATCTAGGGCTCTTCAAATCTGCCACCTAACAATGGTTTGAGTCCTCTCAAGATCATTGTTCTTGTGTATCGACAATTTCATCTTTGTTTTCCAATCTATGAACAAATATGAACTACTCCTCTTATTATACTTCTAACAATCTGTAGATGACTGAACTAGGGTCACAAATGAGCCACTAACAGTCCATTTACTAATTTTTTATAGGTTTCTTCATATCTTTGTCTAAAAATCTATGGAAAGTCCACCAAAATCAACTCCTATGTAGGTCAATCCATTCTTCATATGGCACATTTATTCTGCATGCTCAATCTTCTGCTCAGGTTCCACCCTCCTTTGGATCTGTTGTCTCCATACATACTGAATCTGCAAACCATCTTCCAAATTTGCGGTCTTTATTGCATAAATAAACCTCGCTCTAAGGGTCGCAACCCATCTTCTTCTACGCAAATTTGTCACAGTCTTAAGGGAATACCTTAACTAAACATGCTAGGAAACTTTCCTAACTATGGCATTATACTTATGTACTTCTAACTGTTGTAGAACAAACCTTATCCACACATAAAAAAAACACGACTCTTGCTTCCATAAGAGACTCTACCTAGCTCATATGGATCCATAGATTCTAGGAATTTCTTTGACTGAATATTGACATGAACTTCAGATCTCAATGTCGACCCTCAAACTAGTGTTAACTCAATCAATATTATGCCTGTGTCGACTTCTGTTATGGCTTTAAATTATAGCGCAAGCCCTCCTCCATTTATGTTGGTCTTTATCACAAACCTTGCGGCCTACTAACCACCACA
This sequence comes from Pinus albicaulis, assembly GCA_034641835.2. Classification (NCBI taxonomy): domain Eukaryota; kingdom Viridiplantae; phylum Streptophyta; class Pinopsida; order Pinales; family Pinaceae; genus Pinus; species Pinus albicaulis. The sequence goes on from CM076574.1 coordinate 1,079,725,514, forward strand.
AGGTAAGATGGTATCAACCCTATCTTCTATTTCATGTAGAAAATCTAACCAACGAGATTCAATCTGATCTTGTAATGTACTAAAACAAGACATTGAATCCTTCCTACAATTTGTGGAAACAAAACACGATCGCACAATCACATATAAGTAAGAGAAACAAGTTATCAATCGCACAACAAAAGATGTATCTGGGGAAGCAACTTCTCAAAACCCTCTATCTCTATTTTGTATTAAGTCAAGGAATCATGAAACAATACAATGCTTAATCTCTCTTGAGATTCTCCAACACTTTGCCAATTGTCTCCTGCTGATCTAGGAAAAATCAGTTTAGTACTTAGCCAATTCTCAGCCTTCCTTCAGCCTACCTTTCTCATGAAATTCCTATGGAATTATCTCCATATTAATTAGGAAAATCAACCTTCCTTGATTGCACAATCCATCATGGCATCCCAATGACTTTATAATTGCACATGGGAAATTTTCTATAAATACAACGGATAGTTATGTTCCTCTGAACTGTGTTACAATAAGGATCAAGGGTATTTTTATTATTTAAAATAAGATAAAACCCTAAAAAACCAAAACCCTATCCTGAGGAGATGTAACACCAAGAGTTTATGGGCCCCGTTGGGGTTAGTTGGGCAGCCAACTTCCCGGGTTCATAACTTGGTCATATGATCTTCCTTTGACGCACATGATACCTCGTTAGAAAGATCTCTCCGAGGACTACAACTACTAATATGATTTATATGAAATCACCAAACCTTTCATGCCCAAAAAACATCGTTTGGGGCCTCAAAACGACTTCTAAAGTTCAGGACCCAAAAAACTGACAAAAATAGTAAATTGTGCTATAATTAAGGAAACTGAAAAACTGAAAGAGACAATGGTGAGGGCCCAAGTGGAATAGGTGGGTGGCCACCAATATCCACCTCGATCACCTTAAATCGAATTTCTTGAGCTAACTCAATCATCATGACTTAGTTAACTGACACAAGTTGTTATGAGATGAAATTACAATTTATTGTCCAATTTATTTAAGGGAAAAATAAATTAGACGCCTCACATTCCTCACTCCTAGTACATCAAAATTCCTCACCAGTGTGGATGCATTTTTTTGTCCTTTATAGTTTCCAATTTCACTGTTTCTTGTTGCAAATTTCAACACTCCCTCTCAACAAGAAAGGAATTCAATCTATCCCCATCCGGTACCTTTGGAATGTTCTTCATGCTACACTTCTCTAGTGTTTTTTGCACCTGCAAATCCTGAAACTGAATAGCCTCCGAACAAATAAATCAGTATAATGCATCTGTCATTAAAGTCTTATGATTACTACTAGCTACTGCACCTATCTAGTACTGGATTCTCTACACTGCTGCTGACATCTACATCCGTGCCCTTTGAAATGTTGCTAACTCTGATTTGTGCTCCAGTATTTGACTTCTGTCACTCTGATTTCCGTCTTGCTGACATCTGACTACATCAATCTAACTGATCCTTCCTACTACTATTGTACTGTGGGCTCCTCATAGCCAAGTTCGATCCATGAGACATGCCATCTCAATGGACCTTGCCCAAATTTCTTAACTTGAAATTATGTCTACACATCACCCCACCTTACACCTCAAGGTATGGTTGCTCCCTCTTCCCATCTGGCTAGAAATTTCCCCCTCATGGAGGTGTCTGCTTGAGTGGAGTACGCTTCCACTCAGTCTCCTCTCTGCTTCTCCAATTGTGGCAGCTACTCCACAACCTTTTGAGACTGCTTCTCATGAGGATGCATGTTGAGAGGTAATTTATGCTCCCTCTAAACCACCAAGTCTCTAACTTCTACCTTTATCCTCAAAGCTTTGCATGCATATGGTCCCTCAAGTGCATATAGGTTCTTGACTCGTGCACAAAGTAATTGTCCCGAAATTACAAAAATTTTCTAAAAAAGAGTTGATTTTAAATCTATGATATCTCCCTCATCTGAGCTCCGATTCGACCGTTTTTTTTTCCCATTTGGGTATATTTTCACAAGGAATCCAAATATTCTACTTGTTTTTGAAAATTTTACACCAAAATCTTCAAATATTCTCTGCAAACTCGCCACCCAAAAAATTCCTGCTCTGATACCATGTAGAAAATATAACCAACGAGATTCATTCTGATCTTGTAATCTACTAAAACAAGATACTGAATCCTTCCTACAATTTGCGGAAAAAAAACATGATCGCACAATCACATATAAGTAAGAGAAATAAATTATCAATCGCATAGCAACATGATGTATTTGGGGAAAGAAACTACTCAAAACCCCTCTATCTCTATTGTGTATTAAGTCAAGGAATCATGAAACAATACAATGCTTAATCTCTCATGAGATTCTCCAGCACTCTATTAATTGTCTCTCATTGATCTAGGCAAACTCAATCTAGTAGCCAATTCTCATCCTTACTTCAACTTGCCTTGCTCATGCAATTCCTAGGGAATTAACTCCTTATTAATTAGGAAAATCAGTCTTCCTTAATTGTGCAATCCATCATGGCATCCCAATGACTTTATAATTGCACATGGGAAATTTTCTCTGAATACAAATGATAGTTATGTTCCCTTTAACCTCTGTCTCAACTAGGTATTCCTCGAAACTGACATGCATGCAACTATTAATAGAGAATTATCAGTTATCTGATTGATCACTCATTGTGAATTTCTAATTTAATTCAATGGACCTCTCACTAGCTCATCACTCAGTTAGAACTAGTTAAACTGATTTTAACTCATTTAATTGAGTTAATTACACTTGCACCCCACTAATGCATCAAATTCAACTGGACCCCAAAAATATTAGAATCCCTCTAGATGCCTCATATTAGACCCTCAACTCGAATTTCTTGAGCTAACTCGGTCATCATGACTTAATTAACTGACACAAGTTGTTATGAGATGAAATTATAGTTTATTGTTCAATTTATTTAAGGGAAAAATAATTTAGACGCCCCACATTCCTCACTCCTAGTGCATCAAAATTCGTCACCAGTGTGGGTGCAATTTTTTTTTGTCCTTTCTGGTTTCCAATCTCACTGTTTTTTATTACAAATTTTAACATTTCATAATTTGATGCGGCCTTCACACAAAGACACCATTGAAATCACATGCCCAGATTATCATGAGAAACCTACCTTAAGCTTGATATGCCAGAAGAGAAGCAACAATATGCCATCCTACTTCCTAGCGCAAACCAACCATTAAGGTATACAACATTCTTCTAAACCCTCACATGGTGATCTTGCTCTTGGAGGATGATCATGACCTCCCTTTAGCAACCCTTACTCGGCCCTCGTACTCGACCTACTTTAGGAATACATCTCTCTTCACCCCCTTGATGTGCCAGATAGTGGGAATACATGTCAAACATGCTAAGATGTGCCAAGATGTGCAAGGGTGTGTCAATGTATGTCAGGGACTGTCAAGACAACAAAATGGGGAAAAAAGTTAAACTACAAGGAAATGAACACATAAGAGGGTTAATAAGGCATCAATTTACCTTTTCCAAGAGGGGCATGCTAGGCCCACCAACACTAAGCGACAATAGGTGCCAAGTGCGAAGTCTTAGTGCATTATAAGTGCCAAGTATTCCTTTTTTTCTTCTCATCTACTTTCCAAAAATTGATCATGACAAATAAATTTAATATTAAACCATGCCAAATCACACCAAGGCATCTCAATGTATTCCATACATGCTAAGACTTTCCAAGCGCCAACACATGCCAAGCGCCAATATGCGTCAGGGACTAATGTTATGCATGTTATGAAATGGAAGTGAATGTTGAAGAGTGCTAAGGTGTGCTAGAGAGTGGTAATGCATGTTGATGAGTGTTAAGGAGTACTAGAAAAAACATTAAGGGAGCACTAGGTAAAAATTCATGGAAGTTAATGAATATGAGGAACGTGTACTGTCAGAGACTAGTGTTAATGAGTGTTAGTTGTCATGCCAAGGAGAGAGTGACAAGGTATGCTAAGCATTGGTAAGGCATGCTATGGAATATCAAGGCATGTCAATAATTCCCAAAGTGCACTTGGGAGTTCCAGGGTGTGCTAATTATATCATGTGCCAATTAATAGTGCCAAGATATGCCAATACATGCTAGGTGCTAAGGATGCAGCTAGGGTGCTAGGGTATGTCAATATGTGTCAAGGAAACAAAAGGAAGAACCAATAAGAGGGTTAATAAGTCAGGAATTTATCTTTTTGAAAAGGGGCATGCTAGGCACACTAATAATAGGTCCCAATACATGCCATGTGGTATTGTGTGCCAAGTGCTAATTTATGTCAATGCATTCAACCAAGGTGTTCTAGGGCATGCTAGGGACTATATGCAGCATGCCAACACATGTTAGGAGAGTTCCATGTTGTGCTAGTGCATGCCACCATGTGCTTGGGTGTCAGTGTAATCAAAAGATCTTCTAGGTACAAAGATGTTCCAAGACATGTGGGGTGCTAAGAAATGTTAGTGTGTGCCAAAGCATTAATTTATGGTGTGCCCAGATTGTTGAGGATTATTAGGTCTTTCTCATTAACAGAATTTTCAGAGCTTGATTATGTATTAAATAATATATTTCCTACACACAATAGTGGAACTTTATCTAAAGGGAATTTGCTAGATAATAAACTTAATAGATATGAATCATGTGTTGACTCACAGGAAATCTCTATTCGACTAGTCATTACTTGAGGGAAATGATACACACTAATTATTTCTTAAAAAATTGACTGACCCTAACCACTATGGCCTTGGAAATATTATAAAAAATACTCCACAATAATGGTATTAAATCGTTATATTTTGACAAAAAATATATTAACAGGCACATAGCATCATCAAAAACTCATTAGAATGATCAATGACGACGGACATTTTTTGACCGTCACCAAAAGTAACAAAAAGAGTATTGGTGAGGGTCATTAAAAGTTCGTCACTAGAAGTGTCACCAAAGAGATAATTAGTGATGGGCCTTTAACGACCCTCACCAAAAGTGTCATTGAAAATGTCTTTGGTAACGGACCATAAATGACCATCACTATATACACTTACAGTGACGGTTTTTAGTGATCAATGATGACGGACATTTTTTGACCGTCACCAAAAGTAACAAAAAGAGCATTGGTGAGGGTCATTAAAAGTTCGTCACTAGAAGTGTCACCAAGGAGAGAATTAGTGATGGGCCTTTAACGACCCTCACCAAAAGTGTCATTGAAAATGTCTTTGGTGACGGACCATAAAGGACCATCACTATATACACTTACAGTGACGGTTTTTTAAGGACCGTCACCATATGTGACATTGGTGACGGACCTTAAAGGTCCATCACAAGCATGACCCTCACCAATGTGCTTTTTTCTTGTAGTGATATCTGGATGACTTAACTATTTTTTCTAAATCGGATCAACAGCATTTGGACCATCTCAGACAAGTATTCCTCAAATGCAGAAAATATGGTATCTCTTTGAATCCAAATAAGTCCTTGTTTGGTCTAGAGGAAGGTAAACTCCTGGGCCATATCATCTCCAAATATGGTATTAGAATTGATCCTGCTAGAATAGAAGCTATACTGTAGATACCTCACCCTAGGAATGTCAAATAACTTCAAGCTTTTCTAGGAAAAATAATTTTTTTGAGAAGATTCATATCTAGCTTAGTTGAACTAATTAGATTGCTTAATAATATGTTAAAGAAGGACTCAAGTATTAAATGGACAGTAGAATCCAAACAAGCATTTGAAGAAATTAAAATGGCTTTGACCAGAACACTAGTCCTTACAAGTCCACAGTTTGATAGAGACTTCATAATATTTTCATTTGCATCAGAACACACTATAGCAGCTATTTTATTACAAAAGGATGATCAAGGATGTGAGAAACCCATAGAATTTTTTAGTAAAGCACTAAGGGATGCATCATTAAAATACAACATCATGGAAAAACAAGCTTTTGCACTTGTAAAATCCATTAAAGACTTTAGAGTCTACATATTGTACTTCCATGTGATAGCCTATGTACCAAATGCTGTTGTCAAATACATCTTAACTCAAGATGGAATTGAGGGAAAAAGAGGTAAATGGATTGCTACCATATTAGAATATGATATTGAAATAAAACCTACAAAGCTTATAAAGGGGTAGGGATTGGCCAAGCTCATGACAGAAACAAATTGTCAAGCCTTGGACATTAATGAACTGGATAACGAACAGGAGATGGCGACTCCACAAATCAACCAGGCCTTGTTAGATTCACCTTGGTATGCTGATATAATTTATGTACTATTAAACCTGCAAGCTCCTCCAGGGTTATCCAGAACAAATAAAACGTTTTTAAAAATGACATATTCAAAGTTTTGTATTTTAGATAATGTTCTTTTTTGGAAAAATCATGAAGGTATTCTATTGAATTGTTTATTAAAAGAAGAAGCTAACAAGGCTCTCTAAGAATTTCATGCAGGAGACTGTGGTGGACACCTTTACTGGAAATCAACTGCAGACAAGATCCTAAGGGATGGATTTTATTGGCCAACCTTGTTCACTAATGTAAATAAATTTGTCACTGCTTGCCATAAATGTTAAATTTTTGAAGGCAAGAGAAAACTATTACCTTTACCCCTGAAACCAATTTCCACTGAAAAAACCTTCCAACAATGAGGCCTGGACTTCATTGGAGAAATCCATCCTTCCTCTTCTGGCCAACACAAATGGATCCTCACTGCCATGAACTATTTCAGCAAATAGATAGAAGTTATTCCTTCTAGACAAGCCAATGACACTGTGATCATAGGATTCTTAGAAACCAACATATTATCTAGATTTGGTTGTCCTGATAAAATCATAACTGACAATGATGCTGCCTTTAAATCCAAGAAGATGATAAGTTTCTGTAACAAATACCATATCACCTTAAGACATTCCACAGCCTATTACCCTCAAGGTAATGGACTGGCTGAGTCCTCCAACAAGAGTCTCATTAATATTATTAAAAAATTATTGGAGGAAAACAAGAAAAATTGGCATAAGAAACTTACAAATTCACTATGGGAAGACATAATCACCACCAAAAAATCTATTCGGACCAGTCCTTATGAGTTATTCTATGGCATGGAGGTTGTATTTCCTTCATATTTAGCAGTTCCTGTAATTAAATTACTTCAAGAAGCTCAGGTTGAACCTAATGATATTCAAAGAAGGATAAACCAGACCATCAATCTGTAGCAGACCAGAGAAGAAGTATATCAAAGATCCCAAGTATTGCAGGAGAAGATTAAGAATATATTTGATAAAAGAACCAAGGAAGAAGATTTCCAACTTGGAAAAAAAGTGTTAAGATGGGATTCCAGAAGAGAGAATAAGGGAAAACATGGGAAGTTTGACTTCCTGTAGAAAGGACCTTATATTATCTATTCCTTACAAGGAAACAATACATATTATTTGAAAAAATTGGATGGTACAGAAACTGAAGATGGGCTAGTTAATGGTTGAATGTTGAAACATTACTTTGATCCTACTTATTAATGTATCATGATTTTAACATGTACATACTATATTCTTTGTAATGCCACAGTTTGGTTGGATAGTAACTTGCTGGATTTGAAGCCCGAAGAGAAGGCCCTAAGCTTCAGAAGTATTACTGTCATACATAAAATAAAGAAACAAGCAGAAGAAGATTCCATAGTTCAGCCAAAATCATTCTGAGGACAACTGACCTGTTGTTCTTGACTTTTCACCAGGAAAAGCCATCCCCAAGTGGAGCCAGTGTTATGATCCTATATCGATAGGTGTCATATATCATGATTGACTTGATGGGATATGTAATATGTTCATACCTTTCCTTGTTGCAAAGGTTTTCCATATTGTCAAAAAATCAGAAAAATTTAAAAAAATATATAAAGAGGGTGTACCCTAAAAGAAAAATCAAAGGGTGAAAAGAATAAAAATGGCCAAAAAAGTAAAAGAAAATGAACCCCTCCAAAAGAAAGACGAAGGAAAGTGTGCAAGTCTAAATGCCACTACTTTTTTCTCTTATGTAATAAACAAATTATGTGCAACTTGTAATTTAGGCCACAATTGATGAACAGTCAAATAGCTTAAGCTTGGCTTGTTCATGTTTGAATTTTATGTTTTAGAGATAGAGAATAAAATATGACCAAACTGTTTAATCTTGGAAAATAAGTAGATAGGTAGAGTAAAAAAAAGGAGCTCAATAGCTTAATCTGAGCCCTTGGATGTAATAAGGTTAGACTTAGATAGATTTCTATATGTAAAAGAAAATAAAGTGTGATAAGGGTTTGCCAGTCTAAGTGCACCCTAATAAAAAAGAAAAAATGCTAGGTTAAAGTAGGTAGGGTAGGTAGATGATGTTGCAGAATTACATGTGATGTATAATGACTCTAAATGTGTTAATATTTACTTTCATCACAAGTTTAAGGCAGACATTACATCGGAGGAATTTCAAGCAAAACAAGGTCAAATGATTAACTCCCCTTCTTATTTTTCCCTAAAAATATCACTAATTTCCCCTATGTACTAAGGCATTTAAAAATTATAGGGGCTTAGAGAATTTCTCTGACTTTTGGAGGGACCGGACCCTTGGCCCAATAATTTAAAAAGCCTAAGTACTTAAAACCATCCATAAGTCATTCATTTACTTCCATAAATTTTTTCCTAAGTAAAATCCTATTTTACTTAGGAAAATTACGCAATATCCCATAAAAACCTTTTTTTTTAATCAAGCCTAAGTTAAATGCATAATCCTAATGTTTTTATACTTAGCGCTTTTCATTCATTTTGACATATTAATTTTTAACTTATATTATCTAATTCCCTTATAACATCTACCCATTCCCGTATTACTCTAACTATATAAAATCCCCAAACATTACATATCCCACCCCTTAGTTGAAATATAACCATAATACAGTGTTAACATCTAAAAAGGATTAACTAACCCCCACGGTTAATTAATAACTTTCCCGACCAATCACATTGCCTCCGATATGATTAAATAATCTTTAATTATATTGGGCCCACCCTCATTAAACTCCCCTCATCTTGCCTTTCCGATAGCTATCCGATAAATCCATTCACATCCAACCGTTGTCATCCATATCACATGGCCCTCCACAACCGAATGATAGCGCGCGATCATGGAGTGGTTTTGCGAACAGTGCCTCATGACGCGTCGCAAGATGTGTGGAATTGCTAGCTCCCAGTCGAATACCACTTATCCCTAAAAGCGGTGCGATGTCATACCATTTACCGCCTTCTGCATACAACAAAAGACCTTTTCCCGCGTACGTCATTCGTCCAAAGTAAAAAAACCCCTGCCAACCTTGTATTTGTGAATAAAACAAACAAATGCACGTATTTCCATCATTTTATGCTGCGACCAGTGTTCTCATGCAAAACATCAAAATCAGTTGTTGAAGATTTCCAACCGCCACTTTGCCAAACAATTTTCAGCTGAACTAGTCAGCTATTTTCCTGCACCTGTTTCCTCACTATTTAATTCCCGAAATAGGTACAAAGATTAGGGATTGGTCCCTCCTTTGTCGGAACCTCACAACAACATCTACAGGAAACCAACACACCAGAAACAACAACATCCAAAGGTAAGAAAAAGAGACCAGTACACAGGCTACAGAGAAATTCGCGATGTCGGAGCAGCCTGAAACTTCTAAGGGACAGGCCCAAATTCAGACTTCTCCCACTCAGCTCATTATGGCAGAAACTCCAATCTTGCAAACTCCCTTGAATGAGGAAAGAAGTAAAAAGAGAGATAGTGAAACAACTACCCCTACTAGTAGACCTTCAGAACAGCCTGGTACCAAAAGGAAAAGATTAAATCCTCTCTCAGAAGAAGAAATTGTTGAAGAAATCACTGATAGTGAGAGGAAAGAAGGAGTTGACAACCAGCAAACATTCCCAGTCAGTGGGACATCTACCAACTCAAAGAAAAAAAAGCTAGAAAGACAACAAAGTGCAGAGGTATCATCCTTCAGGCCACCAGTGAAGGATGCTTGGGATATTAAGAAAACATTTATAAACGTAAAAGCTAGAAATGATCCATTGAGACTTTAAGTTTATAATCAATATTTGAAGATGGCCCCCACAAATCAACAGAGATTAATGTCAGCTTATGATATCAAGGAAGGTAAAATAATAATGAGTCATTTCAAGCCTAAAGTGCAGCAGCCTCAAACAACAGCAGATTATCTTAGAACCAATTTTGAAGTCATGGCAAAGGATATTCATCCTTTAGATCAGATTGAATTGCATAAAAAAACTGGAGAAATGATTTATTCAACCTTGACTGGTAAGGAAATGATGGCCCAAAGGTTGCAGAATTCCTTCGATAATACATCTGCCCAACTGCATCTGGAAAAAGCTTCCTCCTAAACCAAAGATAACAAAATAAAGTCTTTATAAGAAATCATTATTGGATTGGGTCATGATCCCAAAGATGTTAAGGCTACAAAAGCCTTAATCAAAAAGAAAGATGACGATATTGCTGCCCTAAGGAAACAACTAAAGCTGCCACCTTCAAGGCATCCACAGACTGCTGAGGTCATAAAGAAAAAATATGAAGAAGAGCTAATGGATTTCTCTTAAAACTTAATGAACAATTGAATGAGACTGAACAAGAACTTGATAAAGCATTGAAGGAAAATCAGGGAGAGTTGACCTCTCAACCTCCCAACATGATTCCAGTAGTCTCAACAACAGTCCCTTCTACAACACTAGCATCAAACATTCCATCAGCCACAGCAGAAGTGGTCATAGGTACAACAACAGGGCAGTTAGCAGGATTAGCACAAGGCAACATTGCCAATTTAAGCATTGATGAACTAATAAAATCAATGGAGGAATTGAAGCTCCAAGTTACAGAACTCCAAAAAGAAAAGGAACAATTTACTACCTTTGAACAAAAGTATGATCTCTCAAATATAATTGTTGCAGAAAAAACAAGAGAGATCAACAGGTTAGAAAAATTGGTGAAAGCATTAGAAAAGGATGTCACATTGGAGAAACCTTTGAACGAAATTAAGGAAATTATTTGGGACAACATCATTCAAACAATCAATGATGTTTGGCCATCAATCCAAATAATGTATGAGAAAAATGATTTAGTTAAACTGGCTCTAGAAGAAGTTCAAAATGCAAGGGAAGACTTAGGAAATATGCCTAAAGAAGCCAACGAGCTCATACAGTTTTTAAATACCAAGAACAAGTATCAGCTTGAAGAGATAGGCATTCAAGATAGAACAGGGACAATTTTGGAGGTGAAAAAGGTTTTCACTAAAAGAACTCTGATGCAAAACTTAGAAAGAAGGTGCCATGATATGCAGGAGGAAATCAACGCTTTTATGAAAAGATTTGATATTTTGCAGAGTAGAGGATTGCCAAGTCCTTTAGTTACTCATGACAAATTGATGAGTCATCAAAACTATGTTGAGAAATTGAATAAGTATGCAGACCACCAGGCAAGTCCATTGACAAGTTCATCAGCAACAAAAGCATTGCCTACAGGCAAAATTCTTTATAACAGTCTAGAAAACTTATTTTATCTCGAACATGAGGTAAAGCACTTATTTTCAATTCAGCCTACCTTTTTTAGATACACAGAAACTGATGAGACCCTGAGAAAGCTTCAAAGAACCAGAATACCAGAAGCACTATGGTGGGAAGATATGTTGGACCTTTTGTAAAAATACCCTTGGATGAATTTTGGTTATTTATTACAGTAAGTAATGGTAAAAAGGATAAACAAAGATCAAACAGGTCAAAGTATATCAGTACAGATAAAGAGTATCAGTAATAACATGGAAGCTAACACAGAGTTACCAAAGAAGACAGCAGCAAGCCAAATTGTAGGGCCTACCTCCAGCACATTCTCAAAAATAGGAACATCACAACATCGGTTTACCTCTTCTCCTATCTATGAGACTATCTGTCTCTATTTTCTTGTAACTTATTCATGAGTCATCCTAAATTATATCTCACTCTATTGAGAGATATTTTTTGTAAATTTTTGTATAAATACTCCCTCAATTAGAGTATTGAGGGGGGTGGATTCTTAGACTTTGCTGTAGTATTGATTATTTTGGAATAAATTTTTGTTGGACAAATTTTTGCATGGCTAGCTAGATAAAGAATTGATGCAAAGGAATTTTCACACGATTCTTGAGTCAGACACCGGATCAATAAGTCTTCTATCTCTTATGTTTTAAAGTTTTCATTGTTTATTATACCATCTATGTTTCATATCTGAATGGTAAACGAAAAAGAATAATTTAGAAATTGCTTGAGTGCAATTTGTTTTCAATCGTTGTCATTCTTAATGTTTTCTTCTGAACTAATATGAACAGTGAATTCTTAATTGCTCCTGTTTCCTAGTTTATTCATTTTGATTATTTGGTAAAGAATTCTTAATGGCCCTTTATTAATAATCATTAAATTTATCTTTTTTTTCGAATAGGTTGAAGGATTCTTAATTGACCTTCACCCATTTTGAGTCCATTCCATTTTTTTAAGCCTTTAATTGTTCCTTATTTGACTACCTTGGCCTGTGAAACCATCCCTTGTTAAGAAACCAAATCCAGTTAAGCCATATTTCTTTGACTCCATTAGCCCAATGGCCTAAACTATTCAGCCCTACCCCTTTGCTATTGAATTCCATCACCCAAACATAATCAAAATCCCTAAACTTTCATAACTAGCCTAATATCTTTCAAAAACAAAGCTAAAACTTAAAGAGAAAGCCCTCTCTGGGTACATATTGGCTAGATTCTATACTTAAAAGTTGGTTTGTGGTTACCTTGGACCCCTTTCCTCTTCCCAACAACTTCAAGGAAAATATGAATGATAACAGTTGGGAAAGAATTGGGTATTAAAAACAGATGGTAAGAACCTACGTAACGAGCAAGTAAAATGCTTGCTCCTCTGCCCTCTTTTCAACACAATTGCATAGAAATTGAAGAAAGAATTTTAGAGATAGAATTTTTGAAAAAAAATCTTGTAATTCCACTCGAGTAGTGATGTAAGCACCACCCATTTCACTAACCAATTGACAGGAACATTTTAAGGAGGATCCTCAAAGAAACACATGAAGAACATCTTCTATTATGGAGCAGGTCTCCGATGGTTCATGAACCTTGGTGAGAATTGCATCCAAACTTGGGAGGACATGAAGAACGTATTCTTGAAGAAGTACCAATACTATTGCAAGGCCGATGAAGATATTTTCAGTATGATACAAGGGGAAGATGAAAAATTGGAGGACTATGTGGAGCGTTTTTGATACAACCTTCAAAAATCAAAGCATAAGTATTTGGAAAAAGAGATCTTAAAAATACTACTACTCAAAGGAATTAAAGATGAATTTTTAGAACTCTTAAATCTGATAGGAAAAGGCAATGTTTTTTAGTTACCATATGATGATGTTTATGAATTATGCATAAGGTATTCAAGAGGAATCTCCAAGGTTGGTAAGAATCCTAGAGAAGCTTCTTATATCTTTTCCAAATATACTACAAGAGGAGGAGACATAAGAGTTTAAATCAATGTTTCATTTGAAAATTTTAAATATGAATTTATTAGCTCTCTAAATTCACAATTGGATGTTTTATAGGTTCAGAAAAATCAAGAAATTGAAGAAGTGTTTTTCCCTCATTGCCAGAAGGAGCATCCCATAGATACTCATTCTTCCTTATCTAGGATGGAGGTAGCATATCAAAGAGATGGGGAAGTTGCAACAATGTCAAAACCATGGAAATCATGGCCTACATGTATGGTTCAAAACACTTCCCCTCCATTTTCTTACTTGTATAATCCATTATGGAATACTCATGTGTTAGGGCAGCAATGTCAATCTCGACATAACCCCCACCAATCTTGTCTACAAGTTTTGCATGGTTCATCTTATGATTGCATGACTACTCTCCCTCATGTTGTAGCACAAACACATCCTCCATATTCTCCACTAGCTCTTCCAAAACATCTTTCTTGCATATCAAAATCATCCATTCAATCCAATCAACTACATCATCAAAATGTTCCATTCCCTACACAATTTCCTGCTTAACTCATTCCACACCCTCACCATAATAAACCAGCACAACATGCTTACAGTGTTGAACTGAAAAATTTACCCACCTTCCCACCCATTCTATCTCACATGCACCATTGGAGAAAACTTATAATGAGATTCAGAATGTATTAAATCCAAAAATTGTAGAGGTTATGCAAGAAAATGAGGTTTCTTCTAGCTTTCATCAACAAGCTGTTTTAAACACTCAATAACTTCATGATATGATGGCTATGGGAAATCAAGAAAGTAAGGGATACATTGAAGATTGGTTTCACTCTATTTGTTTGCAGCATCACTTCATACTTCAACAATTTTTGGCACCATCTTTTCAAGGGAAGTTGGCTTCTCATACCCTACTATTTATTAACATGCATTTTTCAAATTTGGGTATGTACATACTGGAGGCCTTATTTCAAAAATGGCTCCACTGGAAGTAATATTATATGTAAGCATATTCAATTTTCAAATAAGAGTAGGTTAGTGTAGAAAAAAAAAAATAAGGACATAAATAAATACATTTTTATTATTATGCAAAAATAATTGTTTTTGTTGCAACACGCTGTGGAAATCTACATCGGTGATAAATATTTTAATTTATTTATGTGTTTATATGTATTATATTGAAAATAATAGTTCTACAAACAATCATATTCATTTTTATTTCCAATATGGAATTTTTTTTTGAATATCATATTTCTTTGGCTTGCGGGCTTGATGAAATTTCTGAAAACAGAGTCAGGACAGTCATTTTTTGAGGGACCAAATGTGATTATTTTAAAAACATGTTTCTATACTAAGTATCCCTTGATGTATACTTTCCAACCCAATTTTAATCACTCCATTTGGATTTGAAACGAAAAAAATATAGCCAAAACGTTGACAGGACGTCTAGTAGGCAACTCAAGAATAGAGTTGGGACAATGAGTTTTTGGAGGCCTAAATGACTATATTTTTAAAACCTGTTTCTATCCTAAGTAGCCCTTGATGTATGCTTTCCAACCCAATTTGAATCACTCCATTTGGATTTTGAACGAGAATTTATAACTAGAACATTGATAGGACGTCTAGTAGGCAACTCAGGAACAGAGTTGTGACAGTGAGTTTTTGGAGCCTAAATGATTATATTTTTAAAACCTGTTTATATGGTTTATTCCTATATGAATATAGTTTAAAAATAAATTTTAATCACTCGATTATGATATCGTATGAGAAAAACATGACCCAAATACTGAATGTCTATCCTAAATCAACACTCTTAAAACTCTATTTTTCCAGTTGTTTATTAAAGTATTTGACCCATCAATTCTTTTTGTATTCAAAACATATTTCTATTGGAGATAAAAAAATGAATCTAATTTCATTTAAAATTTTAATCATTCGAATCTGTCATGAAACAAAAAATCTATGCTTAAAATATCCATTGTTGTTCTAAGATAGATAATCGAAAATGACTCTGTTATGCAGGTTGTTCTAAGTAACATTGAGATATCATGGAATTTTTAAATTTTTTTTTATTGGAGATATACCTTTTAATTATATCTCATATGGCTTTGGAATCACTCAAATTGGACGAAAAACAAAGAAGTTATGATTAAAACACTGCAGGTTAGCATGATTGGCCACTGCTCTCCCGCAGGTAATAAATTAATTTTACTTTATTTTTTTTCCATGGATTTGTTCTACAGAGTAACTACTTGTTATTTTTTTGCATAATTATTGGATTAGGGGAGCCCGATCACCTCTTTTTCTCCATGATTTAATGTTTTATTGCAGGTAGACACTCATTTTTTTGCAGGTCTTAGGAGAATAAAGAAAGTCAATTTATGGACGAGCGATTCTTGAAAGAAATTTTAATGAAACGAGGGAATTTCATCCGATTCATTACCTAACGGATTCATAACAGAAGAAATAAAAATAAAGAATTGGTTTCCATTTGAAGATTCATGTCAATGCTGTCAATACATTTTTCCAAAAGATCATTTTTTTTTCCATTTACAGATTGATATTCCCTTAGGAAATAACATCATAGTTGTTGTAACTTAAATTATTTATTTAAATTATTTTTTAAAATAAAGCGTTGTTTCTTTTCTAATTTCTCTTATGTTTTTGTGTTTTAGGTGTTGATTCCTTCAAATTTCAGTTTCCACGCCATTGGCGATTGAACAATGAAGACCCCACCATGCAAGTTTCAATTGCAGAAGGCAATCCTTCGATAGCTTCATTTCTGTAAAAAAAGTTATTTATTTTTAAAATGTAAATATGATTGTTTTATGTGTTTTTATCTGTTTGTTTGCTGCTGTAAATATGATTTCTTTTCTCTGTTTTTCTATAAATATGAATTCTTTTCTCTATTTTTCTATAAATACAGTTGTTTTTTCCTGTTTTCTCTATTGCTTTTCTTTCTTTTTACAATTGTCTTTTTGGTTTTTAGAGTAGTAAGGATGATTGTTTATCAGTGTTTTTCCTCTCCCTATTTTCTTTTGCTATTCCCTACAGGGAACAACACTTTTTAGTGTGTATTTTCTTTTGTTGTTCCCTAGAGGGAACAACTATAGGGAACAACATTTTTTCGTGTGCATTTTCTTTGTTGTTCCCTACCCGGAACAACACTTTTTAGTGTGTATTTTCTTTTGTTGTCCCCTATAGGGAACATCCGTTGTTCCCTCTAGGGAACAAAACTTTTTCATGTGCATTTTCTTTGTTGTTCCCTATAGGGAACAACACTTTTTAGTGTGTAATTTCTTTTGTAGTTCCCTATAGGGAACAACACTTTTTCGCATGTGTTTTATTTTACTGTTCCCTACAGGGAACAACTATTTTTCCTTCAAAAGAACAACATTTTGTGAGTATTTTCGAGAACAACACATTCTTCTGCTTGCACGATCATTCCTAGCCATCCCAGCCTATTTCTGTGATTCCCTTGCGTGGCATGAAATACAATACTTTTATGAGGACAAGAATTATGGATTCTATTGAGGCAGGTGAATACCCTTAATGTTATGATCTTTAACAAGACAAGTTCTGGATGATAGGTTTTTTTTAAAACAAACAAAAGGGACACAATTATTTATATATTACTTTACTGTAGTGATTTTTGTTGTACATGATACTGATTGATCATCTTAATACCATGCTGGTTCCACCCTTCCTGGTTATAATCTTCTTTGTCTATAATAAATGAGATTATGGGTATATATATATATTTTTTTCTATTGACATTTCAACTTCTTCCACCTTCCCTACTCTTAAGGAGTACTGAGCCTCCTATTGATCATCAAAGGTGTAAAAACAACAAAATTTTGTCTACAGATAGAGGATAGGGCGTCTCATTAAAGAGCTAGCCTACCATGTTCATAAGGATGTAGCGAAGTGGCATTCCCACTATGGCCACCACACCAGGGTTATGATCCATTGGATGCCTAAAATATCCTTAGAACAGGAGGTCTCATCACGCGTTGACCTGATCATTTTTGCTACTTCCCAGTGAATGGCAGTGTGGTTATTTGGTTACCACGCCAGCATACTGATCTCTTATGTAGAACAAAAATGGAATTCTCCAACTATAAATTGAGGATCCTAGCTCATATGGGTTAAAAAGAAACTTTGTCTATGCTATGGATGCCTGCTGGCAGCAGAGGCTCTACTTATGGTATTGAAGTTATATCTTATCGTCAATTATTACTCGAATACCCTTTTCTTATTCTTTTTTTATCGGAGAAGTTATTTCCTTAATTTTTCGCGGTTTTGAACCTTTACACGTGAGAAATTGTTTTTCGATCAATCACATCATTTTTTGCTAGAATACTGTCAAAAAAGCATCTTTTTGGCATATTGTTGTCCTTTTCTTTTTCGCATAACTTATCATCAATCCAAAGCATCCTATCTCTTATTCATAACTATCTTTACACACTCCACTCTCATTATAACCATACTTCTTGTCGTCCTATCATTGATATGTGTACTCTACTTCATTTATTGTCATATTGATCATTCCTTTGCCTTGCCATTAGCACAACACCTTTCATATGCTTTATGGTCATGGAATCCCTTTTCCAATTGGAGGGGGGAACCTATGCATTATGGAATAACATGCGATATAATTATTGAACTCTGTCATAACTTGATGATTTGACAAAATATTAGTACTGCATTTATACAAAAAAAATTCTGATTAAAATTTTTGCATGCATCTTATCTGTTGCTACTCAAAACTAAAACTATGGATTCAAGAAAATTGCATGCAGAATAGTGAATTGTTTATAGGAGAACAACAAGTATGGGGGGGAATTCTATTCGTAGCAAGTCCACACTATTTCCCCTAACAACAAAGGTTCGCACAACTCGCGAACGCGCACAATTGTTCAGACATGATTTGTTTGCATGGCTTCCACATTTTGCATCACTTTCAGTTTCTGCTTAACCTACATCAGCTTCAACAAATTCCAGTCCATACATGTCATTCCACATTTTTTTTTCAGAGGTACAACTTGAGGTAAAATAACATAATTTTTTGATTTATTATGAATTTAGAAGAATTTCATGCAAAATCCATTGAGCATTATTTATCATTATTCATTCCACATCTTTACCACTTCCCATTCTTCAAAGACAAAATCTTTCAGTTTGGGGGAGTGTACCTTTCATTTATTTATTTATTATGACCATCTTATTCATTCTCAACACCTCCCTTCTTCCATGTTGTTTTACACCAAGCATAGATTTCACAAGATTGTAGCAACCACCTCAATTTGTTTTCTAGTATTACATGCGAGCATGCTAATTCTTCAGTTTAGGGGAGGCATTGCTACACATGATGGATGTTTTATACTTTAAGGCATACAATTTCATTTTTATACAATGTAGAAATTGATTTGCATATATCTTTAAAACTATGAACTGAATTCTTGTGATTTCTGGATAACAAAGAGATATCATTAAAATACACAAACCAAGACATTTTCACGCTAAATTAGTTCATAAAATTTCGAAAATCATGCACTATCATCTATAGCCATTTTTTTCATATTTCATGATCCGTGCATC
Organism: Pinus albicaulis; assembly: GCA_034641835.2. NCBI lineage: Eukaryota > Viridiplantae > Streptophyta > Pinopsida > Pinales > Pinaceae > Pinus > Pinus albicaulis. Next base: position 1,079,744,673 of record CM076574.1, read on the forward strand.
AAAACGATCTGATTTTTGGATCATGAAAGCATTAATATAGTAGAAATTTAGTTTTTGAGAAAATGGTTAATGAAGTTTGCTGTTACTTATATCATATTTTGCTGCAAATTCATATACATATAGTTGAATGTCAAATGCAAAAATTGTTACGCCTTCATCAAGATTGCTAAAATTGAATATTCATTATTTGAGGAAGAATTCATTTGTTCCATCCATTTCATGAGTTGGGATGAGAAATTTTTGTATTATTGCTTGGTTAATACAGAGTCTTTGGGTTGCATGAGGATACACAATATATTCAGTTTGGGGGTATGTTGGGCCGCTAGTTTTTCATTATTATTATCACTTTTTAACACCTATTTCATCCATTTCTACCATTCTTTATCACGTCATTTATCATGTAATTCCATTTTATAATTATTTATGCTCTTATGGATAAATATTATTTCTTCTCCTTTATTTTTAATAAATTGATGACTATTATGCATGATTTTACCAAAGATGGTTTATTACTAAATTTTTTGTAACATCAGTAACCATTTTAGCCTCCAATATATTTTCCAGATTGCAAATTTGACCTCCAGCTCATCATTAAATATTCCAACTTAGAAATTCGTTGGAATAATAAGTGACAGTTTTGCATTGGATGGTTTGGGAAAATGGAGAAGAATCTGGAAAATTCGAAACATGGGTTTTGTCCAGAACTGACCGAATTAACTTTATGAAATAGAATCTTTCCCAAATTTGGTTCGTATTAAGAGAAACAGAAGGTTACTGAAGACAATTTTTTCAAATTCGTTGTTGCGGGTGTTTTCCAAATTATCTCAGTTGCAATACCAAATTCAACCTGTTATTGTTGAATGATTGATGGAAAGATATTTCAGATATGATCTTGCTGATCAATTTGTTGTGAACAATCCAATTTTGTTATGGGAATCATTTTGTAATCATCTCTGTTGTGACTTCTCTCTGCTCTCTATGTATTTACATGCAAAACAAAGATCAAAGAAGAAGATTATCTATGGGATTATTATGGGATTCATTATTAGAGATCGGAATGATAAGATAGTAGGATAGAATGGAAAGATTTAGCTTTTTTCTTGGGACCTCAATTGTAGTTTCAATATACAGAATGTTATTCTGAAGGAGATCCATTGTAATGAGAAGTGAATTCAATGATTAATATAAAACTTGCGTTGCTATTCATTCAGATATTCTGAAGTAGCTCGGCAGTATTCGCTGGCGGCTAACGGCGCAACCTTTGGTGGATTAAACTGATTCTCTGTATTATATCTTTATAATTTCAGCAATTTTGATTAATTTGTTAATTTTTCCATCTTATGCGCTTTTCATTTTTTTCATGAATTGAAGGAATATCTTTGCTTTATGTGATTTACAACCCTATCATTTGATTCAGTTTATATTCATTGCAGATTAATTTACTTAGATAATTATTTGGATTGATTTAATCAACTATAAAGAGTTTGGTTATTGCTATTGAACTCTCATATTGATATCATTTCCATTTGGATTGCTTTGTAGAGATTGAGTATGATTTCGATTGAATCAGCTAAGAAGAGATGAGTTATTGCTTTAGTGCACTCGGTTGATTTAATTATTTGAATTAAAGAATGAATCACAGTTTTGGATTATAATAAATAGATGAATTGCTTTCATTAAATCTTGAGATTTATGATTTCATCTATATTAAAACAATTGGCTTTAGCATTACTCTTTGTATAAATAGCTTGCACATATTGTGTACACTCTTGAAACAAAAAGACTTACCTAGGTTGATAATTAATGTGAGAAAATTAAGAGTTTTAAAACACACCTTTTAGCACCCAACAAATATCATCTTTGGAAAGTATGTGACTGAGAAGTTTTCCTTCCTCCATGGCAAAAAGGCTCTTTTTCAGATTCAGAGAAATTCTGAACTTCCTACATTTCTGAAAAAAAATTCTCAGATGGTATAAATGTTGATCATTAGAACCAGAAAACACTGCCAAATCATCTAAATACACCACTAAGAAAACATCTTTCTCATTAGCAAAGGCTATATCAATCGCCCGCTGAAAATTAGCCCTTGCGTTATTGAGTCCAAATGGAATTTTGACATACTGAAAGGTCCCCCATGGTGTTGTGAAATAATTTTTACCTTGGTATTCTTGATGTACCAAAATATGATTATAACCTGAATAACGATCAAGAAGAAACATCTGTGATGCTCCAACTACCCTTTGCAGAACATGGTCCATCTTAGGAAGGGGGTAATTATCCTTTAAAAACACTTTATTCAAATTCCATAAATCAATGCATAACCTTATCTCTCTGGTCTTTTTACTTAGCAGAACCAAATTTCAACTCCGATCAGAAAATCTAATTGGAAAAATGATAGCAGATTTATACAATCGATTTACCTCTTTCTCGATGGATGGCAAAAGTATTGGATTTATACTTCTCAACTTCTATCTGAAAGGTTTTTGATCCGACTTGATGGGAATAGTTTGTTGAATAATATTTTTTTCATAGACCTTTAAATCTGCATAATCCCATGAAAAAGTCTCAGAAAATTAAGATAACAATTCGATGTACTTATCTTTTTCCTTGAGAGATAATGTCTTAGACAGCTTAACCATCTTGGGCTTATCTGTTTTTCTAATGCTTACGTCTTCCACACCCTTTTTTGTACGAGTCAATATTGGCTTTCTCGCCACATCATCCTAATCAAAGAGTTCTTCTAAAGGTATGAAACCTCTAGGAATAATATTATCTTTCAGATTTAAAATATTCATCTGATTGGCCTCTATGTTTTGATCAACAGAATCACAAACATCATAAATAAAAGCATCTTTGAACTTTTATTCATTCTGAAAAAAGCTATTAATTTCTTTGTCATCCCAAAAAACTTGCCAGTACCTTAAGTTATGAGGAAAAATAGGTCTATGTTTGACATGAATTTCAAATTTATTACTTGAGTTCATCGAAATTTTGAGATTACTTGCTACCGTAGCAAGCGAATCTGCAATGATATTTTGACTTCTTGGTACTGCTATTAGTGTATATTCAGGAAAAAAATTTAAGATATCTAAGACTGCGTTCCTATAAGCTCTCATTCACAGATACTTTACTTGATATTCTCCTTTAACCTACTTTATGACAAGCTCAGAATCACCATAAACATAATTCTTTTTGCACCAAGTTTCTTCGAAATTTTGAGACCTGTGATCAATGCTTCACACTTCGCTTCATTGTTAGAACAGTCAAAAGCCAATTTATAAGATCATTCTCTAACATTACTTGGAATTCCACCTGACTTACAAATAGGACTTTGGATCCAATACTAATACCTGCACCTTCCTTACCCAAAGCACCATCGAAATCCATGCTCCAAAGGCCATCTTCGTCTTCTAGATGCTAAAACTTAACTATTGGTTCTGATTTACTTTTTTCGGTCACTTCCTTTTTCTATTTTGTATTGATTTTCTGTTTTTTTGAAGGCTGTTTGGAAGAAGTCACCATTTCTTTTTCTTTATCAAGAGCTGGTGTAAAACTCTCTGAAACTTCTGGTACATCCTCTACCTTTACTAGTTGATTACTTACATCATTCAAACTACCATCATTATACAAAATAAAAGATTCTAGAACTGTATGTATAGCCTGTATTGGATGATTTATGGGCTTCTCCTTACTAGTTATCATATACTACATTTTCTTTTCCCAGTATAATTTCCTCAATTTCCCAAAAACAGGAATAGTAGCATAAGAGAAGTCAAGGTGTAAAGTACCTTTGAGTTTGGCTCCCCATGATCTAGATAGTAGCATGCCGAATCAAGGCATTATATCAGCCACCACCACATCCATTAAGACATTCTTGGCTGGGATTTGGTCTAAGGAAACCAGTAAATATTTAATGAGACCAATGCAGTGAACTCTACTAGAATCAAACGAATACAAATCATGATGTGGTCGAATGATATCCATGCCCATATTTTCCCTAATATCCTTTGGCATTAAATTGTGAGAAGCCCCAGAATCAAGCATAGCATTATGAAGTATGTACCCATGTAGTCTAAAGCTTAAATAAAAGGGGGGAACTTCAATCTCTTCTAACTGAACATCTATAGCTGGACCGAAAATGAGCTCAGGGTGGTCATCTTCAATATTAACCATTTCGAACAAAGGATCAACTAGCAACATTTTAGACACCTGATGTTTATAGTGACTATTCTTTACTAATTCTGTCAAAGGAATGGACACTTTCAATTTAGCTATTTCATTTTCTAAATTAAAAGTTGTGACTTTATCTACCTCTTTGGTGATAGTATCTCTTCTATCATCTTGATCCTTTGTTATATTCCCCTTTTTCTGAGTGTCTTTCTCTTTAGTAGCTGAGCTTGTTGATGGCTGGTTGATGTTGCTATGATTCTGATCCGCATGCTCTTTACCCTTTCTATGATTATTTGGAAGATAATTCTTTTAATGTATCTCTTTTCTTTTCTGAATAGGATAGAAAAGTACATCTCTGCTCCTTAAAGAATATTGTTTATGCTGTGCGCTCAAAGCATTCATATACCCACGCTGGTAATCATCGAATTCAGTTTCCAAATCATCATCATTGGCCAAGATATAGTCCTCATCTTTTCGAATATCAAAATTTTCATTATACTTTTCATCTTCAGTTAGAAACATGGGCAGACCATCTGCTGTAAAGAAATGATTTTTTTCGACCACCGAATCTTCATCTTCTTCCTCTTCCACTCCTTGAACATAATTATGCTGCAACAGGGTTCGAATATTTTGTTGTTGTATTGCTTGGTTAGGTGCTTTCTGCTCTCTTTTCTTGATTCTAAATTGAGCCTGTTTTTGCCCTCTGAAATTTGGGTTCTGGATCTCTGTTTCAGTTCTATCTGAGATAGAAAATTGATCAACCATTTTTTCCATAGTTCGAAGTAGTGAATCCATTTTAGCATCAAAAGTAGATGTCACCTCCTTGATGGTCACTCTCTTTTCAGATCTCATCCTTGCTCTTTTGGCTAGAAAATTTTCTTCCACACTTACAGCATTCTTTTGCATATTTGCTAAAGTTATAGGATCACGTTCACACAACTGATATGCAATATCACTATCAAATCCATCTGGAAATTTGAATAAATCCAAACCTTCCAGCGGTTTGATACGTGTACGAAGAGAATTGCACACTGCATTAAATCTCACACAATAATCTTGCATAGTCTCACCAACAGTTCTTTTGATTCTACATTTTAGGTCTAGATCAAGACCCATCATCAGGACAAATCCTGCCAAAAAGAGAGGAGGTTAGAGGCATCTAACCTCCCCTCTTTTTGGCAGGATTTTTCCTGATGATGGGTCTTGATATAGACCCAAATGTAGATGCAAAAATGCATATTGTGGAGATTCCGAATTCAACAACTCAAAACTCACACCACAGAAATCTAAAAATTATAATTTGTTTTGATGTTCTCATATTTGAAAATAATTTGAAGGGTATTTTTCTTTTCTTCTCATATTTCTACAAACTGTCGATGCAAAACTTCTAAAGTTTCAATAGTGTCTACTGGTAGAGATTTGAACCATTTTTTTACTTCCCCTCCCAGACTTTGTGTAAGCAGCGTCATCGTCACATCCTCAATATCAATTTCATGAAGATCAAAGAAGTCATTCATCTTATCTACGTGCTTTTGGGCTGTCATAGGTTGAGTATTGTCAAACAAAGGGATTTTGGTTTGTTAATCTTGGGGCATAGAACTTGGGTTCTGAGGGAGAACAAGGGGGGCATATGTTGCAGCCATGATCATTGGAGGTGGAGGATTTATAACAGGGTTTTGGATGCTTGATGTAATCAAGGGAGGATTGGTCACTAATTTAGTAGTGTGAACAGTAGATGAAGTGATGGTAGAAGAATCTACGATTTGAGTTCTGTTTATTACCCAAGCATTTATTTGCGAAGAATAGTTCCGTAGATCATTAAGAACTTGTAAAAGTTGTGACCGTGATTGTGACCGTGATTGTGATCTTGATTGAGAATGTGAAAATAGATCTTCAATAGGACTGTGAAAGGAAATGGAGGAATCAACAACTGTTTCATCAAACCAACTTAAATATTTTCTTCGGAATAAGCTTTGTTCAAGATTTATATCAAATTCAATATCTTGCAAGTTTTCTAACTTTCCAGGGAATGAATTAGCTCCGGGAATGGAACTTTTCTCTGATTGAATTCTAGCTGAACTAGATGTCTCCACAATAGTTTTGGCTTTTCTTCCTATGTTCTGAGGATCACTAACAATCATGGGAGGATTCAGATCAAGATTGTATCTAGTGTATCTTTGGGAAGCCAGTATGTCCAATTTCGAAAACCAATTTTCACTTTACAAAATTTTCAATTCAGCCTTTGAATAAACTTTAAACTTATCATCCACAAGTTTAAGAATTTCAATGAAAAATTACTAGGGTTTATCTAATCTTACTTTTTCTTCCCCAGTGGAGTCACCAAAATGTTATCACTTAGATTGAACCTCAAGCTGAAGAAGACAATTCCGTGGTAACCACAAACCACACTTAGCCAAGTAGCTAGCCCTACTAGGCAAGGAGAGGGCTCTCTCCAAAAGGGTCACAACCAAGATGACTGAGGAAAGAAGATATTAGGCTAGGTATAATAGCTTAGGGTTTTTTATTTTGATTGTATAGGGTTGTGTTAGATCAGAAGTAGTCAAACAGTTAGGACAAGGAAATTAGGTCAAATGTTGCAGGGTGTTCTATGGGGCAAGGTAGGTACAATGTTTTAAGCACTTTAGGATTTTGATGGTGGGATTATCAAGATAGGTGAGGAGCTAGAAAGAGCATGGTGCAATCATGGGTTCTTTCTAAACTGAAGAAAATTACAGACTGTGAATGTCTACCCAAAACAAAGCATATGAGAATGGATTATGCTTATCTAACTTTCACACATTCACTTAGAAGTTATGAAATGATGAATGAACTAAAAAATACATTTCTATACATGAAAAAAAAATGAGAAACTGAAACTAAACACCATACCACATGGATCCCATAAAAATAGCTGCAAATTTTATTAATTTTTGGCTTAGAACCGATACAAAAGTGTGTTTCTTAAAAAACCTAACATCCAACTCAGTCCAACCCTTACAAATGAGAAAGAGAAAGAAGATATATACATCAAAACCACTCTCCCTAGCGTCAGGGAGTCGAATGCATGATATGGGAATTAGTTACACCAAATGCTAAACAAGAAACTGAAGACTAGGAAGACCCAACAATTTTCCTCTAAAAGAGAGGAAACTGATTCATTTGACCTCTAGAGGACTCACCTAATATATCTACCTTAGAGAAAAGTAAAAACATGACATTTACATTCATCACGACCATTTACATCAGTATTTTCTTCATTTTCCAAAGTAAAAGTAAAACTGGAGTGAAACTTCAAAATTTGTTGAAAACTCTAAAAAATGCATTTTCCATGTCAAATGCATAGCGTCGAGGCAGACAAAATGGTCTCTGTTCAAGGCTAGTTTTGAGTGCCTTCCTAGTGTCCAAATCAGCTCCATGCTAGCTCATTGGAAAGCTCTTTGAGTCTAGTTTCAAAATATACCTCCATTTTTCAAAATGGTGCTCATCTTCCATGTCAAAAATTAAATCCCCCAAGACTAGTAAACACGTAGTGACCAGGTCAAAAAGGAGGCAGAAACATGAAAATTTGGTAGTTTTTTGAATTTTTGAGGGACCAATTCTCCTCCAAATCTTCTAAAAATTGCTAGGGTTGATTTCCTCATGATTATGAACATGATGGTGGTGGAAATTTTTCATTTTTAGGCCCAAAAAAAGAGCACAACATCCAGGTCATTGTGCCTTTGGCAGAATTTTTGCGTGCAAAAAGACTCAAAAAACCAGAAATGAACTAAAGTGCCAAGTGTGCCAAAATATTATCAAAATAGTGAGGGTAATTTTTTATCAAGTGCTGGAGGCATGAAGATACACCTTAGCAAGTATATATAGCCTCTCTTTCTCCCCTTGCTTAGTCAAACTTTCAATCTTAGTATTGGCTCTTTTGAGCTTGGCCAATGAAATTCTCTCTTTACGTGCATGAATCTTGACTCTTGTTCTCAACAACTCATTGTCCTTGTTGGACTTCTCTAGCAACCTCTCCAAATGCATATTGTTTCTATCAAGCCATGATTCCTTGTCCTTGCTAATTTCTAGGGCAAGCATCTCACTTGGTGTGAGTTGCTCTGCCAACTCAGCTTCTCTTTGTCTTTCCCGAGCTAAAGCTCTCTTCAGCCCTATAGTCTTTGGTTTCAGTCTTGGAGGTTGATCCTCCTCATCATGAATTTCACCAAATCTTTCCAAGTTCTCCTCAGGCAAGCCCTTGGCCTTTTCTACCTCTCTTTGTGCTTTGATGGTCTTTACCTCATTGATGATTTTCTTCATTTTCATCTGTTGATTTTCTTGCTCAATAAATTCAATCACATATTTTTCTCTCTCAATATTTTCTTGAAGTTCACTAATCTTTGCTTCTTTGCCTCTAATTTCTGCATTGGTGATTTTTTCCTCATCTTCCTCATCTAGGTTAATCAGCTGAAATTCATGCTTTGTTTCCTGTTTTTCCTCATGTTCATCAATGATTGGCTCTTTAGCCTTTTCCTTACCTTTGTCCACATGTTTTGTTGATGAATAAAGCATGGCCCATTTCACTCCAAGTGAAGCAAACACATGCTTGTAGCCTCTCTGATAAGTCTTGGGAAATGGCTCAACATTAGTCAAATTAGCCCAAGTTTCCTCAATATCCTCGTCACTTCTTGATGAATCAGAATCATGATGTGATGATGATGAAGGATTATAGAAAGTTGAAGAAGAAGGATCAACATGAGGTGAATGAAACTGACTTGGTGATGATGTATGAGCAGCAAGATGATATGGAGGAGTGGATATGGGAGGATGAGATGATGAGGGGATATTCTAATCATGCTGACTAGGTGGGGTAGTGAAGATTCCATTTGCTATGAATGTATCCCATGGAATGTTCTTTTGCTGAAGCTGATGGATGACTATCATTTTGATAAGGGAGTGATGAAAGAGAATCTTCATTTGATGATTATAATCCCTCTTTTGTGCAATATATGCCATCTTTTCAATGCTGCGGGAGAGGAAATAAGGTATGTGAATCATTCTAACTCTAGTGAAATGTGTAAGAAGTTGGATATGATATGAATAGAGTTGGTAAAACCTCCCCTCACAGGTGAAGTATTTCATGATTATTTTCATCATAGGTACATATTGGTCAAGAAGATGAGAGAAAGGGAAAATGGTCATTTAGTCATCCTTGTATCTAGGTTTAAGATATGTTTCATAGTAGCTATGATCAAGGTTTCCTTGTTTAAACCATTTCTCTCCCACATTAGGGATCCCTGTAGCAGCTACAATGGCATTAGTAGACATGGTAAAAGTAACCCCAACAAGAGTGACCTGCCTATCATGAAGATCTGAGATGAATAGCCTTGTTAACATAGGGTGATATTAGAACCTTTTCACCTTCTCACAAAATTCAAAGCAACCAACATGTTTAAAACATGAAACAGTAAGTGGAGAAGCCAAGAGTTATTTTGTGTTTTCTCGTTCATATTTGATGATTTTCCCTCCTTTCTTATATGTCTTTTTCTTTTTTTTCTCCTCGCTGACATTTCTATTTTCTTCTTCAGACATTGTGGACTTGAAGGCTTTGGAAACCCTAGGGTAAATGGAATGAGATGAAGGGAAAATGGATTTGAAAGGAGAAGTTCTGACAAATGGAGGAAGTGATAATGTAAATGATAACTTAGGTCTAAAAAAACCCTAGGATCTTATAGCTTTGACTGATATGTTTTTAGGGACGTGAGTATGGGAAATATGAATGAAAATGGCAAAACGAAATGAAAACTATGGTTTCATAGCAATAAACACTACAAATTTGCATTAAATCATTAGACACTTTAGTGAGAAAGCTTGATAGGGTTAACCTACTGTTTGAAGGAGTTATGAAGAAGTTTGTGCAAAAAACTGAGCTTGTTGGGAGTGATAGAACCTTGAGAAACTCTCTCCGTTCAAATATGCAACATCCTGGAGGAACGCGTAGCATCCGGGCAAACACACAACGTCCAAAGGTAAACGCGCAGCATCCGTTGGTTTTTTCTCTACGGATGATCGGTCAAACACGCAGCACCTGGGCTGATCGCGCAACGTCCAAGAAAACAAGCAACACCTAGGGCAAACACGTAGAGACCAATGAAATTTTCTCCAAATTCTCAAAAACTCTAAAAAATTTCTCCTTTGCTGGAAACTCTTGATGTATGAATAGAGGCAAATGATTTGTTTGAAGATGCTGAACAAATTTATATTTCTAGGGATTGTAGTTTTAGTTTGAATAACCCACTTTCCCTATGTTTCATTTTTCCCTTTGAAATTTAGAACCGATACTCTTTAACTTTCTGACTTTTTGGAATTTTGCAGTTTGATCAAGTCTGTTGGAAATATTGTCATTGATGGCAAAGGAGATAAGCAAGGCAGCCCAAGCAGTAGAAGCAGCAAAGAATTTAGAGATAGAGTATGGAGGTTGAGGGTTGTTTATACATTGATACACAAAGATTGGATATAACAATCAGGTCGCATAGCGTCAGTTTCCTTGAATTGAGTGTCATAGAGTTACACAGTGATGGAGTGGCCACAATATTGTAAGTCATAACAACAGAGAGGGTTGTAGCATAATATACAGAACATAATGCATTTGAATACAGGATCTCTATTTATAAGTTACCTGCGTATTTATCTTCTCTGCTATAGAACGCAAGCAATACCACAGTCCTTGATATTGAATGCATTTGAATCGAGTGAAGACACAGTAATGATGATGGACAGTCAAAGGCATAGAGTAAAGCAGGTGAACATGAACCATTCTGTGGAGCTACAAAGAGTGGAGAGAGGCGGAAGTTACAAAGAAATGCGAAATAAAAACACGCATGAGGAACGATTTTTAAAGAAGCAGAACCTTGAGGCGTTAAACGGAACTGTGAAGCAGTGAATAGTAAAGACGGGTTTTATAACCCACGAGTGGTATTCACACTTTTTAAAAATGGTAAAAGGTATGGTGAAAAATAAAGCGATTAGGGTCGCCACTGGACACGTGGCCTAAACTGGTATTTAATTACCACTTTCATTGCGTAACTTTTGAGAATTATGTACGATGCATCTAATTTGCACGATATTGTGTGACTGTCGTCAGATTTGTGCTTGGAACACGATGAATTTTGGACCATCCAATCATCTCAAAAATTAGCCAAGGTAAGGACAGCGTGGGCCCCAATTGTTATATTATGGTGGCGTTAAATAATGCGTGAAGGTTCAAGGTTTGTAAAGTTTTAATCTATAAGGTCGGGATGATAACATAGCCAAATGTATTGATGAAGGGTAAAACATTTGTGGACCAGAGATGTTATAAAATGTGGTTCAATATTTTGAGTTCCATAGAATTATATTAGAGTGTGGACCCAGATGTATTTGATGCGATGGTTTATTCTATATTTGGAAGTGTTAATAAGCGGTGGTAGAATGAAATGTTATGTAATATGGGTTTCAAATATTTCATGCGGTTCAAACCTTAATATATAATGTGATGCCACATTGAGACTTTGGTCTTATCCAAGTCAATAGTATATGTAGAATAGAAGTGTGGGTGAGAGGTTATGCCATATTTAATTCATTTAAGGAACCATTATATAATAGGTTTATACATGAAATTCAATAAATATTCGAAGACTATGAAGTGGGGTTTTAGAACTGTGGGCTTGAATACATTGAGTTTTATTACAAAGTTGAGATATTCATTGATGCATTAATAAAGCAGGGTTCAATATGGCTTATTGATCACTGGAGTCAAATTATAAAACTAGATTTATACACCGAGTCTTATATATATGGTTTGAAATTAAAGTGCAGTGGGCCAGTATGATATTTGGGCATAATATAGAGTCTTGACGCATATTAACATATGTGGAAAAGTAAGAGTTTTTATTTTGGTTTGTTATATATATAGACCAACATATAATATGAAGAGTTATGATATGCGTTGAACGAGGATTTGGGCCCCGAGGGCACTTATATATGATATCACTTGAAGATTTAACTCCAAGCTCGAAGGTCTAGTGCCGTAGTTATTTGAATAAGCAAGAATTTTAATATATGTTGGTGTTTGGTCTTTAATAAAATTCTGAGTTTGTATGAAATGCTATGACCAAACATGCATTAAAACTGTGGGCCAAATATATCACCGTGTTGGATGAAATAAGTAATTGGAAATAATGGTGGGCTAGACTTACGTTGATGATTAAGCCAAAGCAAATATTGATTGGGCACTTCCATAAAATGAACTCTTGATACAAGATTTTACCATACGGAAGAAAAGCTTCAGCATTAATTTAAATTACCAGATTTGAGGAAAAAGTAGGGGTACATGCTTGTAAAGCAGTTATACTTGCAGCAGATACACAATTGTAGTGAACAACAGAGGTATGCAGAACAGTTACTTGACAGCAGCAGAAAATACAAAACCAGCAAGCCAAGGGCCGGAAAAGGGCTGAGTGAAATTGATATATGTAACTGAAAATGTGAATGTAAATGTTTTCATTAATTTTATATTGTTTGTCATGCAAAGGCAAGTCTCCATAGGAAAAAAAAATTCCACTGTAATATTGAAATTTGTACATATTGCTATATTTTTTGAATGAGCTGGACAAAGGAATGAGAAGGCAGAAGTCAAAGATTCATGGCTGTTCACTCCAAATTCTCTGTAGAAGACAAACAGTCAAGAGGTGAACTCTATAAATGATATCTCATAGACATGCATAGAGAGGTTAAAGAATGGATAATTGAGGCAGAGAGGGTAAGAATAAGGAGGATTAGATAGAGATGTTGTGAAGATTCAGAGATGATTTAAGGCAGATATGAAGGCCAGTGGACAGCAGTGAAGAATGAGTAGAACAGAGCTAATATCCAAGGTAAATCAGCATATGATTTTTCTGAAAGAGTGAGGAAGTTGGTGCTTCCATATCAAGTTGTAGCTTGATAGATGTTAGTTGTAGTTGACAGAGGTAGGAGCCTCCTATAGGTTGTAGCCTGCAGAAAATAGATGAGAGTTGGAGCTTCCTTGCAAGTTGTAGCTTGTAGAATTGAGGTAGGAGTCTCCTGTAGGTTGGTGCCTACAGAAAATCAGTGGTGAGAGGGAGTTGGAGCTTGCCTTTGCATCAAAACAATAATAAGATGTGGTTTTCTCCCTTACGGATTTCCACTTATATCTGTTACCTATATGCATGATGACTATGTGTTGATACTCTGTATTTATTCTACTTAATACCTGCTACTCATTTATTAAGATTGCTATTCCAGTGTATATAAATAAGAAAGGTTCTATTTCCAATAAAAGAAAGTATAATAAGAACATGACTGCATTAAACTGATTCACCTCCCTCCCTCTTAGTTTAACCAAGGGTCCAAAAAAGTCATGGAGTTTGGATTTATTTTCTCCATTTAGGCCGCAAATGATTTCATTTGACAGCTTGGGATAAATTTATTACAAATGAGATTCATAAAATTACATTTGGAAAAATATAAATAAATTACATATTGAATTTTATATCAAAATGACATGTTGATATAAAAGTCATTAAACTAAAAAATTATAACTTTGAAAATATGATAATTACATCATGATGATCTTCTACATAGGAAAACAAAATTTCTCTCATATAGTCCCTGTCATATATTTTTGACCTCATCTGAAATGAAGTGACTTTGAAGAAAAAAAAACCTAATGAGCTAATGGGATTTATTTAGACCTGAGTTTCATGAATGAGATTTGATTAAAAAGAATTCCTGGTGAAAAGAGCATTTCCATAGGTGTTTTTATGATCAAGGAGGCATGAGAATGAGTCAGCAATGTGAATCTCTGAGGGAGAGTAAAGTTTTATTGAAAAGGACAACCACCAGTGGAATAAATTTGTATAATCACCTAATGGAATGATTGAAAATTTCTTTACAGTAGGACACCTAAGATGCAAATGCAAAATGTGTTTTGATCCCTGGTGGAAGTATGCAAACACTGACACTAACAATTTACTCGAGAGGGAGGATCCCCCCTTGGATTTACTTGGTGACGTGGTGAAAATCATACATTTGTTTTCTGAGCTATCTAACAAATGAAGAGGATCAATCATTTTTGATTTCAATGAAATAAGCATTGTGGCACCTCCATGGAATGAAGAATTGGGGAAAGCAGATGATGGGTACAGAAACAAGGTGAGGAGGAAAAATGAGGACTGCAAGGCAAGTTTTGGCAGCCTTATATTCTAGTGAATGAGTCTACATTATTGACAATATTGTTATTTTCAGTGAAATAGTAAAGAATTCCAACAACTACTATCTAGAATTATGAAATTGATACATTTAAAAACCAATATGGTTCAAGCAGATCTCAAATAAATGTGGTATAATTAGATATCTATAGAGACAATAGGTCTTATGCCTATGGCCTAACCATCTCCATGCTCGTTGCCCTTCATGTTTCTAGAGTCAACTTTCTACATAAGAAAATATGAAAAACAAAGATTGAGTGTGAGCATACCTTGGTACATGCTTTTGTGATGTGGGTGAGAGTAATGAGAGCGCCATGATGTTTTTGACAGTTTCATTCATCAAACAAAGTATAGGAGGTATTCTTTAGGTGGGGAGCATGTAGGTGAATAAAACAAAAAATTATGTGTCATTCCATCCATCTCTGTTCCATGCTATGCTACTCCATTCCTCCGGGAGACTTTATTTTTATTTCTCTCATTCATCTTCTCTCAATGTCTTCATGTATGAAGCTCAATGACCCCAAATATATACTTTCGATGGACCTCAGTATCCAATCTCTTGCTTTCCTTGTTATAACCAACAAAACACTTATGGTTGTGAAGAATATCTAATCCTCCATGCAAAGCAGCCTTCAGGGCTCCGAAGACTTTTGTTGCTAGTGGTGGTACTCACAAGACCTACATTCAACAAAGCTCTAAATGGCCTCCTGGAATCATTTGGCTCAAAACTATAGCCCTCTTCAGTGGCCTCCTCATTCCCAACATATTCCTCATCCATCTCCAACTATTTCAAAACACAACGTGCTAGCAAGAAACCAGTGCAGTATGTTGAAGCATATTTTGTAAGCCCTACTTTGATTCCATAATGAGGCAACTCTAGAGAATAACGAGCCGAAATAATGAAATATCCCATAAGAGTTGTATATATGATCTGTTCCAACACATCCTTGTTGTTGAATCTAACAACCAATCGGTATTTGGGTGTGTTTTACTAGTTTTTATCGGTAATGGGTTTTTGTTACTGAAAACTGAGCAATGGGTGGTGCCGATAGTGTGTGCACCAGAGAGCACAACCAGATCTTTAAAATTTAAAAATTTGCTCACAAAATACTACTTTAGGCGCTCCATGTTTGCAAAAGGCAGATGAAGGTTTATCAATGATTCCTTCATGATCGATACAACACCATCCATCCATCCTGTGGGAAATCTCCACCGTGGCCCTTCCAGATGTTATTTTTCATTTAACCATCATCATCAGTACATTAATATTTATAGCAGTATTGCAATGAATGAATTACCATATGAATTGAATCTCTGGTAATAAGACACCACGCTGGGACATTGATTTTCAAGCTCTTCCTTTATAGTGCTAATAACTTGATAGCCCCTCAAAGTCCAATCTGGCCCTTGGGATAGCACCTTTCTCAGCAGATTCATCTCTATTTGTATATTCAATAGAACAGATGCATCACATCCCTACAACCATGGGCATTTTGATTAATATGTTTTACGAGCTCGATTTCTTGGGAATCAATCACCTCAGGAACCCGACCAGAAAACTGGTGTGGAGCATAGTTTCGATACTCTCTCCCATTGTTTTCAATGATACGATGATCGATCGAAGAATTATTAACAACCAAGGAAAGGCAGCATATATAGATGAGGAGGAATGCTTGCAGTGGCTGGGTTCTCAGCCTCTGTAATCTGTCATGTTTGCACGTTGAGGCATTCTATAAAATTACATCCACTATTTTGTTGAATTCCCATCTATAAATTGGATTTTCGTAGGTCGAATTTTGGTTGGATTGAGGCCTAAATTTTTTATATGCCATGTAACTCTTTGGACCTGGGAATTGGTCGAAGGCCTTCTTTAACCCATGCTTCACAGCTACTAGAAATGTGGTATTGGGCAACACATAGGAGATATTGTTAATTTCCCACCACGTGTAGCCATTTATTTTGTGCTATGTGTTCAGAAGCACCACACACCTTTGGGATGTGAAGGGAGAATGGATCACGTGCCCTTTTCTTGCCTTGTATAGTTTTGCCTAGTTTTTGGTGGAAACAGTATCGTTCCAGAGTGGGCCTTTTAGAGGCATGGAGGGAGGGAGCATAGAGGGAGGATTTGAAATGTATATTAATATGGAGAACCATGTTTAGAATACAAAATGGTCAATTTAATCTAAAAGACAAGCAAATATGTGCGTTGGCTATGGGCTTAGAGGCGAGTAGGAAAGATTTTGACCAGGTGATCAAACTTCCACAAACTAAGACCAAACTCAAAGTGAATGAAGTGGGTTTTCCGAAAGGATTCACAGAGGGTTTTCTGAAAGGATTCAAAGAGAGAACCTAAGATAGAGGGCTAATCATATGGGGGTGGGCACCTCAGCTCCTTATTTTCTCTCATCCTTCCATCGGGGCATTCCTTAATCACTGTGGATGGAACTCTCTGTGGAGAGCTTGAGCATGGGAATCCCCATGATCACCATTGCCAAGCCTCCATCATGGAATAGGGTGATCTTTGGCTTCTTCCTGATTGTCATGGATACAATGTAATCTTGATCGGGAGGCTTTGTACAGGTGGTTGGGTTGTCATAGACCCTCAATGATGTACCATAAAGTAATATTGTGATCTTTCCAAAGGTGAGTTTATGCACTCTATTTTCATCTCAGTTGCTAGTATATTTCCTCAAAAAATATTCTAACCACACCGTATAGGAGGAGATAAATAAATGGGAATAGTACCTTGTTGATGGAATTTAACTCAAACTAGCACATGGACCTTCATGGCATTTTGTGTGGGTAGTGCCAACCTATGTGATCTACTTCCTTAGAAGCACAACCATTGTTAGTTTTTCCACTGAACATTTGATGGTTGGACATGAATGAGCTTCAGGGCAAAAGAATCAACGAGCTTCTCCTTGCTAATATTTAATGATATGATTTATTAAAAAGTTATTATTGACATCTATGTGATCAGATTATGCTATTTAGTGCAATAAATCAGTAATATTTCGAAAAACATAAACAACATAATCAAATGAAAACACATTCAAACACATCAACACAACAAAAAATTAATAATCGAGTTCACCAAACTTCCTGGCTACGTCTCTGGGTCCTTAGCTTCCAGTGCTGACTGCTTTATTTTGTCTTCTAAATTCATTTACAAGTATGAGCTAAAAAAAAAAGCTAAAATGAGAAAATGGACCTCCCCATTGTTACGGGCTCAAAATTTTGGAAAAAACGAGTATAAACATGCCTATATTCTGCCACTGTGACCTCCAGACCCCGTGAAGAAATTCAAAACCACCTATACCTTTTTTTAAACCACCTTATCTACATAAATCCACCTTGGACTATGCACTGGTGGTTTAAACAGGTTTGGCTCTGTACAATGTATAAATAAAATTTTGGTGGCTTGTATTACAAGCTCCACAGCTCGGCATGTTGGCTGGCGGACTTGTGTGAAGGCATTTGTATTTAAGGTTTTGGAGGGTCAGTGGTTCGAAACCTCTTCGTGACCCTTCCGTCGTATCTCCATCCATTATGTTATATATATAGAAACATATATACAATATATATGTCGCACATTAAACCTTTGATAAGGTTCTAGCGGTCATGGGGTTTACCTTGATCGTCTGGCCCTTTTCTAGCAAAACAATCCCACTCCATATTAAATACAATGTTGGCATTCTGGGAGGTCCGGGGTTCGATCCTCCCCGATCCCAAATTTTTTGGAAATGAGGCCATATTGGGAAAAATCTGAGTTGTAATGTGTCAGCCCCAAATTGGCCCGTTCCAACCAATCAAACTCTAACACATCACTGATATGATGACATCACCCTGGATATGTGGTGTATTAACGGGACGACACATGTCCTGCTAACATCATCTCGACCTTTGACTATTGACTTTGACTTTGACTTTGACTTTAACTTTGAATTTTTGTCATTTTCCCTAATTTTTCATAAACTTCGATTGGCCATATCTTCTTCATATGAACTCGGTTTTACGCACCGTTTGCACTGTTGGAATCTCGTCGATGAGCACTTCAACTTGATCCTATTTTCATATGCATTTGAATAATTTTATTTGGAGGAAAAACTGAATCCATTTTCCATCATTTAACATCTCTTCCTACCTCTCTGCTCATTGTCAATGCTCGTGAAGTGCATTATTAGGGATAAAAATCCATAGAAGAGGGTTTTTATAAATCCCTCTTGGAGACTTAAATCTTTGTTATTTTCCCACCTAAAACTAGTTAACTCTTTATCCTAACCACTCGAGTTTATTTTTACTTGTTTTGAGTTGGGTATGGTTTTTTTTGTTTCATAGTGTAGCCCTAAAATTTATTTGGTTTAATTTTTTCCGTAAACCCTAAGAGTTGTTGTGTTTTATTTTTTCTCCCCATTTTATAGGTAAAAGTGGAACTTTAAAATCATTGTTTTCAATTTAAATTAAGTTTTTGCATATGCAATGGATTAAAGTGGGGAGGGAAGATTATGGTATTGAACTAATTATTTTTAATTACAAATTAGAAATTATGTAAATAAAAATAAATTATTTTAAATAATTAGTGGTAATTTATGGCAAATATGTAAAAATTAAAAGGTAAACACAGTAAGTTGATTTCCTAATAATTAATATAAATAATTCTTATTGACATCTACAATTTTTCATCTTAAGAGAGATGGAAATTTGGACGATGCCCAAATCACCAATATTATTCCCTCTTACACACATGGCCAATGTGAGCTACCAACCATGGAAAATTTTAAATTACAATTTATATTGATATCCCCTAAAGACAAAAATAGGTCAAGCAAACTAGCGATTATACCCATCATGAGAAGTCCATATAAAAAGGTGGGGTGTGTGGGCAAGAGGCCCCACGTATATGAAAAATAAATAACCATTGAATTGAACTAGAAAAATAGTAAGCTAATAACCATAAATGAAACAACAACATATCAAAACCTAGGCTTAAAAGAAGTTTATCCCAAGGAAGAAAAACCTAGCATTAAGAAAATAATGAGACAACAATGGAGGAACACAAACAACCATGTCAAAATAGAAGTAAAATTTCAACCAAGAGAGTAGGGAGAATGTGGGCACCTAATTAGCAAAATTTTATAGGTTCCACTATCTCCAAGTCAAATTAATGATATATTTCATAAAATATTACAACATCAAACGAACTTATGGCATATAGAAAGTAAAAAATAAAAATTTATTCCAAAATATTAATGACAACATCTAATCAAAATGGAGGATTTGAATCCCAATATTTCCATCAAAATAAAATGAAGTTGGCATTGTATATACATAGGACATCCATGAACTTTCACTTACATTACAAATGCAAAACAAAAGAAAAAGTGACAATACCTACCAAAGCCAAATAATTTGATCATCAAATTCAATGTATTCACGATATTGCATATATTGTTTCCAATCATTTACACATAAATATTGACCCTTCCCATACAACATTAGATCCAAATATTCAAGTTATAAAGCTAGAAGAAATTTAAGTGTTGAATTCCCAAGAAAATTAAAAAACCCCTAGGAAAAGCAGTTAACTTATTCTACAACTGGGGTCACGAAATGGCACTGAATCAACATTTTAACATATTGATTTCAATTCATACTATTTATTATTTACAACCAAGTCCCTACCTCCTTGACAAAGTTCCATGACCATTTGGGAACCCAGTTCTTCAACTTCTGTTACAAACATGAGTCCTAGTAAATCCGAGTCTATAATATATGAATCCATTTCCATTATTTCCTTGCAACTTGAATAAAATTGTGAATCTGCATGCTGTGTATCTTCCTAGGAGATATAGATACCAACCAATTTTTTGAAGAAATATTTGAGCTAGGACCATGTCAAATTTCATCCTATATATCAATGCCAAACCAATAACATGAACACAAATTTGAAATAGGATAGATGACCCAGATTCACTCTAGATGTTGCAGTTGGAAAGAACAAAATGATCATATATTTGAGTGGCTAGATAGTTTCAAACCTAGGATGTGTTGAGAAGAGAGGTCAATCTCTAGAGAAGCGCACATTTTTGAATAGTTTATTTGCATTTGACACACATATTGGAACACTAATTTTGGATCACAAGTAATACTTTGTCAAATGACCTGACAAATTGCAAATTTCTTCATTAATAAGGAAATATCAAAGATTGGAACATATTTATCCAAAAAAATTATCAGACACAAGATGATAAAGAAACATTAAATGATAATAGAGGATAGCTTCTTAAAGGACGTGAATTCTTTCAAAACTATGCCCTCGACTAAAATTTGACAAGCTCAATATTTACCTAATAATTGTGGAAAAATTGTTGAAGGACAACAATTCTTTCAAACCACACCTTGGATGTGAATGCCTTCATGCCTACATCTTGCACTAAAATTCACTAATCTCAATATCTACCTAATTCTTTTACAAATTCCATAAAATTGAAACAACACATTTACATCATATTTCAAATGTCTTGTATAGTAAAACATAGAAAAATTAGTGGGTTAAATAAAAACATAATAATAAATTTATGACTCACTAGGCTTGGGAAAAATTCTTCAATGATCATTTGGGGCCTAAGAAAAGCATTTGTAACTTTTTAAGTTGTATGAGTTCAAATTCAACATGAGTAACCTAAGATGATCTATAGGAATCTCTTAGGTGAACAAGGCATAGTCTAGTTGTAGTAATTGTAGCTTGGTCAAGTTGTTGTAGTCGAGGCATGATTTGGTCAGGTTCCTATGTTGGAAAAAAATTAAGGGTAGTTGTGAGGGAATGATAGCTAATGAGTGCCTAGGTGTGATAAGGAATGAAAAGGTGTGCAAACACATGCCAGAAAGTGTGAATGCATGTCAAGGAGTGTTGGGGACTGTCAAGGAATTACAAGGGAGAAATAGGTCAAAATTCATGGAAATGAACGAATAAGAGTGTGTGCCAGGGAGTTTCAATGAATTCCAAGTGTCCCAAGGATGATGTGTGTTAGGATAATTTTATAATAGGACTTGTAGGAGGCAAGCTAGTGATTGTGATAAGGGGTCAGAAAAAGTAGTTTCATATAAAGATATACTTTGCCTTAGACACAACATTATTTTTTCAATGAATTGGTTGGTTTCCCAAGTCGCAGAAAAATTAAGTCTATCTATAAGGGCATAACAAGTAGGGAGTGCCAACATGTGTCAGGGAATGCCAAGAAGTTCTAACACATGCTATACAGTTCTGAGGCATGTTAGACATGTCAATAAATTTCAAGTTATAAGGCATGACAAGATGTTTTAGGTGCTAGGGTGTGGTGCCAATGCATTCTAGGGAGTGTTAGGGAGTGTCAGGAAACACAAGGGAGCATTGGTTTCAATTTCATCGAAATGATGAATAAGAATGTGTGATAGGGTATGTTAGCGAGCTCCAATTGTGCTAAGGAGGGAGTGATATGGTATGATAGGTAGTGCCAAGACATGCTAGAGTGCTAAGGAAGCATTCCAATATGTACTAAGTGTAAAGGTGTGCCAATGCATGTTAAGGAGTGTTAGTGAGTGCTAGGGAAACACAAGGGAGAACTAGGTCAAAATGTATGGAAATGAATGAATAAGAGTGTGTGACAGGGATTTTCAGCGAGTTCTAGGTGTGTTAAGGAGGGAGTGACGTGGTATGTTAGGAAGTGCTAAGTCATGCTAGAGTGCCAAGGAAGCATGCAGCCAAGATGTGCGAGGTGTGAGGGTGTGCCAACACATGCTAGGAAGTGTTATAGAATGCTAGGGAAATAGAAGGGAGCACTAAGTCAAAATAATGCATGGAAATGAATGAGTTAAATTTTGTGACAGGAAGTGTCAGCGAGTTCCAGGTGTGCTAAAAAGGGAGTGACAAGATATTCTAGGTAGTGCTACGACATGCTATAGGTGTAATATCCCAAAATGGGAATAAGCAGAAATATTAAACAATACTGCAGAGAAATAACGCAGTTCAGCTAAGTGAGAGTCGGAGGCCAATATGGAGGCTCAAAAATGAAATTTACATCAGCAAATCAGATTTATATTGTGGACCATAAGATGTAAAATAGAAATAGAAGACTTTTACATGAAGAAATCCTCAAAATTGAGGGGATGCAAACATGTTTTCAAATTGAAATAACTTGACAGTGGTATTTTTATTAGCTACAAATGTTGTAGATAAAACTTCAGATCTAGAGAAGATCTGTGTACAAAAATCTAGATCTATATCAGATCTATACACTAGATAGGCTCAGCTTCAAATACCCGTTGGGGTTTTTAGCAAAAAGTGAAGTACATGGATTAGATCTGAGATCTAATGCTTCAAATCTGCAAAAATATTTAGAAAATATGTAGCTTCAGATATGATATCATTAATACAATATGAGGATCCCAGCCAATGGATCTCAAATGTGAAGGGTAGATCCCCAATCAGAAGAAAACCAATACTCCAGAAAGTGTGCCAAAACACCCTGTAACTATACCCTTGCAAATAACGTAGTCCTGGAAGGAAAAATACATTGTAGGCTGTAGAACATGTTTGGATTGATGCCAAGATCTTAAAATTAGGCTCCAATCCTCCAATACTCTCTTGCCAATGGGATAAAAGCCTTTCCCACTAAAAAGAGGCACTAGAATGGCCTAGATTTGAGTAGATCTAGCCTCCACTTGCTGCATCTTACAAAGACAACCAAACCCTCAATAGGATTTGCATTGTAGTTGGAAGAAGAGCTTGGCCAAATTCCTGATAGTGGACAAGAAATGCAAAATTCCTCCAACAGCTACTCAAGGAAAGAGGTCGGATTCCTGAACAAGAACACCTAGTGCTAAAAAACACTATTCTCTGCTAAACAACCAAGAGAATAAGAAATTTATAAACAGAAAAAATCTTCAGAAATATCATTATATCAATAAAAAGCCTTCCCATGTTGTCCTCTTCTTCCTTTAATAAGATTGAGAGCTTGAAAAACCCTAAACCATATCAATGAAATAACTATTTTCACATGAGCCACCTCCAGCTAAAACTGCGTTGTGCCTTAATGAAGATCAGTCCTTCTAGATAGCGCTATTGATTTGGTCATGGTTAACCCAGTCAAAACATTCAGCCCCTTTCACACCTAAGGGTGCTCATTTAGTTAGCCCATATTTAGCCTTTTTCACATGTGGAATTGATTTATTTGTTTTTTTAGGAGTTTTTATTGTCCTCCTTTACACATTTATTCATACAACAGAAAAATGAAACAAAAATGAATATCCCCATTAGCTTGGGCTAATTGGGAATATTACAGTCCTCCCCTCCAAAATGTTTCTTGTCCTCAAGCAACTGATAGGGTGAGTGCTGAAACACTTCTCCTCCTCCATTGGTGACACCATCATGAATTAAGCTTCCTCCATAAGCTAAATGTTCACCAATCCAATCTTCCATGAGTTGTTCCTCATGGAAATGAACCAATACCTAGTTCTCTAAGAATAAAATGTTTCTAATATGCTCAATTATAGATGAAGGATTCTCTTAGGAGGTCAATTTGCTGGTTTGGGGTGTTTTTTTCAACCTTGGATACTTGTGTTTAAGGGCTTAAAGGGTATAGGGTTAAGGGGAATGGGATTTAGAGTCAGAGGATTTTGTGGTTAAGAACTGAAGATTTAGGGGATTTAGGTGTTATTAGTTAAGGGGTTAGTAGTTAAAGTGTTTAGGGGTTAAGGGTGATATATTAAGAGGATAAGGATTTATGGCTTAGGAGGTTCATTTATTATAGGTTAGGGGTTAATTTCTTAAGATTTAATGAGTCAAGGGGTTTATGGGTTATGAGTTATGAGTGTAGGGGTTAAGGGGTGATGGATTGGGGGTTAAGGGGATAGGGAATTTAGTGTTTATGGGTTAAGGTCTTAAATTTTGTGATAATTGGACTCCTAATACCCTTATCACCACTATTAGGGGTTCCTGTATCAATTGCTCTCACTCCCTTCCATCTAGGTCCCCTAGACCCTATGAAATTAGGCCCTAAGCCCCATTCTCATTCTCTAATGCTAGGATTATATATATTAGTAAACCATGATTTCACCTCTAACTTATACACATACATGCTACCCTTATGTCCTCTTGCCTCATTTAATACACCATAAGATACTCCCCCACAACCTTTTTGGTTATTTCATTCCACTTTTCCTAATGTTATGAACCCCCAAATTTGGTCTGAATGCCCCGAAAAGTACACCCTTGGGCCCCCTTGGCTAAGGGAGTAAACACATTAGGGGTTATTGGTTTTGATAAGGGAGACCCTAATCCTGTTATCACAACTAGAAATAGCCTTATGAACACCATCAATATCTATTGTAGGTGTTGCGATGAAATAAATAATGAATACAAAAGTTGTGTTCAATAGGGCAGGGATCATCAATATGTTGAACCATATAATGTAAATATGGTTTTCAATGCTAGTGATCTAGTCATATAAAATAGTACCCCATAAATTTGTGCTTTGTGACACCCGTAGGGTTCAATAATTAATCTAAAGTGAGAGGATTTGTTGCTAAGGTGACAATGCAAACAACCTTGAGTTGATGCAAATTGAAACTTTGTGAGCCTTGCACAACTAGGGTGTTGGTTTCATCATCAACAAGAGGCCCAATTAACAAGTGGCAACATCTCACAGTTAAAGCACTTGGCAACAAATATTTATGCATGTACGTTTCACATTTCCCAAAGCACAAATCACATATTTGGATGAATATTGGATAACTTGTCATATTCGACTATATTCATGCATGAAGAGGAGCTCCCATCCTTTAATAATATTTTCGAGGATTTCATGGCATAGTCAAGGCTCGCATGTATAAAAGAAGAACACCATAGACACGAATAAGAAAATTGGAATTTCTATCACATGACGTAAAGGAGAAGGACATAGGTGAAGAGTAATCCATTTAGAAAAACATAAAATATTTTTTATTTCCTCTTTACCAAGAAGAGGAGATATCTTCTGACAAAAATCCCAAATTTACAACAAAGGAAAACTCGAGTAAGGGTTTAATTTTTATTTCAAATGTTGAGAGACATAATTCATGTATTTTAATGTGTGTTTTATTGTTGTGTTCACATATTTGGAAGAATGATTGCACAAGTGGAAACATCTCAAGAGTGTCATAAGAGTAAAAAAGATTTAGAATTCCCACAATTTTTATTAGGATTTATATTTCACACTAATATTTTTAGGAGTTTCCTACCTTTTTTATTTAATTATGTGCTTTAAATTGAGAATAGAACTCATTACTATTCAATGAAATTAGGATTTAGATTTCCCACCATTTTTTTTAGGAGTTTCTTTCCATTTTTTTAAAATTGAGAATATAACCCATTCCTATTCAATGAAATCACTATTTATATTTCCCACCATTTTTATTAGGATTTGATTTCCCACCATTTTTATTAAGATTTAGATTTCCCACCAATATTTCGACCAATTTTTTTAGAGTTTTTTACGATTTGTTTTAGCATTGTTTTATTTAAATTGAGAATAGAACTCATTCATATTCAATAAAATTTTGTTTGAAGATGTGTTGGAGTGTATTTCAGATAGATTTGGAGTCACTAGGAATTAAGCTTACTATCAATCAGAAAGTTATCATGATTACAAGGAGAGGAAATGGAAAGAGGTAAATTTATATTTTATAATAACGAATTATTTTAGGTTATTTTTTTTGTGATTTTATATCGATTTCAACTTTTAAATATATATATATATATATATATATATATATATATAAACTTTACTTAAAAAATAAAGAAATTGAAGTGGTGGGTCTTTGGTCTTTAACAATGTCATGTTCGATTATGTCTAAAATAGGTGTGCATGAAAATTAGTTTAATTGCCCAAGATGACACATAATATTCACTTTAACATTGAATTATACCTAATTCAAGTACCCATAGAGGAATTTACAATGTAGGGTAACATCAATCAACATTTCGTGCTTGTCTGGTGCAATGCTACTTTTTTTCAAAATTTTGATATTTAATTTTTTAGAAAAACTGGATTTAAAATATTCAAAAATTGAAGTGGAGGCTCTTTTTTCTTTAGCAATGTCGTGTTCGTTTATCTCTGAAACAGGTGTGCATGAAATTTAATTTAATTTCCCAAGATGATACATAATATTCACGTTAACATTGAAATAAACCCAATTCAAGTATCCAAAGAGGCATTTACAATGTCGAGTAACGTCAAACAACATGTTTTTCTTGTCTATGAGCAATTCTAGTTGTTGCTTCCATCGAAAATTCTTGTTTATGTGAGCCTGAGAAGCATTTTCACATCCTATTTAGTCGGATCCATCAACAATTCACTTTATGTGTGTTACCCTCTACATATGGACTCAGGAGAGTTTTCTCCATCAACAAATATCCTTGATTATCTCAATCTGAGAAGCCTAGCTAGTCGA
Organism: Pinus albicaulis; assembly: GCA_034641835.2. Classification (NCBI taxonomy): domain Eukaryota; kingdom Viridiplantae; phylum Streptophyta; class Pinopsida; order Pinales; family Pinaceae; genus Pinus; species Pinus albicaulis. The sequence goes on from CM076574.1 coordinate 1,079,771,555, forward strand.
ATCCATCAACATTTCGATTTTATGTGTGTTACCCTCTGCGGATGCACTGAGAGTTTTCTCCGTCAACAAATCTTGTTGTTTATGTTAGTATGAGAAGCATATCTGCTGCCTAGCTAGCGGGATCCATCAACAATTTGCCTTTATGTGTGTGACCCTCTGGCAGATGCAATGTTGATATATGTTAATTTTTTATTGTTTGTTTTTTTCAAATGTACATTCTACTGTCATATGCGTTGTTTATATATGTTAATTTTTATTTGTTTTTTTTTTCAAATGGACATTTTAATGGTAATGGGAGCTTTGTTGGTTGGTTGGTAATATAGGGGTGTTGATTTTCTCTCCACCCAAGTTTGAGTCCCTCTTGTGAGATGTTCACACCCAAATTTGAGTCCCTCTTATGACATGGTATTCCTTTGGAGGTTGATGTACCTTGGAATGAAGATGGTTTTTTGTTGCAATTGGGGGAAAGTTCTTGGAATGAAGATGGTTGTTTGTTGCTATTGGGGGTTGGTGCAAGTTGAAAATTTTAGTAGCATAGATACCCTAGTTGTGGCTTCTTAGCCAAAGCAACATTTGATTCTCTCTTGATACCAAGTTCACACCCAGGTTTGATTCCCTCTTATGACATGTTCATCCTTTGTATGCTGATGTACCTTGTAATGAAGAGGGTTGCTTGTTGCTATTGGGGCTAGGTTCTAGTTAAAAATTATGGAAATACCCTAGTGACTTCTTAGCCAAAACAACTTGAATATTATTTTGATAGCATAGATACACCACTTGTGGCTTCTTAGCCAAAGTAGCTTGAGTACTTTAATGTTGTTTGTGCCTTTTGAAACCTATTATTTCCTTCATGAATTTAATACTTCTAAATACATAACAAGTCCATGGTTAATATGGACCTCTAAATACATAACAGATCCATTGTTAAGATGGACCTATGCTAATTTATATAGTTCTTCAAGTGTTTGGTATATTTATCGTGAAAAAAATGTGTTTCTTTTCCAATCCCACCAGATTTTGTTGATTAGAATGCATGGGAAACCTTTATAATAATCTTCCATCATGTTGTGTGACTAAGTTTTGAAATTTTCTTTCAAGATTAGACTGGACCACAAGCCTATCATGTTTAATTTTCCAAGGGTGGTGGTGATGACCTGCACTGTGTTGGGACAACTAGATATAAATAATTGTAAAGAAATATCGTCCTGTGACTTGCATAAAGGATATATTTTGGGGTGATTCATAAACTATCTTGGATATTCCACTAGACAATTCATCGCAACAACCCAAATAAAGCTATATTTAAAAATAAATGAATAATATTTTGTGACAGGTAGTGTCAATGATTTTTTGGTGTGCTAAGGAGGGAATGATGTCAAGGTATGCTAGGCAGTGTTAAGACAAGCTAGAGGTGAGGGAAACATGCCAAGATGTGCTAGGTTCTAGGGTGTGCCAATGCATGCCAGGTAGGGGTGTTTGGGAGTGCCAAGGAAAAACAAGGGAGCACTAGTCTCAAATGGATTGATATGACAGAATAAGAGTGTGTGACAACAAGTATCAATGAGTTCTAGGTGTGCTAAGGAGGGATTGAAAAGGTATTTCTAGGTAGTACCAAGGAATTATAGAGTGCCAAGGCGACATGCCAAGATGTTCCAAGTGCCACGGTGTGTTAATGCATGCTAGGGAGTTCCATGGAAACACAAGGGAGAAATAGTTCAAAATGCATTGAAATGAACAAATAAGAGTGTGATATGGAGTGTTAGTGAGTTTCAGGTGTGCTAAGGAGGTAGTAGCAAGGTTAAATACTAGGAAATTACAAGGCATGCTAGAGTGCCAGGGCATGTCTGGGAGTGATAGTGTGTGCTAGGGAGTTCCAAAGCATGACAAGGAATGTAGGGGATGCTAATACATGCTAGATAATGCCAAGGCATTCTAAGACATGTCAGGTGATATGGAAAGTTAAGATGTAAACTGTGTTGCTTAGTTGTTTTACTTCCACGGTTGGATGTGAGCCTTGTCTTGGTAACTTCTTAAGTGGGATGAGTTGAGATTGGACATGAGTAGCATAAGATGAGTTATAGGTAATTCTTAGGTGAACAAGGAATATGTTCAATATCCATGACACATGAGAATTTGGGTTTTGTCTTAGAATCTTTGATGCAAACACACTCAAGTGCCACAAAACATCTACTTTAATGCATAAAGAAATATACACAAATCAAGGAATCAACTAGTGCACATGGTAATTTTACCTTTTTCAAACCCTTCTTCACTATATTACAAATTACTATACAACAGGCTATATTTCATGTACCATTGATCGTGACCCTTTAAAATCACACCGATACAAGGAATACAACTAGGGCTTGGTGTTTGTCCTTTAACAACCAATATATATTTAACAAGATTGTTGAGATTCAATGAGAAAATTTCAGCACCCATGCCTAGTGCATTAAGCACCTACACTAGGGTGGGGCCTAAAGTGCTATTTTTGGTGTATGTCTATTTTAGTTATCCCTTAATTAAGATGGACAATAAAATGTAATATAGTCCTAAAAATAACTTGTAATAGTTAACTAAGAATGATAAACTCAGTTAGCTCATGGATTTTGAGTTAGAGGTAGTTGGTGAGGCATGCAGAGTAATTCTAGTTGTAACAAAGTTCGAAGTGCAGTGTTGCATTAGTTAATGCAGGTTGTAATCAGTTTAACTCAGTTAAGTGAGTTAAACTCAATTGTACTAGTTGTAACTACTTGATACACTAGTGAGAGATAAAGTGAATTAAATATTAATTAATTCACAATCATTGATCTCACATGCAATTGAGGATTTACTATTATTAGCTGCATGCATGTCAGATCCAATGAGGACCAAGTTGAGATCTAGGTGAAAGGCCCAAGTTGACTATCGGTTGTAGGATTATTGGATTGTACCCATGAAACCAAACACCCATTGGAGTGCCCATGATACTTGCATAGTCAAGGAAGGACAAAATTCCTATATTTTAGGGATTTCATTCATCAAGGATTGTGCAAGCAAGGGAGGTTGTCTCGAGACAGTAAATTGGCTAAGTATTGGTCAGTTTTTGTATGACAATGTGAGACAATTAGCTAAGTATTGGAGGGATCTTGTGAGAATATTTTTCTATGTAATTGTTTCATGATCCATGTTGAATATACAATAGAATATAGTGGGGTTTTGAGTAGCAAGCTTTCCCCAGGAAATTATCTGTGTTGTGTTTGATTTGATTCTTCTTTATATCATGTGATTGGCAATTGTGTTGTTAATTCCGAAAAGATTTGTAGAAGAGATTTAGTATTTAACTTTAGTGCATTGTCAGATCAGGTGAATCCATGATATACATGCATGTTGTATAATTTTTACACGGTATCATAGCATAGGAAATCACACTTGTGAAAAAGGAGTTGATTTTGTGACTGATATAATTCGAATTTGCAGAAATACTTTCTTGGTGCTACAACTGATTCAAGACCAAAATGGCTTTCAAATGGCTTGAGGTTGTAGTATGATCTCAAGGGTAGCTCAAAATGTATTTCTTGGAAGGATAGGATGGAGGCAGTACTTGAAGACAATGGCTTGAAGGAATTCATTGACATTGATGTTCCTAAACTCGTTGTGACAAATGCTGCAAATATTGATGCATGGAAAAATAAAGTGGCAAAGGCAAGGAAGATCCTATTAGAGGGATTAAGAGACCACATTTTCTTAAGCCTCCATGGGAAAGCCACACCATATGCAATGTGGAAGGCTTTAACGGATCTATTCTAGAGTAGCAGCGACCATAGGAAATTCACGCTCAAAGATAAACTCAGGAAGATCAAGATGGAGTAGGTAGACTCCATACCAAAATATATAACAAAATTTGTCCAATGACGGGATGAAATGGGGAGTGTTGGTATAACTATCGCTGATGATGATTTGGTGAGCTTGGATCTCATAGGACTTCCTAAGAGTTAGCAAAGTTATCAAGACTCTGTCAATGGAAGGGAAAATTTTCCATTTTGGGAACGACTGTGGTCAGATTTGGTGCAGGAAGAGTTCAAACAAAACACCAAAGATGGATCTTCATTTAAGAATGAATATGAAGAATATTGTGCTTTGGATGCCAACATGAAGAAGGGGAAGGGGAAGAAATTTCATTCCAAATCAAAGTCCAAGAATGGCAAGAAGCAGGACATGTCCAAGGTGAAGTGTTTTCACTGTCACGAGCATGGGAATTTTGCTACTAATTGTCCACAAAAGAAGAAGAACAAGAATTTTGGAGGATCTGCAGGTGGTGAGGGTTTGGCCTCGCAATTTGAGCTTTAGTTCTCATTGATCGCATGCATGGTGTCAAGTGCATTAGGATATGTGTGCTATTTTTATAGTGGCACTTCCTTTCACATGACGTGAGACAAGGAACTTTTCAGTGACTTGGAGGAGAAGGATCTCCAGATGCATATTGAAATGAGGGATGATGGGTAGTATAGTGCTACCGGGATTGGTACCATTACCTTCCAGAGGAAATAAGGTAAACCCTTTCAATTAAAATATGTAATGCATGTACTAGGTTTGAAGAAAAATTTAGTCTCAGTCGCAATGTTGGAGGATAGAGGCTATGATGTTGTTTTTAGTGAAGGAAAATATTTCCTGCGACACAAAAAAATAGTACAAGCCAAGAGGATAGGGATTCAAGTTAATAATCTCTACAAGCTAGAGGTATATGGATGTCAAGTGGTGAGATAGGATGGGGGTGAATTATGGCACAAGAGATTGGGCCATCTTCACCATGGATCCTTGAAAGTCATGCAATAGATTTCTATTGGTCTTCCCAGGGGTACACTTGAGTAGCCAGACACATGCAAGGGATGTACTATGGGAAAATATGTAAATTCCACCTTTCATGAGAAGGATAACTGAGCTTCAGCGATCCTTGAGAGATTTGACACAGACGTGTGTTGACCATTCTCTATTGCTTCGACAGCAAAACATAAGTACTATGTAATATTTGTTGATGAATTTTCTCATAAGTGTTGGATTTCCTTCATGCAGAAGAAATATTAGGCATTCTCTAAGTTTATTGAGTTTAAGGCACTAGTGGAGAAAGATTCAGGGAAGCAAGTGAAGGCTCTTAGGAGTGATAATGGTGGTGAATACATCTCGAATGAATTCAAGAACTTTTGTAGCAAATAAGGAATTCGAAGAGGACTGATAGTGCCTCATAACCCACAACAGAATGGGGTCACGGAAAGAAAGAACAAAACAAATGTGGTTGCAGCAATAGCAATGTTTCATGATCAAGACCTACCAATGCATCTATGGGCAGAAGCATGTAACACTGTGGTATTTGTGCAGAACCATTGTCCTCATAAGATAATTGTCATGAGTACACTTGAAGAGGCTTTCACTGGTAAGAAACTTGATGTTTTACACTTTAATAATTTTGGCTCATATGTTTATGTGAATCTGACCAAGGATGCCAGGAAGAAGCTGGAACTGACAACTGAGATTGAGATTTTTGTGGGGTACACTAAAACACCCCATAATTATTGTGTGTGTTTTCCAAACAACAGAATGAATGTTGTGCGACGGGATATAAAATTGGATGAGGATAAGGCCACGCATTTTTCCCTTGAGAGGGAGCTAGACTTGCATGGAGAGGAGGAACTGTTGGTTCCCAAGGATGAGCCTCAAGATGTGGATCAGCCACATGTGGAGGATCATGGAGTGGAGGAAAACACTCATGCAGATCCATCCATCAGAAATGGTAGAACGTGCACCATAGAAGCCGATAGATTGATATTTGATGTTGCGGATAATTTTGGTGCCCCTACTTCACAGCGTAGACATAGAAAGTCTCCTGAGAAATTTACTGGATACATGGCTCTTATGAGAAAATATATTGTGACTAAACCATCTTCCTTTCAGGAAGTAGTACAGCAACCAACTTGGGTTGATGAAATGGTGGATGAGTATGACTCCATTTTCAAGAACATTGCATGGGAGATTTTCCCAAGACCGGTCGACAAATCAGTGGTTGGATCAAGATGGATCTATATGGTAAAGCAAGTTGTTGATGGGAGTGTGGAGAATAAAAGGCCATATTTGTGGCCTTGGGATTCTCACAGATCGAGGGGATAGATGATGATGAGACATTTTCACCTGTTGCAAGGTACTCTTCCATAAGATCCATCCTTGCACTCTTAGCACAGATGGGTTGGCGCATTCATCATATGGATGTGAAAACTGTGTTTCTCAATGGGATCATTGAGGAAGAGGTGTACATAGAGTAGCCTGAAGGTTTCAATATCTTCAACTATTATTCGCATGTGTGCCGACTCCAAAGAGAATTGTATGGGCTGAAGCAAGCACCTTGTGCTTGGTACACTAAGATAGACAATTATTTTACCAGATTGGGCTTCATGAAAAGTGAAGCAGATGCAAACTTGTCCCAGATTTTGGTTGAGGGTAACCTATTGATTATTTTTCTTTATGTTGATGATATAATTTTGACTGGTGATGAGCAGCTGATACACTCATGCAAGGAGGATCTTGCAATGGATTTCAAAATTAAGGACATGGGACTCCTTCATTATTTCCTTGGATTGGATATATGGAAGCGGGATGGTGAAATTTTTGTGTCTCAAGGAAAGTATGCAAAGGAGATACTGGGTAAGATTCACATGGAGAGTTGTAAACCCATGGATACTCCTCTTGTAGGAATATGGAGGAAAGAGGATGCTACTTCTAGGGAGGTAGTGGATGCTACTATCTACAAGATGTTAGTTGGTTCACTGATGTATTTAGTGAACACCAGACCAAAAATTTTCTACACAGTTAACCAGTTGAGTCAATCTATGGTCAAGCCTACCAAGATCTTTTGGAAGGTGGGGAAGAAAGACTTGAGATACCTGAGGGACACATCAGAGTATGGTCTATGCTACACATGGACAAAGCGAGTGAAGCTTCAAGGCTTCATGGATGCAGATTGGGTGGCAAGTCCATCAAACATAAAGAGAACATCAGAAGGGATCTTCAACATAGGATCAACATAAATTTCATTGTATAGTAGGAAACAATGATCTATGGCACTCAGTTCAACGGAAGCATAATACATGGCAGCAATTCAAGCTACATGTGAGGCTATCTAGATGAGAAATATCTTGGTTGGCTTGTTTGGTTCTCAGATGGATTAGAAAATGATTCATTTTAATAATCATAGTTTCATTAAACTCTCGATTAATCTTGGGTTTCATGATAGGTCAAAGCACATATATATCTGGTACCATCATCTCAGAGATTGTGTGCAGAGAATAATAATGTTGCTTTAGTACATTCCCATGGAAGATCAGGATGCAGATATTATGACAAAGGTGCTCACCAGGAGAAAATTCGAATGCCATAGAGACATGATCGGGGTGAGGGATAATCCCTTTATTTTTGAGAGGGAGTGTTGAGATTCAATAAGAAAATTTCAGCACCCACGCCTAGTGCATTAAACACCTACACTAGGGTGGGGCCCACAATGCTATTTTTGGTGCATGTCTATTTTATTTATCCGTTAATTGAGATGGAAAATAAAATGTAATCTAGTTGCAAAAATAACTTGCAATAGTTAACTGAGAGTGATAAACTCAGTTAGCTCATGGATTTCAAGCTATAGGTAGTTTTTGAGGCATGCAGAGTAATTCTAGTTGTAACATATTTCGAAGTGCAGTGGTGCATTAGTTAATGCAGGTTGTAATCAGTTCAACTCAATTAAGTGAGTTAAACTCAATTGTGCTAGTTGTAATTGCTCGATACACTAGTGAGAGATCAAGTGAATTAAATATTAATTAATTCACAATCAGTGATATCACATGCAACTGAGGATTTACTATTATTAGTTTCATGCATGTCAGATCCAGTGGAGACCCAGTTGAGATTTAGGTGAAAGGGAAGTTGACTGTCAGTTGTAGGATTATTGGATTGCACCCATGCAACGAAACACCCATTGCAGTGCCCATGATAATTGCGCTGTCAAGGAAGGCCAAAATTACTATCTTTTAGGGATTGCATTCATCAGGGATTGCACAAGTAAGGCAGGCTATCTAGAGGCAGTAAATTGTCTAAGTATTGGTCAGTTTTTGTATGACAATGTGAGACAATTACCTGAGTACTGGAGGGCTCTTGCGAGAAGAGTTTTGTACATAATTTTTTCATGACCCATGATGAATAGACAATAGAATATAGTGGGGTTTTGAGCAGCAAGCGTTCCCTGTGAAATTATCTTTGTTGTGTTTGATTTGATTCTTCTCTATTTCATGTGATTGGCGATTATGTTTTTAATTCCAGAAAATATTTGTAGAAGCGATTCAGTATTTAACTTTAGTACATTATTAGATCACGTGAATCCATGATATACATGCATGTTGTATAATTTCTACAAAGATAACATTTGACTTACTTGCTGATGGTGGCCAGACATAACCCTTTCAGTCCATAGGTTTAATTAGAACACCATAGCTTTAATGTTTGGAGAACAAGGGTCCACCCCCTTTTCCATCACTTTTGATGGGTCCCATACATCATTATGGCACTCACGGAACCCAATATGCCTCCTAGAAGGCCCTAGGACATCATTTGACCTCTTATGAGGCTTATTATTCCATGTATGAGCTAGTTTGGTGGGATTGTCACCACAATTTAGGGTTACTTGCACATTATTTTATGTTTAAGGGCTAATGTAGGCCCATAAGCTAATTCGATAAACTCCTAAATAGTGTATAAATAGGAGTTAGTTGGATACATTTGTATCATCACTTGAATTTTTTTCTCTCTATCTTTAGAGAAGTTCACATTTTTCCTTGGAGGACTATTTTAGATGATGGATGCATTTTGATGTATGGATTTCAGCTATTTTTATCTTGGAGTTTTTTTTTTTGAAAATGTGAAGCTAGTTGGATATACTCTCTAACATTGTGAGTGCAAAATTTAACTTTATTCTTCTTGTTTTTGCATACTATTGAATTTTGCTATAACTAGGGATAATTTTTGCATGATGGAAATGTGGAATACTGTGTCTCTTTAGGTTATTTAATGTATGTGCCATTGTTGGATAAATGAGATTTCCTAGAGATAATTTTATCTCAATAATATTGCACCTTTTTTATGAAGTATAAATGCTTGAAGGTCACTTTTATTTTTCCTCTAACATTGGACGAAGTTGACTTTCTAGGCCTCCTTAATCAAGAAATTGAATTCTTGTTCATTATCATCTCTTACTCCATATCCAAAAGTGAATTAGGCACTAGTCTCTCAAAAAGGGTGATGATTTCCCCCCATTTTTTCACAATTTTCCATTTTTCCCTAGGTATAGCCCCATTAGGTCACCTAGGGCATCGATTTCCCAGGGATATAGCTAGAGGAAAACTTCAATATCTTAAAGGAAACTGCGTTGGTCGGTCCCCTCACTCTCCTCAGAATTTGGGCCAATTCTGATGGTGGAATCTCCCGATACCTCAAGCCCTATCTCTAGGATCAAGTTTTACCTAGGTGTTCCCAAGGATAGAACCTAGTAGGATCAATTTGACCCATATAAGTAAAAATACTTGCATGATCCTTTCCCCTCACCTTGTCCAGGATAGGAACATCATTGGTTGCTAAATTCCATCCCCGAACATCGACTGGGTCCACTTGGCCTCGTGTGGTCCCATTTGGTGTCAAAGGACTTTCATCAAGGACCGTTTTAGAATCCAAGTTCCCAAAGGATGTTAGGGATTGAGACCTTACTTCATAAGTCTTATTCTTCTCCCGCAACCCTTCAATTCCATTTCTCTCTCCCTAGAAGATCAAGTCACTTTCTTAAAAGGCAAGAAAGTCGCACTCTTTATTCTATCTTAGGGAAAGGATTTCTAAGGTCACTTCCAACCTATTCATTGAACTATACTCTACACGTGACTTCCTACTCCTCCCATCGGTGAAATTCCATGAAGATCAAGGAGCTTTAGTTGTGGTGACAATGGGCTAAGCCTCCACTATTGCCCTTTTCCTAGGAGTTTCCCTCTACAGAACCTATTTTAGGTCCACTACTATTTTGAGTGGTAAAAAGTTTTGCACAAATCCATTTTGTGAAAAAATATTTGGTATGCACACCTTTTGCATACTATGGCTCCATGATGAGAAGTCCAGGGCTAGTGAGGTTTCCCTTCTTTTCACTGAATCAATCCTCTAAAATATAGTGAACTAGGGCTAATTCGTTGGCCCACTTGACTACTACTTTAGTCCTTCAAAGTATGCACATCCTTAGGTCCTATACACCTGCCCTTCTACCAATCTTGTTGTCCTTCACATGTATAAGAGTGAAGGCTCTTCTTTGATAGTCACCTAACCAACCTCCAACTATACTTGGACTACCATTAATATGCCAAACCACAGTCAATTATTTGTACTCATCTAGGGCCCACAATATTGTCTTCATCTAGGGATATTGAAATCTGCCACCTAAAAATCGTTTGATTCCTCTCAAAATCATTATTCTTGTGTATTGACAATTTGATCTTTGTTGTCTAATCTAGGAACAAATCTGAACTACTCCTCTTATCATCCTTCTAACAAGCTATATATGACTGAACTAGCATCATAAATCAGCCACTAACAATCCATTGACTAATTTTGTATTAGTTGCTTCAAATCTTTGTCTAAAACTCTATGGAAAGTCCGCCAAAATCAACTCCTATGCATGTCAATCCATTCTTCATATGGAACATTTCTTTTGCATGCTCAATCTTCTGCTCATGTTCAACCCTCCTTTGGATATGATATCTCCACACATACTAAATCTGCAAACCATCTTCCAGATATGCAGTCTATATTGCAGAAATAAACCTCGCTATAAGGGTCACAACTGCTCTTCTTCTACGAAAATTTGTCACAGTCTTAAGGGCATAACTTATGAGCTAAAAAATCTAGAAAATTGTCCTAACTAGGGCATTATACTTATGTACTTATAATTGTTGTAGAAAAAACCCCATCCAGCCAGAGAAAAAACCAAGACTCTTGCCTCCATAAGAGACTCGACCTCACTCATATGGATCCATTGATTCTGGTAATTTCTTTGATTGAATATTGACATGCACTTCAGATCTTTATGTCGACCCTCAAAATAGGGTTACCTCAGTCAATATTACGTCTGCGTCTACTTCTGTTCTAGCTCTAAATTACAGTGCAAACCCTCCTCCATTTATGTTGGTCTTTATCACAGACCTTGCGACCTACTAACCACCACAAGAAAAGATGGTATCAAAACTCTCTTCTATTTCATGTAGAAAACATAACCAACGGGATTCAATCTGATCTTGTAATGTACTAAAACAATATATTGAATCCTTCGTAAAATTTGAGAAAACAAAACACGATCACGCAATCAGATATAAGTAAGAGAAATAAATTATCAATCACACAAAAAAATATGTATTTGGGGAAAGAAACTACTCAAAACCATTCATGAAACAATACAATGCTTAATCTCTCATGAGATTCTCCAGCACTTTGCCAATGTCTCCTACTAATCTAGGAAAAATCGGTCCAGTACTCAGCCAATTCTCAGCCTTCCTTTAGCATGCCTTGCTCAAGAAATTCATGAGGAATTAGCTCCCTATTAATTAGGAAAATCAACCTTCCTTGATTTTGCAATCCATCATGGCATCCCAATGACTTTATAATTGCACATGGGAAATTTTCTATAAATAAAATTGATATTTATGTTCCCTTTAACCTGTGTTTCAACTGGGTCTTCCTTGGAACTGACATGCATGAAACTATTAATAGAGAATTATCAATTATCTTATTGATCACTCATTGTGAATTAAATCTAATTTAAGTCACTAGACCTCTCACTAGCTCATCACTCATTTAGAACTAGTTAAACTGATTTTAACTTAGTTAATTGAGTTAACTAATTCACACCTACACCGCACTAATGCATCAACTACAACTGGACCCCCAAAATATTAGAATCCATATACATGCCTCATATTAGACCATCATGATCTGAACATATGTAGGAACACAATAAAATATATAAATAAACATAAACAAAAAGATGCAACACTTTCATTAATGCAATATACTGAAAATTGCTTACAGACAAAATCGAAACAAACTAGTTTGGGTGATGGTACCTTATCTATGAGAAGAGGTGTGGTGGCTACATGCCTCTAAACTATGTTACAATAAGGCTCAAGGGCCCTTTTATTATTGAAAAATAAGAGAAAACCCTAAACAGCCAAAACCCTAACCCAAGCAGATGTAACACTAAGAGTTTATGGGCCACGTTGGGGTTAGTTGGGCAGCCAACTTCCCAGGGTCGTAACTTGGTCATATGATCCCTGTTTGATGAAAAATGTCATTTGGGGCATCAAAATGGTTTCAAAAGTTCAAGACCCAAAAAAATAACAAAATTAATAATTGTCCTACGATTAAGGAAACTGTAAAACTGAAAGAGACAATGGCAAGGGCCCAAGTGGAATAGGCGGGTGACCACCAATATCCACCTTGATCACCTCAACTCTAATTTCTTAAACCAAATCAATCATCATGACTTAGTTAAATGACACAAGTTGTTATGAGATGAAATTACAATTTATTGTCCAATTTATTTCAGGGAAAAATAAATTACACGCCTCACATTCCTCACTCCCGGTACATCAAAATTCCTCACCATTGTGGGTGCATTTTTTTTTCCTTTCTGGTTTCCAATTTCACTATTTCTTGTTGCAAATTTCAACACTCCCTCTCAAAAATAAAGGAATTTAATCTATCTCGATCTAGTACCTTTGGAATGTTCTACATGCAACACTTCTCGAATGTTGTTTGCACCTGCAAATCCTGAAATAGAATAGCCTTGGAACAAATGAATTACTATAATGCATCTGTCATCAGATTCTTCTAACTATTGCTAGCTATTGCACCTATCTACTGGAATCCCTGCATTGTTGCTGACATCTACATTCGTGCCATTTTCACTGTTTTCAACTTTGACCTGTGCTCTAGTATGCAACATCTGTCACTCTAATTTCTTTCTTCCTGACACATGACTGCATCAATATAAGTGATCATTCTTGCTACGATTGTACTGTGGGCTCCTCGTAGCTAGGTTCGATAAATAAGACATACCATCTCAATGGACCCTACCCAAATTTCATACCTTGGGATTATGTCTAAACAACCCCCTACCTTTCACCTGAAGGTATGGCTGCATGTGCTCCCTCTATCCATCTGGCTCGAAATTTCTCCCTCATGTAAGTCTCTACTTGAGTGGCCACTTCCACTCAGTCTCCTCTCTACTTCTCCAATTGTGGTTTCTCCACAACCTTCTAAGACTGCTTCTGAGGCTGCACGTTGAAAGATAATTTGTGCTCCCTCTTAACCACCAAGTCTCTAACCTTTTTTTTTCTCCTCAAAGCTTTACATGCATTTGGTACCTCAAGTTTATATAGGTTCTTGACTCGCACACATTGTAATTGTATCACCATTAAAAAAATTTATAAAAAAGAGTCGATGTTAAATCGATGATATCTCTCTCATCCGACCTCTGATTCGACCATTTTTTTTTCCAATTGGGTAGTTTTTCACAAGGAATCCAAATATGCTATTTTTTTTTACACCAAAATCTTCAGATATTCTCTGAAAACTCTCCACCCAAAAAAATCCTGCTACTATACCATATATAAAATCTAACCAACGAGATTCAATCTGATCTTGTAATGTGCTAAAAAAGGATATTGAATCCTCCCTACAATTTGTGGAAAAAAAAACATGATCGCAAAATCACATATAAGTAAGAGATAAATTATCAATTGCATAACAGAAGATGTATTCGGGGAAAGAAACTTCTCAAATACCCTCTATCTATATTTTGTATTAAGTCAAGGAATCAAGAAACATTACAATGCTTAATATCTCATGGGATTCTCTAGCACTCTGCTAATTGTCTCCATCTGATCTAGGAAAAATCGGTCTAGTACTTAGCCAATTTTAAGCCTTCCTTCAACCTACCTTTCTCATGCAATTCCTAGGGAATTAGCTCCCTATTAATTAGGAAAATCAATATTCCTTGATTACGCAATTCATCATGGCATCCCAATGACTTTATAATTGCACATGGGAAATTTTATATAAATACAACTAATATTTATGATCCCTTTAACCTCTGTCTCAACTGGGTCTTCCTCAGAAATGAAATGCATGCAACTAATAATAGTGAATTACTAGTTATTTGATTTATAACTCATTGTGAATTAAATATAATTTAATTCACTGGAACTCTAACTAGCTTATCACTCAGTTAGAACTAGCTAAACTGATTTTAACTCATTTAATTGAGTTAACTAATTCACATCTGCACCCCACTAATGCATCAACTACAAGTGGACCCAAAAAATATTATAATCCCTCTACATGCCTCACCTTAGACCCTCAAATCGAATTTCCTGAGCTAACATAGTCATCATGACTTAGTCAACTGACACAAGTTATTATGAGATGAAATTACAATTTATTTTCCAATTTATTTAAGGGGAAATAAATTAGAAGCCCCACATTCCTCACTCCTGGTGCATAAAAATTCCTCATGAGTGTTGGTTTATTTTATTTTATTTTCCTTTTTGGCTTCCAATTTCATTGTTTCTTGTTGCAAATTTCAACATTTCAAAATTTGATGTGGCTTTCACAAAAATACGCCATTGAATTCCCATGCACATATTCTCATGATAAAACTCTCTTAAGCTCGATCTTGCAGAAGAGAACAACCAATATGCCATCCTATTTCCTAGCTTGAAACAACCATTAAGGTATGCAACATTCTTCTGAAACCTCACATGATGATCTTGCTCTTGGAGGATGATCATCACCTCCCTTTAGCAACACATACTCGAACGTCTTACTCAACCTACTTTAGGACTACATCTCTCTTTTCCCCCTTGATCAAATGATCTCCTTCTCACTTGATATTATTTACTTCATCCTAAGGCCTCCTTAAATAATGTTTCCTAGACCTCTTAGGAATCCTCTAGAACTTACGGGTTTTATCCACTTAGACCTTAGGAAATATTAGTTTTCCTTTTTAATTTTATTTTAGATTTTAAACCCCATATTGGGTCCAAAATCCCTATTCTTGGATTATTTTCCCACAAATCTTTTTGTGACCAAACTCACACAAATCCATCTCAGTAGGCTTGTGGAGTACCTCCCAAGCTACACAATTTAACAACATAGTATAGTTGTAGTAACCGTAACTTGGTCAAGCTCTTGTACTCAAACAAGGGCTTGGTTGGGTTTGCAAGTTGAAAATTAAGTAAGGGTAGTTGTTAGGGCATGATAGGTAGGGAGGGTTAAGGCATGAAAATTAGAAATGAAAAGGCATGCTAACACATGTCAGACAATGTTAATATATGTTGAAGATTGTTAGGGAGTGTTGGGGCATATCAAGAGATAACTAGGTTGAAATGCATGGAAAGGAACAAATAAGAGTGTTTTCTAGGGAGTGTAAATGAATTCAAGTGTGCTAAGGACAAAGTGTCTTAGGAGAAGTTCAGAATAGGATTTACAGGAGGCAAGTCTACAGTTTTATATGGGGCTCAACATAGTAGTTTTAGACAAAGGGAGATCACTTTGTGCTAGGCACAACATTTTATTTCCTTTAGCTATATTTTTTATATGATATGTGGCACACTTTGGATACATTATCATGTTTTAAAATATTCTAGATAATCAGACATTGTACATTGTCGTGTATAAGTTTTTGGGAACTCGGCTTCTGTCGGCTTATATCTTGTGCATCTTGTGGTTCTTGCAAACTCTTAGTTAATGTTCTACTATTTATATGAACTGAGCATACATGTGAAATATTGCATGTGTAAGCTATGTTGCTAAGTTATTTTATGGCCATGGCTAGATCATGTGATCCTTGTCTTGGTAACTAGTTAAGTGGGACAAGTTGAGCTTGGACATGAGTGGCATAAGATGAGTTATAGGTAGTTCTTAGGTTAACAAGGCACAATCTACTTGTAGTAGGTGCAATTGGTCAAGTTGTTGTAGTTGAAGTAGGCCAATATTGTCACATGAAATGTAGTATGGCAAGGACTTGATTGGGTTCCCAAGGCATAAAAGAATGTAAAGGTTAGTTGTGAAGACACGAGTGCCAAGGCGTGCTAGGAAATGCTAATATGTGCTAGATAGTGCAAAGGCATATCAAATATGCTAAGATGTGCCAAGTGATAAGGCATGCCAAGATATGCAAGGGTGTGTCAATGTGTGCTAGGGACTGTTAAGGAAACAAAAGCAAGAAACAAGTTAAACTACAAGGAAATGAGCACATAAGATGGTTAATAAGTCATCAATTTACCTTTTCCAAGAGAGGCATGCTAAGCACACAAACGCTAGGCAGCAATAGGTGCGAAGTGAAATTTCTTAGTGCTTTCTAAGTACCAAGTCTTCCTTTGTTGCTTCTCATCTACTTTCCAATAGTTGCTCCCAAATAAATTTAATATTAAAACATGTCAAATATTCATACCAAGGCATATCAATGTATTCCATATATGTTGAGACTTTCCAAGCGCCAACACATGCCAGGTGCCAATATGTGTCGGGGAGTGTTATGCATGCTATGAGGTGGAAGGGAATGTTGAAGAGTGCTAAGGCCGTGTGCTAGAGAGTGCTAATGCATGTTGAGGAGTGTTAAGGAGTACTAGGAAAAAACATTAAGGGAGAACTAGCATCAAAATTCATGGAAATTAATGAATATGAGGAATGTGTGCCAGGGACTAGTGTTAATGAGTGCTAGTTGTCATGTCATGGAGGGAGTGGAAAGGTATGCTAAGCATTGGTAAGGAATTATAGGGAATATCAAGGCATTTCAAGAAGTCCCAAAGTGTTCTTGGTAGTTCCAAGGTGTGCTAATTATATGTGCCAAAATAGTGCCAAGATATGCCAATACATGCGAGGTGCTAAGGATGTGCGGGGTACTAAGGTATGTCAATATGTGTCAAGAAGTGTCAAGGCAACAAAAGGAAGAACCGAAAAGAGGGTTAGTAAGTCGGGGCATGCTAGGCACACTAATAACAGGTCCTAATACATTCCAAGTGGAATTGTGTGCCAAGTGATAATGTATGTCAATGCATTCAACTAAGATGTTCCAGGGCATGCTAGGGACTACATGGATGCAAACACATGCTAGGAGAGTTCTATGTTGTGCTACCGCATGCCACCATGTGCTTGGGAATTAGTGTCACAACAAGATGTTCTAGGTATTAATATGTTCCAAGACATGTGAGGTGCTAATAAATGTTAGTGTGTGCCAAAGCATTAATTTAAGGTGTGCCCAAATTGTTGAGGAGTGTTAGGTATTTCTCATATTGACAAGACTTGATTATGTAGTAAATAATATATTTCCTACACACACTAGTGGAACTTTATCTTAAGTGAATTTTCTATATAATAAAATTAATAGATATGAATCATGTGTTGGCTCATAGGAAAACTCTATTCGACTAGTCACTACTTCAGGGAAATGATACACACTAATTACTTATTAACAAATTGATTGAATCTAACCACTATGGCCTTGGACATATTATAAAAAATACTCCACAATAATGGTCTTCAATCATTATCTTTTGACAAAAAATATATTAACAGGCACATAACATCATCAAAAAATCATTGGAATGATCAATGATGATGAAAATTTTTTACTGTCACCAAAAGTAACAAAAAGAGCATTGGTTAGGGTCATAAAAGTTCGTCACTAGAAGTGTCACCAAAGAGAGAATTAGCGATAGGCCTTTAACGACCCTCACCAAAAGTGTCATTGAAAATGGCTTTGGTGACGGACCTTAAAGGACCATAACTATATACACTTACAATGATGCTTTTTAAGAACCATCACCATATGTGACATTGGTGACGGACCTTAAAGGTCCATCAAAAGCATGACCCTCACCAATGTCCATTTGACTTATATTGATTGATATTAATGCATCTATAAATGATTTATGGCCTTCTATTGAAATTTTTGTTGAGAAATAATATTTGTTTCATAGATCCAAAGCGACAATAGCAAAAATCAAAGAAGATTTGGACCATAAACTAGGGGAGGCTACAATGATAATTAAATTATTAAACTCTGAAACAAAAGATGAACTTGAAGATTTTCGGATTGAAGAAAAAAATGAAACACTCTCAAAGGAAAGAAATTTTTTTAAAAAAGGAATTTTATGTTGCAGCTCAAGAATAAATGTCAAAAAATAGAAGCTCAGATTAAGAAATTCCACAAAGAGTTCAATGCTCTGCATTAAAAAGGACTCCCAAGTTTGAAAATTAGAGGTGGCCAACTGATTCCACTTGAATATTCTAAACATAGGTTACATGAGATAGCTTCAGAAAGAACCAATTTTTCCAAAATAAGAGGAATTATAACAGACAAATCTTTCATTGAAGTCTTATATTATGATTTATTCATTTAGCATGAAATTAAGCATTTGTTTCTAAGTAGTCCTACTTTTGAAAAATATACTGAAGTTGACGAGTCATATAAAAAGTTAATAAAATTTTCTATCCGAGATGATAAGATATGGGATAAATTATATGAGCTCATCGAATAGAAAAAAATGCTAAATTTTAATAACCATCAGCCAAATAAGTAAGAACAAATGACAAATTAATAGGACCAGTGAACATAAAATCATATTTCTAAGAAACAATCATCAAAAAACAGTCTTCGATATCTATGCAGTGTTCAAATTGGTTTCAATTTGTTGTTTTTCAGTTCTATTTTCATAAATATCCAAATCAATTTGGAGGATATTTTAGTTTCGTAGTAAATTTTGATTCAAGTCTAGATATTTTGGTTCAAACTCCATAAGTATTTTGCAATTCAAAGGAAATTAGGTAGAACCCTTGTGATGAACCAATGATATGACTGCAATTTTCTAAGCCATATCTGAAGATAATAGAAGTTTTTTGGATTCATTTTGAGTAGTTTGTGTAGCTCTATGAGTTATTCTATTTATTCATTTATGTTTCCATTTTTATTTTTCTACACATGTTCAAGGTAACATAGGAGTTTTGGGTAAGATTATATTGAGTGTCAATTTCTCTAAAATCCCCTTGTAAATTTATAATAATTTAAAGAGATTAATTATCTGAATGTTTGTCTTGGTTAATTCATCCACATCTTGTGATTATTATATTATAGCATCTCTTGAATCTGTTATGTTTGGTTATAGAATTTTTCTATATGCATATGTTGTATATGATATATTAAATGTTTAGTATGAATGTTTAGTAAGTTATATATCTTCTTAAGTTCTTATTTTCAAATCAATTTAAAGATAAATTATGTTAGGAATGAATAATAAACCCTTCTATTTTCTCATAAATACTTAGGATTCACATCTATTTCAAAATTTAAAGGAATTGGTCATCTAGTTAAAATCAAAACCTTACTTAGATACTTTGGCATAGTTCCTCAGCCTATAATTGTCTACATAGGTACAACATCAGATTGTCCTCGTTGTCGGGGAATGAAGTTTGAAGTTCATTTTCCCTGGGATAATGATCAGACTTGCCTCTTAATGGTGGATAAGAGGTTAGTAGTCTAAAATCATTTACTCAAAAACTTCACATTTTAAAATATTTCTTCACTCAAGCATATGAGATCTCAGTTGGATCCATAGATTCTTTGTGCTTTATCAACTCTAGAGAGACTTGTGAAATTGCATCTATTAGACGAAGGTTAGAGGCCTCTCTTGATGATTTTTCCTATATTTTAGATGAATTTCCCTAATAATCTAACCCTTTTCAGTTATCTCCAATACCTGTTGAATCATCATATATTCCACCTAAGTTTTTATAACTCCTTTCTAAAGGAGTAGATCTATAATTTTCATTATTAGTTCATCAAATTGAGACCTTTGAATTTCCTTTCCCTCATTTAGAACTATCTGACATAGAAGAAGATCTAAAACTTTCCCTTCCTGAATTTAAACCAGTTGATTTTATATCCTTTGTGATACACAATTTCCCTTCTACTTCTACTAAACTTGAAGAGGAGCTTAGTATTTATATTAATCCTATATATTTTGAAGATTTTGAAAGGGAGGCTTCTGAAGTTCAAAAGATAGTCATTAATCCTTATTTTTTCCAAAAACCTAAATCTCCAGCACAACCATCTTCCAATAAAGTTTTTTCTAGGAAAAAGATAGCTTCATTACATCATCAAATGGTTGGTATTCAACCAATTGTGATAACACGATATGAAGCATTAGTTATTCTACTAACAACTCAACTTCATGCTTTTCCTGATGGGTATTTAAAGCATTTACGTAGATTTAATGGAGAAACAAGACCTGCTTATAAAGACCAATTAGCTTCATTCCTTGAATTTTTTGACAATATGACTATTGAACATGAAGATGTTTACACTAGGATTTTTGTTCAATCATTAGAAATAAATGTCAAAATTTGGTTTAGACAGCTTCAAGCTAATTCTATAAACTCATGTGTTGAATTAAAAAATATTTTCAAGAATCAGTGGGGAAGAAAAAAGGATCCCATATACTATTTCACAGAATTTTAAGATTTAAGAAGGAATAACAGTGAACTTGTTGATGATTATATTAAGAGATTTAATAAAATTTATAACAAAATACCCCCAGATTGTAAACCTCCAATCGCTATAGCTAAGGTCAGGTTCTCTAAATCATTTGAGGATGATTTTTTTGTAATGCTTATAGAAAGGAAGTATGAAAATTTAGCATATATGAAAACAAATGCAATTGAAGTGGAAGCTAATAGGCCAACATCTAGTAAATTGAAAGCTAAGGAAGAAAAGGCTGAAAATAAAATTAAAGCTAGAGAAGAAATTACATCATCATCAAAATCTAAAGATGAATAACATAAAATTGATGAAATAACTTATTTACTAAGGAATATCTCTAACATAATTTCAAGAATGGAAGCTCAACCTAGAGTAACCCAACAAGTTGTAAATAGGCCACAAGTTCAACATACAATACCTTTTTAGCCTCAAATCTTGCAAAGGCCAAATACTGATAAAAAAATTCAACCTCCATTACTGATTGATGGTCAAGATCTTGAAGAAATTTTTCTTGTTGTAAAAAATAATATCAATTGTTTTTAAGATAGATCATCTCAAAATGTTATTATTCCAATCAATCAATGCCATTCACTGGCTCAAAATCAAGAAACCTCTCAAGTTTCAAAATATCAAGTTTTTTTCGAAATTTCTTATTGTAGAATTGAAACGAAGGTATGACTTGAGACCTAGCCAAGGAATTGGTAGACCTATGAAAAAATTTACCTTTTATGAACCTCAAGTAAAAAAAATTGAAACAAAAACATCATAAGTCCAACCACATAATCAGTTACATGAATAATTTACTATTAAAAAATATGTCCCAATTGTTTTTAATGTTGAAAACGAGTTAGAAAGGATTAAAAATAAAATTACCTATTTGAACTCTGTAGAAATATAGGTTATAAACAACAAGTTTCTAAATGGATTCAATTTTTCAGTGTATATGCAGAGGGGGATGTCATTAGTTTATAGGATGAAAAACCTCTAGTTGTTTTTAGTCCTAGTTTTGACGTGATTGATGAAAGTGTTCCTCCCTTTTATGTCAAATTGAAAGTTCATGATTATATTTTATAAAATTGCATGTTAGATTCTAGGGATTCCCATAATTTAATTCCTAAAGTAATCATGGATCAACTCTAACTGCAACTTCCTATACCATATCATGATTTGTACACTTTCAATTCCAAGAAAGTACCTTTCTTACAATTAATTAAGGATTTAGTTGTAACACTTCTTCATATCCATGTCAAGAGTATAGTATTGGGCATAGTTCTTAAATACATTCCTCCAAATTTTGGAATGTTATTGTCAATATATTTTTGTGAAAAGTTGGGAGTAAGTCTACAAATGGACATGTCCTTTGCTACAATCCCAGTCTATGGAGGTGAACATTTAAAGTTATACAAAGAGGTGAGATTTATCAATACTTTTTATAAATCAAATCAAGCAATTAGTCATCCAATCTGTGTTATTGATCAAGATTTTGGATGCTTTACATTATTTTATAATGATATTTCTAATCCTCAAATCAATACTGAAGAAATTTTTAATACACCTTGTTAGCCATCAGTAAATTTTTGTCAGACCAAATGATGGCTAAAAATAAGTCTTAAGCCTTCAAGAGATTTTTTTCATGAAAAACTGCTCATTCTTGAAGTCTTCTTGTGCTGTTTGAACTTTGTAAATAATCTTCACTGCTGTTTCGTTAAAGGAAAACCAAGTTAAACCTGCTGCCCCCTGCAAAATTGTTCCCTAAACAACCCCTTTTCATCATTTCATTCACTCATTTTGGCCCTTTTTATCCTCCATTTACCTATGAAAAATCTCTTTTCCTCTTTGACATTTTCCCTCCCCTCCCCTCAAGGGAACCTTCCAAATCCCTTTTAAAAACTCATAAAAAATCCCTCTTGGCTATTTAAAAGATCATACTTTTTCTGTCGGAACACCAAAAAACTCTCTAAAAACCTGTTCTTGGCCAAAAAATAGTCATTTGAGCATTCTGGTGTTAAGCCCCTCTCAGGCCTAGCCCTAACCCCCTCATTCTTCATGAAACTGTGTGCTATGACCAAGCGCTTAAGGCCTCATCGCATCGCAAGCTCCCTTCCTCCACCTTCTCACCTTGTGTTTATTTCCACCAACGCGATGAGTCCGATCACATCTCAGCCATCCCTCTCAATGATCAGACGTTCAACACTAAACCCCCATCACTTATCGCATCGGAGTTTCCCTGACGCCTTATACCCCTGTGTCTCTCCTCACCGATCCCCGATTTCATCTCAGCCATCTATTTGCCTAGATCTTACAGCCCTTCCACCATCACATCCTCTGTATCCAAGTCCCCCCATCCTTTGCGACCTATGATTATGCGATTCCACGATTCAATCGTAGCCGTCCATCCTTCAGATCGGACGGCTCCCACTTAACCCGACCGTTTTGACACTACCGATCAACTTCTCCACTCCACGACAAGTTTTCTTACCTCAGCGTTGGGACCTTCCATGTGTTCCGCTCATGCAACTTGTTCATCGCATTCGACCCACACCGTCGGATCTCATCCCTCTCATCCAGCAGCATGTATTCCATATCGCATAATTTTTCGCCCGGAGTTTAACACTCCAAAATAATTCGATACCAGCAGTATCGAAAAAGCCACGTGGCAAGCAATCAATGGAATCACATTGCCTCCGGGAAAAACCACTTACCACCTGAAGGTTGTGCGATAACCACCAGTGGTTTTATAAAACCATTTTTCCTCTTTTTCGCGCCCTATTTCAAATTTTAACCTGGTTAGATGCTCTGCCAAGCTTTCCCTCCTTCGCTGCTGCATTTCACCACTTTCACTGCTCCTGCACCATTCCCCCAAGCCTCTGTCGCAGTTATCCAAGCTCCCACAGGTTTTTTGTAATATGTTTATCGTGTTTTGCAAGGTTTAAAGGGTGGTTAATTCGTGCGATTTCCACAGTCACAATCAGGTGACATACGTTGCAGGATTACGATCCTGTAGCCAAATATTTCAAAGAAAGGAATCAAAAGAGGATTTAATTTCATGTTTATTCAATGGATCACTATCTCTGACCTTCGGAAAACCCTCCAGATCAGCAAAAACTTGAACACCTGAGCAGAAGAAGCAGCAAAGTATACCCGAGAGGATTAAATATTAATGCAATATATTTAAGATTTGCTACTTAACCCACAGGTTAAAGATAATAATGCAGTTCAAAGACCCTGAAGATAATCAAGGGAGATTAATAAAGATAAAGCACAAATTAAAAGCATATCAATGCTTAAAGCCACAGAAGCAGATAGATCGACAAAAGGGCCTCCAAATGCCACATCATCGAGGCTATTACTCCTCAAATTCCACCTGCAGATTTATTTTCACGAAAGAATACACAATGAATGCACAGTCAGAGATATTTTTCCAAAGATAGCTCAGAATTTATGATCAGCCTACTAAATCCCCCAAAGTCAACAATAGTAACTAAGGTTGATGAAATTTAATGAAAAATCATTAAAACAGAGATGAGCACTCAAAATCTTCTCCCTTAGGCCTCCCAAAGGTCAATACACCATTACTCTGTATTAATTGAACAAATGAACCCCTCTTACACTCCACCTCGTCTTTCTTCTATAAATACTTCTGTAGAAGACAATATAGAGGTTGGTCTCTAGATATTTGTTGCATGTAAATAGCTTTTGAAGCTGCTGTAGCTCTATTTGTAATTGAAGACACATAAGCTGAGATGAGAAGTTTGAAGTTGTAGAGGTCCATTGGACTTGAATATTGTAACTGGTTTGAACATCAAATACAAATAGCTGATTTATGGGATGCTGGTCTCTGTCAATGGTGATGTTTTTTTCGCTGTAATTGTTATATTTCTTTATGTTTTCATTCTATCCATATTTATCAAATAAAGAACAAAAAATATAGATTAGGATTTACTTCTGAAGTACCTTAAATCTCACTGAAAATCTTTATCCTTTATGTTTTCTGCTGATTGTTAATTTGGAGGTGATTCAATAGAGTATAACCAGTGAAGTGTTGGTAAACCCATATTTCCTGAGTACAACTTGAGATTTTGTCTTTGAATGTTCTTGATAAGTTTGCTAATTGAAGATTGAGTTAGAGAAGTCTATGGTTAGCCCTATCCTCTAGTTCCTTCTCCAAAAATTTCTTTGAAAAGTTCCCTTAAGGGTATGTTGAAAGTAGGATAGTTTCAAAGTACTTACCTGATCTTAGACTACTTTTTGTGTTTATCATGAATGTTTTCCCTTTGAATATGCTGAAAACAGGCTAAGTTAAAAGTCTTTACTTGATCTTAAGCTATTATATGTTTTCTAAATGTTTTCTCTTGAAAGTACATCAAAAGCAAGCTAGTTTAAAAGTACTTACCTGATCTTAGATTAATTTTGTGTCTTTCCTTAAGTGCATGCCAAATGTAGGATAGTTTCAAAGTACTTACTTGATCTTAGGCTGTTCTTTGTTTCTTTATGTGTTTTATTTTTTTCACTTCATTTCTTATTTGTTTCGTCCCATAAAATCAACTTAAAGATATCCTTTGACCTAGATGACTTGCCCCATGGACCACTCTTGAACCTTGTTGTGCAATTAAATCCTATTATGATTCCATAGCCAAATGGATTGATGCTACTCCTTGCTTATCTTATCAGCTGAACCATTCCTTCACCTACTCACACCTTCACCCTTCATACAGACTTCCTTCATCTTCATAATATCCTTGCCCAACCAAAACAAAACAAAAACTCTGTTCTTCATAACTAGGCTAATATCATATCACAAAACTTAAAGATCATATCTTTGAACTTCTACATAGAGAGATCCCTCTCTGAATCTACGATGGCTAGGTCCTCAGATTCCAAATCGGTTTTGATGTAGGCTCTGCAGCATTTGTACTTGCCAATATTGCAAAGTACGAAGGCCTGACACACCTCATATTTTAGATACTGATATTTAGAAAATGTGTTTTGATGGAGCATTTTCTAAAGATGGTTTGGGGGCATGAATTGTACTAATTTATCCTGATAACAGAATTACAACTCAATCCTTTAAATTAGATTTTGAATTCACAAACAATGTGGCAGAATATGAGGCCCTAGTTTTGGGATTGGATTTAGATAAGAGTCTAAAAGTTCAAATCTTGGTAGTATATAGTTATTTAGAGTTGATTTAAAAGAAAAACATAAATATTTTTCAAAATAAGCATCCTAGGCTTAAATATTATAGGAATGAAGTATGGGATTGTATAGAAAATTATTTTCAAGCCTTCAATATCACATCAATATCGAGAAAAGAAAATATCCATGTTGATGCTTTGAAAATTTCTACTAGTTCTTTCAAAATTTCTGATGCTATAAAATTATAATATCAAATTGAAGTAAAATATAGACCTTCCATTCCTGACAAGGTGAAACATTGGCAAGTTTTTGAAGATGATGAGGAGTTAATTTTTTTTTTACAAGATTAGATGACTTTTTTTCTTTACAGGTTGAAGAAGAACACATTAATGAAATTAAATTAAATGAGGATGATCAAGATTCAAATTTAAAACATAATTTCTTTTATCATGATATCATTGTACTAGTAGAAAATAATGAAATTAGTGACTAGGTGACTAAAAACGTTAGTCACACAATTGTTTCAAGTGAATTACTATTAAATTTTGAGCAATTTTAAGCGACCGAAATAAAAATGACTAACTTAAATGACTAATTTAGTCCAAGGATACAATATACGACTAGATAATAATTGACTAAACTAAAAGCGACTAACTTAAAGGACCAATTTAGTCTATGACAAGAATATATGACTAGATAATAAATGACAAAATTAATAATTGTTAACATAAATGACTATTATTCTCCAAGAATAAAAATATGACAAAATAAAAAGTACAAGAAGTACATGAATTAGTCATTTATGTTAGTAATTTTTAATTATGTCACTCTGCAAATGGAAAATTGCAATTTTGATATTGAAGTGAAAGGGTGCGTAAGAAACCGAAGAAGAATTTTTTAATATCACAAAAGAAAAATATGGGTATATGTTTTTGATGAAACTCTGTAATTTTACCGAAGATTCTAATGCTTGGAAGGAGCATTCAGAAATAATTCCCTAGGCGAGTGGTTTACCTGATGTATTTAACACCCATTTAGCTATTGTGAAAGCCCAAGTGGGGTTCTCTTGAATTGAACGAGATATAATAAATGGGAATTTTACAGGTTGATGAACTTCACATGGTTTTATGGCCTTAATGGTGTATTACTTGGGGGGAAAGTTATGGGCTTGAAGTCTCTAGATGAAGGAATTAATTTGTTGTTGAATATCATTTACATGAGATGGAGGAGAAGGAATTGAAGCATTCGATACCGAACAATTCGGGTGACAGTGGTTGTTGTGAAATCAATCTAAAATGCAGCTGAGGGCGGACATGATATTCTCTGGCTCATACATGCATGATATTTCTTATCTTTATATTTTTCCTAACGTCATTTATAATTTTCGGGGCTTTGGGGATGTTCTTGTTTGGCTTACATTCTCTCCTTTCGAGAAACCTTCCATGATCCCTTTTGGTTGTCGAGAGGATAATGAAGGATATGGTCTATCAGAGTTTATCATGGAACAAATTCATTAGCATTGCATCCTATTGAGGAGGTAAAAAATACTTTACATGCATGCTTAAGGTCCTCTTAATTGAATTCTACTGGTAGGGAGATGACTTTCGAAATTTATGAATAACATCACTAATGAATTGATAATATCAAATGACTAATTTATTAGCTTATCATTTTCAATAGGAAGGAATTTCAAACAATGTAAGCTCAACCTGGCCTGTTGCTAATCCTATATTTATATGTGCATCAGCCTCTGATAGTAGTTACCTGAGAAATTTTGTGGCAGATCCTTTTATCTACATTCAGGTTTTTCTTCTTCATTTCCATAGAGCCATCATATTTTCTTGTTTTGGGTAATGATGTCTAAATACTTCAAGGTCTTAATAGTTACAATTTTTGGAGAATTAAATTTTTAAATTATTTGAAATGGAAGATATCATTGATCTCTTGGGAAAATATTTTTCATGTTTTTTAGAACTAAAATTCTGCATTCTAGCTATCATCCTAATTTTATTTTTGTCCATAATATTCAATACATGGTATTTATTATTAATTTTATATTTTTTACCAAGGAAATAGGATTTGATCAACTGTAAAGGTGCTTTTAGGTACAAACTATAAAATGGATTTTTATCTATCCCTTCTAAGTTCTAGAATTTTTTCAACCTAAAATCTAGAGACCAGTAGTATGTTGATTGCCAATCCCTAGTAAATCATATTTCTTATGGTTTGATCCATGGTTCGACACCATTCATACAAACTTACCTGTAGCTAATAATTATTAACAAACAAACCTAATCTAAAAGATAAAGACAAATACAAAAAATTTGTTTTCTTCTCATAGTCCTTATCTGGTACCTGTGGATCTTCTTGATTATTGACTTCTTGATTGTTGAGTAGCTAAGAAGACTCTACAGTTTCTTCTAGGTGGTACAAAAAGAGGCATCATTGAGCTTAGTTTGAAAGAGGTACACCATATTTGTTAGATATTCTTGACTTCATATCGATTGTACACCATTGAATATGATGGATGTGTAAGCCATATATCCCTTGGTCCACCAAAATTATTTTCAGCCTACTACATATGTTCAAATAATGGTTCTTCATAATTGCTTTTAGCTATGCAATATTCCTATTTGAGGTGTGAGCATAAATTTTTATCATCTTTCCAAGTATTTTCGACTTCAATTCCAACTTATTGAGGACCACAAAGGTCTCGCACAGTTCAACTTCATACCATCATCAATGACATGATTACATTCTTCAGCTACTTCTCCACAGCCTCTAAGAAATTCCCTAATTTCTGCAATCTACACATAATATGTTTTACTTCTTTAACTAATCCAAAATAATGGTAGGTTGGTTCTGCTATCTACCACTGTGAATGTGCTAAGTGGAATTTTTCATTGTTCTCTTGGAGCTTATACTTAGATAGAAGAATGAGGGAAGGTCAAAGTTCTCCATAAGGTGACACCTATTTTTTATCAAATTTCTCCATGAGGTGACGCCTATTTATTACAAGATTTGGTAATAAATTATGGATCGTGAGAATACATAAGGTGGTCTGGAATTTTTTCGTTGCAATGGCCCTCGATTCTTTGATCTCAAGTGACATTCACTCGATTTTCGATATAAGAATTTTAATAATTACCACTAGCGTCATCCTCTCCTAAAGTTTGAGGAGTGAGGGAGGATGGGTGGGGTTGCTAATTCATGGATTAAGATGAATTGGAGAGGATGAATAGTTGGATCTCCCACCAATGCTTCTTGAATTATTTTTATCAGCTCTAAGAATTTCAAGGTTCTCCCTCGCAATGGATATAAGAATGAAAGTATTTTCCATGTCCCTTGAAAATGATTCCTATGACTGGTTTGTGACCTAGGAGATTAATCATGGCATTTTGTGCTCATAGGAATTTAATCATTCTTCATTCTATTACGTTAACTTGAACACAAAACAAAATTGACAATATCCTTCAAATACATGAACATTAAACAATATTGGTAATATACTCCATCCAAAAGCCACTTTAATTTTCTGGATAAATATTAAAAATACTCTAAATTATAAAACATAAACTAAAATAGTTTTTAATTAATTAAATAATTTTTATTTTTTAACATAAAAAATGGATTAATTATTAAAAATCCAAAATTTATTTAAAAAAAAAATGAAAACTAAATTCCTGCCCAGCAACTGTTAACTAAACCCAACTTAAAAAAAAATACAAATAAATAGGGTTTGGCCAAAGATATTTTGGCGGAACGTAACACATATTTAAGCATGTAGGAGGGCTTTATAGAAAACCCCTTTTTTTAATGTTCAAATGTTTGTGTCGTTGCATAAGAAGTTGCGGTGCAAGCTACTATTTTGAGTAGATAGGCTGCGAGGGCCTCACTCGAACTTCCACCTTCTGTGAGAGCTGCTTTGGCACTCCCCTTAAATTCTCTGTCCCTCACCCTCTTCTTCTTTATATCCTCTCCTTCTATCAATTCCTTCACTACTTTATCCACTACCTCTTTCCCAACTATCCCATCTGTGCCCTCGCTCTCTTCTTCTTTGCCTCCTCTCTTTCCATCAATTCCTTCATAGCTTTCTCCATTGCCTCTTTCCCAACTATTCCATTTGTTACCCTCTGCACTCTCATAGCCATTTTAATGGTGTTAACCAGGAAGAAGGAGGTGGTCCTCTTCTCAGCTTGAAGGGGCTAAGTGACTATGGGAAGTTGGAACTCCATACGAAACACTCTCCAGTACCAAGTACAACCACAATGACTCACAAACCTTCGATGGATGGGTGAGACGAGATCGCAACCTCAGGGGCCCATGAGGTAACAATGAGCCCACGATCCTCATTTTTTTGTTCGAAACCGATCTGGATTGGAAGCATTATTGGGAGGATTAGGGAGAACCTACAAGAAATGAAGCCCGCTTCCTTCAAGTCTGAGAGCGAGCTCCACGGTTTTGGTAGTTGATAGAAAATTTAAGCTATCGAAGGACACCAAGAGAATCGAAGCTTTAGGTTGTTTATCTAGCCATTGCAGGCTGCCACCCCTAGCAGATTCAGAGGAAGAAATGAGAGGCCTAATGGTATATATGGAGGAATCCTTTTCCCATCAATGTGGCCACTGAGGAGAGCTTGAACGCTTCCAATGCAGGCTGCTATTTTGAGAAAATTTGAGAAACACATCTTCTAGATGTAACTCCGTTTGATGCTGCAAATGGTCATTTGACAGTCCTCATCCCTAGGAACAAATTTATCCCAACCAACAAGAAGAGGGTATGTTTTTTCTGAGAAATAATTATATTACTCTAAAAACTCACACAACTACCATCCGCAACTACTATCAACCCTAAAAATGCTCCTCCAATTACGAAAAATATTACTTTATTTGGGTTAGATCCATTTATTTTGAAGAACCGAAGGATTGAGATGTGTAGAATCAACCCTTACGCATAATTTTTAGCCAACTGTTGCATCTGGCCCACACAATCGATATCACCCCTGTTATCTGCTAGCCTTTCAACATTGAGTTATCAGATAAATTAGTTTTGTGATACTTCTCACGACAATGGTTGGATTTATTAGAAGGTTCCCAACAATTAGTTTGGGACTTCCAATCATCTTCTTTTTTTGGGTTATTGAAAGCCTTATGGAATACATCTTCCTTGCCCCCATAAATGCTCTCTTTGATTATTTCATCACTGTTTTCACCACCAATCTCTCCTCTATATCTAGTTGCATCTCTCTCTTTGCTTAATGCACTTAGGTGTTTTTCTTCGAAAAACAAGATCACAAGATCAATAGTTAATTTATTTCTTCATTTTTTCATATTTGTTTTAAATTGAAAATTAATTTAAATGTTAATATATGAGTATAGTTTTGTATCTAGAAAGTAATTCAACAAGGATGCTTCTACATATCCCATGGAAGAAATAACGTAATCTAGGAAGTTATTTACTTGATCCGATGGAAATTAGTAAAATCCCATTTATTTTTCTTTACGGAAAAAGAATGAAGAAGCGTGTGTTGCAAATGAGTTCCTTTTAGATTTCTGTATGTTTAAGATTTCTTGCTCCATAGAATCTTACCATACTTCATTAAGAGACACTTTCAGGAGAATTACAGTGAGTGGCTTATGAATTTCCATATTTTCTTACTTTGGAAACGTTGCTATTTGAATGCACTATTACAAATGGTTCTATGCGCACATTTTATAAATATTTTCTAGCAGATGTATATCAGTCAGTAATTATTATTATTCAAATTAGTTGATATCTGCAGATTATTTTTCACCACACACTAGGAGTTTGTTGCTTGTAGCCTTGCCTTTTATTATTGTGCTTGGTCTATTAGGCTTCAATGGGGTAAGTTGTCTATGCATATACCATGTTAGTCATACGTTTTTGTATATTATTTAGATTGACAAATACAGTTTTCGTGTTTAGTTGCATCATTATTTTCTACTTATTCTAATTTCCAATACATCTATGTGTTGCTTTTACAGCCTCATCTTTTATTTCATTTAATATCTCAAATTATTAAGGTATGATCTCATCATTACCCTCCATCCAAAAAGATTGCTTAACCATAGTCACATGCCCAATATTAAATACTTCACCTAAATTATAATTTTAGTCCTTTGTGGCCCTCTAGTTTGCATGGGAAATTATTTTATCTCATTGCTTGATTTGAGATATTCATGGGAACAAATTAAAGAACCATAATAATATCCAATTAAAGCAACCATCTCACAAAATATGATTTTTCTTTATTTTTTTTGGGGGGGGGATGGAACGAGCCCACTAGGTTGCTTCACGCCGAAGAGATGGTGACAGCGACTCGTAGAGAACAAGACGAAGCAAGAGCAACTGATGAAAGTTGTGGAAAAAAACTGCAATATGGTAACCAATACACAAAAAAATGTTGTGATGTTTATAAATCGATCAGAGTGGCTTGAAACCAACCTATTTGTCCTGGATCTTAATTTTGACCCATATTCCGCCATGTATTATGATTCTTCTTTTTAGTCTCCTCCAAACCAATTCCTTAGGAATTCGACTCC